>CM053754.1:40918873-40972992 GCA_028658305.1 Pachyuromys duprasi
GGTTTTTCCCTCCTTTCCGCTAGCTTACTGGTCACAAGGTTGGTTTTTCCCTCCTTTCCCCTAGCTTACTGGTCACAAGGTTGGTTTTTCCCTCCTTTCCGCTAGCTTACTGGTCACAAGGTTGGTTTTTCCCTTCTTTCCCTTAGCTTATCCTTTCTGTGCTATGATGTAGCTCTGTCTTCACCCTTGCTTCGGGTCATGAACTTGTTTTTTCCGTTCTGGTTCCCTGCTTCTCCTTTCCCCCAGCTTCTCCTTGCTGTGCTGTACTGTGCTGTACTGTGGTCTGACTTCACTCTTGCTACCAGTCACAAGGTTGGTTTTTCCCTCCTGGTTCCTTGCTTCATCTTCCCCACAGTTTCTCCTTTCTGTGCTGTGCTTTACTGTGGTCTGCCTTCGTCACAAGGTTGGTTTTCCCCTCCTAGTTCCCTGCTTCTTCCCCCTAGCTTCTCCTTCCCGTCAGCTTCTTCTTTCTGTGCTGTGATGTAGCTCTGCCTTCACTCTTGCTACCAGTCATGAACTTGGTTCTCCCCTCCTGGTTTCCTGCTTCTTTCCCCTCAGCTTCTCCTTTCTGCAGCTATTTTTATCTGGCTGATTTTCTTTCACCTACTTTTTCTGTTTGTTGATCTCATTTCCTTTTGCTGATCTCTCCCTGCTTCTCCCCTGCTCTTAGCTTCTCCTTTCTGGAACTGTGTAACCGCCACTGACTCTGCCTGCATGTGTGGTCTAGTGAATTAGCCTTTGCTTTTGCCTTTTCTTGTGCTTCTCTATTTTCAGCTTTTCCCACATTTCAACTCTCTCACTTCTGCACCCCCTCCTAGACCTGCTGATCCTGTTGCTTTTTTGATGATATAGTTTCTGGGTTTCCCTTGCTTCTCATTCTGCTGATGGTGATTTTCCTTTTGCTGCTGATTCTGCTGCACTGTTTCTCCTTGTTGTCTACATTTTTCTGTATGTATACGTTTTCCATATTTCTTCATTTTCTGCGGTAATATATAGCATCACATTTACCTGGCCATTTTAATGGATGATCCTGCCTTATCTGCCTATTAAATCTCTAGCATCTCACATTACCAGCTTTAAGTACCCCCTTCCAACATGAGGAGCAATATTAAAGTTAGAGGTAGCTGATTAATATATGGAATAACTATTTCTCATGTGATGCTCACCTCTAGAGCAGGCACTGTGACTTAGGAGCAGAAGAAGTTTGTTGTTGTTGTTGTTGTTTTAAAACAAACAAACAAAAAAGAAGTGGTAGGTGAAGGCCATGGTGCTTCAGAGCCATCGTGGATAGAGGTGGGCAGCCCTCGTCTTTCCTGCCATAAGTGTATTGAATACCATACCAAGAACAATGAGACAAAAATGAAGACAAGGTCATTGTGGGGGCTACAACTGGGATACAAAGTGAATAAATTATAATAAATAAATTATATTAAAATGGATAAAGAGATATGGATGTGTGAAAGATAATAAGAGTGTGGGTTATAACCAAACAAGAGAAGATTGGAGACCATGCGTGAGAACAGAGGGAACAAGGTTTGGAGCTGGATCCGAAGCATAGCAGTGAAGGGTTGATTGTAACGGAAGATGTGGTACTACAATCACAGGTGTTTTTGTTATCTTTTTTTTTTTTCTGTTGTAGGTCCTGAAGCTGTTCCTCCCTCCCTTCTCAAAGTGGTGGTGAAACCTATAGCGACTGTTGGGGGAAGCTGCCAGTACCCTCCTGCTAACTTGGCTGCACTCCTCTCTCCACTTATGAGACTAAACTTTGGTAAATATCAAGTGACTTTGGTTTTTCAGGCTTCGCTGTTTGGATCTGACCTGAATGAAAAAAGCAGGTTTTGTGTCACTATTGACAGTGACTGGTAGATTTGTGAGTTGTTATGTTGAATGTGGTAACTGGGTAACTGAGTTACCTTCACTGAGTCATTTTAGGTGAGGGTGAGAAGGACACCCTGATACAGTTCTCAAAACCAACTCTTGAGGAACTCGGGAGATGACTCAGTCAGGAATGTTTGGTGTGCAAGCATGAGGACCTGAGTTAGATCCCCTGCACCTGTTGTCAAAAATAAATAAATAGATAGATGGATGGGTGGGTAAATAAATAAAGCAAGTGAGTAAGCCAAATGCAGAGACACATGCCTATAATTGTAGTGCTGGCAAGAAAGAGACAGGAAGATCACTGGAGACTTGCTGGCCAGACAATCTAGCCAAATCAGGGTGCTGTGGGTTCATTGAGAGACCCTGTCTTTTAAAAAAAAGTTGGAGTGGGATTGAGAAAAATACTTGACTTCAAATGGATACCCATATGCACGTTTCCTTTCTCCCTCTCTCCCTCAAACACATACACACACACACCTGCACACACACACACATATCCCAAATGAGCAACAGTAAACAAACCACAAAGACAAATAGCTCTTCTATGTTATGCTCATTGCTGGGTATGTGCTATAGACTTAGTCTGGTAGCTTTCAAACTGCACTTACAGGTTTCAAGGAAGCACTGTGTTGAGTGCTTATTAGGTTTCTATTGCTGGTGTAACAAGGTTATCAAAATGTATTATCCTACAGTTAGTTCTGTAGGCCAGAAGTCAACATGGAAGTCAGGAACCTGAAGACTGGAACTGAGATAGAAATCCATCAGAAATGCTGCTTATGGGCTTGATTTCTTATACCACTTGCTCAGGAGTGGTACTACCCACAGTAGGCTGGGCCTTCCTCTGTCAGTTCTCAATCAAAAAAATGTCAACTGACATGCCCACAGAACAGTGTGATGGAGAGAGTTCCTCAGCTGATGTGTCCTCTTGTCAGATGACTATAGTTTTTGTTGAGCTAACAAAAAACAAACAGAAGAAACTCCAAAACTATTGATTTTTGCCCACTTGACACACAAATATATTATTACCAAACCATTATCTTTTCTTTCCAGTTTATCCCTAAAATCCCATGTTAATATCATAATATAAAACATGATATACCTGTGTAGTTTGTAAAAAAATTCAAACTTTTTAAAGTGCAAAATCTTTAAAAAATATTCAAAGTCTCTTAACTATGTGTTCCTGCAAAACTAAAAACAAATTACTTTATTATTGAAAAGGGCATAAACCAGGGCATAAATCAAACACCTTAAACAGAGCCAGAGTCCATCAGTGTACGTACAGATCCTTAGTTCAGTGTGTGGCATCTGTGACTCAGTCATGTTCTTCTTGGCTCCAAAAGGTTTGGGCAGTCTTATTTGTTTGTCTAGATTTGTATATACCACGGAGGGAACTCAAGGCACAACCTGAAGTTAGGAACAATAATCAAGATCCAGAGAAATATTGCTTATGACTCTTTCCCCATCGCTCACTCAGCTTGCTTTCTTATACCACCCAGGGTAACCTGCCCAGGGGTGGCACTGCCATAGTAAGCTGAGCCCTCCCACGTAAACCATTAATCAAGAAATTGCCCCAACAGACTTACCCATAGGCCAACTTGATACAGGCAATTTCTCAGTTGAGGTGTCTTATCATATAACTTGAGTTTGTTTTAAGTTGGCAAAAACAACTGGCACACTAGAAGAACTTTTCCTATGTGCTGAACACATGTTGGAAAAGAAGCGAAAGAAATTTGTAGCTAGTGTTTTCTTATATTTTTTAAGTGGTATTTAAGTGTCCAGATGTCTCTAGATGTTGTCAGAAGAATTCCCCCAGGTAGTAAAGGCCCTTGGCGGTGCCAAGAGTTAGGACTGTGGTTCTACTGGACATGTTCTTTGCCTTCTCGCTCAAAAGTCACAGTAACATTTGGTTGTATGGATTCTGTTATATGCAGAAGTGACCCAAACAGATGGCTTGATTCATACACTGAGCCCTGAACCTGAGTCAGGGAACTGAACACTATATGACAGAAATCATGTTTTTTCCTTCTCTTTCAGGAGAGGAGATACAGCAACTGTGCCTTGAGATTGCGGTGACTCAGGCACCGTCATCGCAGAGTGCGGCCGCGTTGCTGGGCTTGTGGGTGACGCCACCGCTGATCCACAGTCTGAGTGTATGTAGTTCCAGGTGTAGTCAGAAATGGTTCTTGTCGGGGATGGCCTCACTCACTTGGAGTATGGTCTCTGAGTCAGGAGTAGAAAAACAGAACCCTACTAATGCTTGATATAGCTGGCCAGCAGCCTGGAAGGTGACATGGCTACAGCCCTACCCTTATCATTTGTTTTAACTACTACTTATTAAAGAGGAAATAATGATCCCAGATACTAATATCACTTGCTTGATAATATAGTATGGATATTTCACTGGTTGTTAGAGAGAACCAAATCCACCTGTACTGAACATCTCTTGTAATCATCCCTTCCTCCTTTTCCTGAGGTAGGCTACAATTAAGGTGAATCTTGAAAGCCTGGTAGGATTTGAGTCAGCTTCCAATGAGAGACACTGGGGAGAGGGTTAGAAGAAGTGAATATCTATGCTTGAGTGTTCAGCATGGACAAAAGGCTGAGGTAGAAGTGACCCCTTCTGGTATTTGTGAAAGTGTGAGAATATGTTCCAGAACTGGCCAAAGGTCCATAAAAATAGTGTTTAGAGACATGTAGTAAGCAAGAGGTGGAGAATACTCCATGATTTCCTAAAGATAGAACTTGATCAATCATTGGTACAGGGTCATCATGTTAAGTGTTACCTATGATCTGGCTTTAGTGTTTTTTTGTTTTGTTTTGTTTTGTTTTTTTTAAGTAGTACAAGATTCTCTTCTAGCCTCAGTCTCTTGACTTTAGTCCTGACTCTACATTTTTTGTGTTAGTCTTTCTTATTCCCCATAATGGCCTTTAGTTGAAGATATCTGTTATTGAAGTCTGCATTTTTTTTCTCTTGCTATCACCATTACCCCCAACTGTCCACTCCAATGGCTTCCATCTAGCTGTCACTTGCTGACTACCTGCTATGTACTTGGTTCATACTTGCTAGCACTTGATTCATATTATAGACATCAGCTTTAATGTCTAATGTCTCTGGCAGCTCATATTAAAAGTTAACCTTATTGAGTTACATTTTATCCTAGGAGTGGCTCTTTTAATGGTAAAATTTGCTGAGTTTTAGTACATTTATGTTCCTAGCCATCTTCATGAATCAGTTCTCATCACACCACTCTTTTGCCTATTTTTAGTCAATCTCTACTCAGCTGAGACTCAAGCCACTGGTAATGTACTGTCTATAATTCTTCCTGTGTCTATGTAGTATACAGTGCATGGAGTATGTAGAGTATTGGAATCTGAGGTCAAAGGTCACAGCTGCCCGTCTTCCTTAATTGTACCTCTTTTAGTTTTTGAGACAGGGTCTCTCACTGAACCTGGAGCTCACTGATTTGGACAAACTGGCTGGACATCAAGCCACAGGGATTCTATTTCTGTGCTTCCCCAGCACTGGGATTCCAGGCATACTACTATGTTTTTCACATGGGTGCTGGAGATTGAAAATTCATACACTACCTTACCAAGGAGGTATCTCCTCGGGGCCTAGTTTTGTCCTCTTTTTCCTCTCTCATCATTTCATCATTTCTTTAAGAATTTTGTACAGTATGCTATGATCATATTAACCCCCTCACCCAACTCCTTCAGTATCCACCCCTTTCCCTACCGACTCAACTCTGTCCTTTTTCTTTTTCTTTTTTTTTTTTAAAGAAATCCTTCAAGACCAATTTACGCTGCCCACATACTTTTGTGTGTGTGGCCTTCCATTGGAGTGAAGTAGACCAACCAGGGTCAAGCTGTCAGTTTCCAGTAGCTCCTAAGCTAGGGATGGGGCTCAGTACCCGTTTCCTCTCTGCTCTCCTTGCTGGGATTTGGTGTGGCTTGAACTTGTGCAAGCTGTCACAATTGCTGTTAGTTCATATATGCAGCTACCCTGTACATTTAAACTGCACATAAATTTTAGAAATTCTTTAGCATAGAATTATATCATGAAGCTTTGGATCCAGGAAGTATGTTTTGTTATTTCCATTTTAAGATTCCAATTTGTCCAGATTGATAAAACTGAGACATGTGGAATCAAGCAGTGTTTGCTGTTTGCGTCGCATAATACGTGGGAAGCCAGTATGTAGCTGATTCCATACTTAGTGCCATGAACTCTTTCTTCCTGTTGAATCAAGTGTTGAACAGTCTATTCTGTTAACCTTAGAATTTTCTCTACATTTCTGTAGGCCTTCCTTTTCTAATTTAGACCTGTGCAGCTCCTGGTATCCGCTTTTGTTATGGATTTATATTGTTAACAGTTGTTAAAATGAAATGAGCTGGAGTATTCTTGAAGATGAATACTTTAGAAAACTCATGCCACCTTCATGGACCTATTGGAAAGATTTTTGTTTTTTGGTCTCCCCTCCCTCCCAGCATACTTCTTTTAGACTTGTTATTTGTTAGTATCAAATTTGTGCCTCTAAGACGGTTTCAAGTGCCATGTAATAGTTAAAAATAGAGTCCTGCCTCATCTTAGCTCTCACGCACTCTGGGATGCCTTGGTCAGGCCCACATGTTCAGTGGGTGGTTCTTTGGTCAGAAGTGGCCCAGCATGCCAGTTCCCCTTATTGCTTCCCTGTTTTGTTTTTTTTCTCAAAAGAAGATAAGAATATCAGATGCTTTGTTTACTTGCTTTTTTAGTAGGTGGGCTTCCCATCTTCGGCCTCCACATGTATGTCCACACATGTCCACATGCATACATACAGTGCATGCACACCACAGAAACAATGAAACCACCTGAATAGCAACTGTGACACACTTTCAGAAGTGGCATTTTGTTCCCACCTCTGCAAAGATCTCAGGTTTGAACTAAGCAGAGAAGGTATCTAGATTGGTAGCATCTCTTGCTGGAGAATATGGTTAAAACTAAATTGAAGAAGCTGGGGAAATGGGTCAGCTCGTAACACGTTTGCTGTGTAAGCATGAAGACCTGGGCCTCACGCTCCCCAGCAGCCATGTAAAGGTTGGGTGTGTAACATGAGTGGTGGCGAGGTGGAGATGAGTGATCTATAAAGCTCATTGACCAAGCGGCATGTCCAATTAGTAATCTATGTTCAGTTAGAAATCCTGTCTCCACAAACAATAGGACAGGAGCCTACCACAGAGGCCTCTGCAAGACTCTAGCTAACAGTGTATCAAAGCAGATATTAAGACTCATAACCAAACCTTTGGCAGAGTGCAGGGAATCATATGAAAGAAGGGGGAGTTAGTAAGACCTGGAGAGGACAGGAGCTCCACAAGGACCAAATATATCAGGGCACAGGGGTCTTTTATGAGACTGTTTCTCCAACCAAGGACCATGTATGGATATAATCTAAAAACTCGGCTTGGACATAGCCCTTGGTAGCTCAGTATCCAAATGGGTAGCCTATTAAGGGAAACAGGGACTATCTCTGACATGAATTCAATAGTGGGCTCTTTGACCTCGCCCCTCCCTCAGGGAGGAGCAGCCTTGCCAGGCTACAGAGGACTTTGCAGCCAGTCCTGAAGATACCTGATAAACTAGGGTCAGATGAAAGGGGAGGAGGTCCTCCCCTATCAGTGGACTTGGAAAGGGGCAGGGAGGAGATGAGGGAGGGTGGGATTGGGAGGGAATGAGGGAGTGGGATACAGCTAGGATATAAAGTTAATAAACTGTAACTAATATTTAAAAATTTAAGTAAAAATAAGTAATCCTGTCTCAAAAAATAAGATGGAGAGTAACTGAGAAAGACACATGAAGTTGGCCATTAGCCTCCTTGCACTCTTTAGTGCACACAAACACTCATGAACACACCAGCATACCTAAACACTCACACCCATATATGTGTACAGGCATATACATAAACCAAATACACAAGAAAGCCAAAACAATAAGAAAAAAATTTGAACAGCAACTGTGACATGCTTTCAGAAGTACCATTTTGTTCCCATCTTTGAAGGGGTTAAACTGTTCAGCAGTTCAGTTGAATGGATTGACAGATCCTATAGGTACATATGTCACCCTGGATCAGAAGTAACTAAAATAACTACACTTACAAGTGTTGGTCACCCTTTGGACTGTGAAGCCATGGGAAAATGAGGGAGAAAGAAGTAAAGCCCAGCTGTTAATCTGCCTGCTCTCCAACTCAGTGATGACCTAGAGACTTTGAGGACCACAAACTCAGACTGACTTGTTTATGTCTGGCCTCTTCTGTTTCCCTTCCAGCTGAATATTAAGAAATACCTCCTGGTGTCCATGCCTTTATGGGTAAAGCACATCTCCGATGAACAGATCCAAGGTTTTATTGAAAACCTGATGGTGGCAGTTTTTAAATCAGCTTCCCCACCTTGCCATCCTGAGTTGTGCCCAAGTGCCTTACAGGGTCTGAGCCAGGCCATGAAAGTGCCCAGTCCTTCCCACCACCTCTGGAGTCTGCTCTGTGATGCTACTGGAAGAATTTTTGACCTTCTGCCAAACAGGATTCGGGTAAAGAACAAAAATATTTACATTCCTGACAGTTTATGCTTGGGCTTCTTTAAGGTCATTTTAGCAAAGGCAGGCTGGGGACTGTTTTAAGAATAGGAGTAGGAAGGCTAGTGAGAAATAATCACATTCTTTACTAGGAGTGTGTTTGTTTCTAAGATCTAAATTGAGGTTGTGTATTTAGAACCAAAGTTTTGAGTAAGCCTAGAGGTGAGTTAACCTGTACCAGAAGCCTGACGAAGATGACCAAGCACAGAAATCCCTACCCAGAGTACCTTGATGACATTTTCTTATAGTTTCTATCTCTTGGCCTCATGTAGGCCCTTCCCTTTCCACAACAGACTTCTTCACTGGAGTTACATAACAAGGTTAAAAATCTGGTTAGAATAATGGAATCTGATTGGGAAAAAAAAAAAAAAGTACAGCCAAGCAAACACACAGAGCAATGGAGAAATTCTTAAATTGTGAAGGACTGACCATATGGGGTACATGGTGTGATGGTATGTCTCTGTATATCCCATTGTTGAATGGTAAATCAGCACAAAGCTAAGTATTAGCTGGATCTTGGTATTGTTATTTCTATGGCCCATCACTGGTCTTATATTTTGTAAATATTTGTCCTTCCTCACTTGCTTATTAGTTGAAATAAAGAACTCGATGGCTGGCTCTTTGACCCTCCCCCATACACGCCAGGGAGTAACAGCCTGGCTAGATCCCAGGGGAGGACATTGCAGCCAGCCCTGAGGAGACAAGATGATCTGGGGTCAGATGGAAGAGGAGGAGGTCCTCCCCTGTCTGTGGACTTGGAGGGGGTGGGGAGGAGATGAGGGAGGGATGGGGAGAGTGGTAGGGAAGGAGGGAGGGGCCTATGCCTGGGATGCAAGTACCTAACCTGTGATTGATATAAAAATAAATAAATTACATTAAAAAAAATCTGTAGCCAGTATCTGGGAAGGAAGTAAGGGACAGAACTTCTGGGAGAGAGAGGGACTCCAGGAGAAGAAAGCAAAGGTGAGCAAATATGGAGAAGAATGGTCAGACATAAACAGGAGCAGAGAGAGGTAGAGCTGGCCATGTGGTGGGACAGCGTAGTGCTAGGATTAGTCAAGTCTAGATGGTGGCTGGGAATCTGCTCAGCTAAAAGGCCTAAGCTTTAAAATGTGGAAAAGCCTCTGTGCCATTATTTATATTTCTGGTGGGTCTGAAAGTCCTGCTATACATAGGTTTTTGGTTTGGTTAGCATTAGAATCTCATCAGCAACTATTATTTGGGATAAACAAGTCTAATAATTCATTATAATACTAATAGACTTGATTTTCTTGAATTGCACTATATTTTGACATGTTTGAGATTTGTCTTTACCAGAGAAATGATCTTGAGCTATACATCAGTGTAGCAAAGTGCCTCTCGGAGATGACAGATGAAGGTGCCAATCAGATTTCTCAGATTACTAAGGTAATAATGCATAGTTCTGTGTATATTGTTATTATTAAGGCAGAAATTACATGTGAAGAGTTGTTTACAATGTCTGTTTGGTATAATGTGGTTTTACATCAAACTTGTTATTAAATAATTTTAGGGAGCTGACTTTCTCCTTCACTTGTCAGGTCTGTTAGCCAGCGTGGTAGTGTGATCAGTGTTTAATAATACTGTCTAGATAGATAGATGTATGAATAACTTTTTTTGCTAACGTGTTTTTCCATTTATTATTATTATTATTTATTACAATTTATTTACTTTGTATTCTAGCTATAGCCCCCTCCCTCATCTCCTCCCAGTCCCACCCTCCCTCTTCCCCTTCTATGCTCCTCCCCTAGTCCACTTATAGGGGAGGACCTCCTCCTCTACTATCTGACCCTGACCCTAGCCTATCAGGTCTCATCAGGACTCTCTGGATCTTCTTTCTCTGTGGCCTAGTAAGGCCACAGTAAGGCAGAGTTGATAAAAGATCAGGCAACCGAGTTCATGCCAGAGACTGCTCCCTCCTGATCCCCCTCCCCCACTCCCCTTACTAGGGAACGCCCATGGAGACTAAGCTGCCCATGGGCTACATCTGAGCAGATCTGCCTAGGTCCTCTCTCCATCCCTGAACTCAAGCTGTACTACAGAGCAATAGTAATAAAAACTGTCTGGTACTGGCCTAGAAACAGACTGGTAGATTAATGGAATTGAATGGAAGACCCAGAAATAAACCCACACACCTATGGACTCCTGATTTTTGACAAAGAAGCTAAAACTATTCAGTGGAAAAAAGATAGCATTTTCAATAAATAGTGCTGGTCTAACTTGATGTCTACATGTAGAAAATGCAAATAGATCCATATTTATCACCCTGTACAAAACTAAAGTCCAGTTAGATCAAAGACCTCAATATAAAACCAGACACACTAAACCTGTTAGAAGAAAAAGTGGAGAAGAGTGTGGAACTCATTGGCACAGTAGACTACTTCCTGAACAGAACACCAACAGTACAGGCTCTAAGATCAACAATCAATAAGTGGGACCTCATGAAACTGAAAAGCTTCTGTAAAGCAAAGGACACTGTCATCCGAACAAAATGTCAGCCTACAGATTGGGAAAGGATATTCACCAAGCCTATAGCAGAGGGATGAGTAACTTTAACACAGTTTCTTCTGCTTTGTCAAGAATACATTTTGTCATCTATGGGCAAAAATAAGAACAGAACAATGTCTTCAAGCTAATACCCACAAAAATAGGAATATTCTGACCAAAGAACTTGCTGGTGTGTTGAAGGCATAAACAAATAGTTCTGTTCTCACTTTTTGTTTTCTTGTATCAGATACTGTCCTTTTGTAATACTGAAAGGTGGTCATTTGAAAAACAAGAGGTGCCAGCATGCCTGTAATCCCAGCATCCGGGGAGGCAAAGACAGGCCATCTCTGTGCGTTCCAGGCCAGCCTAGTCTACAAAAGCTAGTCCAGGACAGCCAGGGCTACACAGACACACCAAAACAACAAAACAAACAGACAACAACCTGTTAGTTTTACGCCAGCCCCAGTCACACGATGAACAAGCAAATCAATGTTTTGTGAAGTTGGAGTTATAGGTAAGCACTGAAGTCTTTAGCATAAATATGAGTCTCCTTGCTGTTATGGGAGGTTCGTATCAGCAGCCTATGAGCAGTGTGAGCTTAGTTAAGATATATAACCTCCTAGTTTCCCTGTCTGTGAAATGGGGACAATGGCATTTACCTCTCAGGGTTGTCTTGAGAGTTAGTACATAGTCTATAATAAGTACTTGGAAGAGCACCAGCTCAAAACAAGAACTCGGGGATTACATATCACTATATTCTTCCTTGATACTGCACCAAAAGTCAACAGTGGGTATTTTCTTCAAAATAATTTGCAGTATGGACTCTAGGACTATGCTAAGGTAATCTGACTACTCTAACATTAAAATCCAATGATTTGTCTTGAATGTCAGCTTTTTGGTAGGTATATGGTTTTCTAATATCATACACTGTTCATTTGGAAATGTTGGCTTGTCAAGTTTTGAAGGTCTTCCAGATCTTGATATGTTTTTTAAAAGATATATATATATATATATCTTAATATATATATATATATATGTATATATATATATATAGAGAGAGAGAGTGTGTGTGTTTTGCTTATTACATGTACTCCTGCTCACCAGAAGAGGACATCAGATCTCACCATAGATGGTTGTGAGCCACCATGTGGTTGCTGGCAATTGAACTCAGGACCTTTGGTAGAACCTCTGAGCTATCCCTCCAGCCCCGACATGTTTTATTATATAAAATTAAACATCATATTTGTTATGATACTCAGAAATCTTATTAGAAAAGTACTCTTTACTCTGGGAAGTTGTCAAGCTCAAAGAATAGACAAAATTTTTCTGAAAATCTAATTTTTCTTAGATTTAAATTTAATTATTGGCAACAAATACTCTGAAGTACTTTTCTTGATGCGATGGAACCATTTCCATAAGTTTTTCGTAAAATAGTCTGTTTAGTAGGCGGCTAAAATAGCCATAGTTTGTCATCATTTATATAGAACTATTTTAGTTTTCAATTCCATCTTACCAGTGTTTTCCCCTAACACAACCATGACACTATGGTACACAGCTGAATTCCTTATATTTTTTCCCCAGTTTTAACACAGAATATTGAGTGGGTATTTTTTATTATTTAAATTAATACTTTAGGTATAACTGGCTTTTCAATCTGTCATCTCTCTCATCTATCTATTTGATGTATATAGGTATTTTGTCTGCATGTATATCTGTATATTACATGCATACCCGGTGCCCGTGGAGGCCAGAAGAGAGTGTCATATCACCTAGGACTGGAGTTATATACATGGTTGTAAACCACCATGTGGGTGCTCAGAATGGAACCAATATTCTCTGGTCGCAAATGCTTTTAAGCACTGAGCTATCTCTCTAACTCCTCATAAATGGTGTTAAAAATGCAATGGATGCTAAAATAGTTTGAGGGACATGGAAAATAGTCTTGACTTCACAGAGCTTTTCAAAGAGCCGTAGGATCCCCAGAATTAGGTGTGTCACATTTTGAAAAGTGCTGAACTAAACACATATTAAGTGTTTAGACTGGTATTTGGAATATGGTGAGTACAGTGTGTGCCATATTATCCTTATGTATGCTTACTTGCTAACTTTCAAACACATTCATAGGCTTCCTAGAAAGGAATATAGCACTGCAGCCCTCTGTTGCATGTGCATTTCAGTGTAGCACAGGCAGCTAGGCTCTGTGCTACAGGAAATAAACAGCATTAGCGTCTAGGGAGATAGTACTAGTCAAGCTCACCCTCCTGGTTTCCTTTGCCTTGAGGTTCTGTGGACACTTCAGTTAACTTACTAATGACTAAACAATTGGCTTTCCTCCCACCTAGGACAACATAGAAAAGGCTGCCTTTGTCAGATTGTACTTAGTCTCTCAAGGACGACTCCCCCTGATGAGCCTAACTGATCTGCTCACTGCTGCAATGCAGCACCATGAGAAAGAGACTCTGGCCTGGATGATCCTGCACAGCTTGTATCAGGCACGCATTGTGAGCCATGCCAACACAGGTGAGGACAGAAGCATTTGCCGCTGCCTCCCCGCAGCTGCATGTGTCTCCTCAACTTAAAAGCCAGCTTGTTTGCTGACATAGGTTTGGCCTTACCCCCGATGAATAGTGCCTTCAAGGGATGATAAGCTGTAGCTCACATCATCCATCTATCCATCCTTCCTTCCTTCTTTCTTTTGGATATAGGGATAAATTTATTTTGATGGTTTTCATATTATTTTGATCTGCTGGCCTACCAGTGGTTCTCAACATCTGGGTCACTACCCCTTTGAGAAGCAAACAACCCTTTTATAGGGGTCACATATCTGATATCCTGCATATTAGATATTTACATTATGATTCATAACAGCAAAATTATAGTTATAAAGTGGCAACGAAATGATTTTATGGTTGGTGATCACCACAACATGAACTATATGAAAGGGTCACAGTATTAGGAAGGTTGAGAATCACTGCTCCAGACCCCCAAGGGTACAGACGTGAGGTTGCTTCTGTCAGTTTTACCTTAGTTTTCCAAAAACAAGATGGAAATTGATTCTGCCTGATGATAGAAATAGTTTGTTGCTCTCCTTTTGGAGCTCCTGTCCCCTACAGGTCTTTCTATCTCCCCCTTATTTCAAAAGATTCCATGCACTCTTCCCAAAGTTTGGCTACAAGTCTCAGCCTCTGCTTTAATACCTAGATCAGTAGTCTTTCAGAGGCCGTCTGTGGTAGGCTCCTTTCCTGTTCTCTGTCTTCTTCTCCTTCCAATGTCTATTGCATTTGTCCTTCTGAATGAGGATTGAACATCTTCCCTAGGGTCTTCCTTATTTAGCTTCTTTAGGAGTATAGATTTTAGTATGTTTATGATATATTATAGAGCCAAAAAAACCTGAGCCCTGGGGCCCCTGAAGAGAATGATACCCCAACCAAGGACAATGCATGGGCTCAGATGTAGCCCATAGACTGGGTCTCCAAATGTGGTCCCTAGTAAGGGGAGCAGGGGCTTTCTCTGGCATGAACTCAGTGGTAGGCTCTCTGATCACCTCTCCCTGCAGGGTGCAGCCTTGCCAGGCCACAGAGGAAGACAGTGCAGACAGTCCTGATGAGACCTGATAGGCTAAGGTCAGATGGAGGGGAGGAAGACCTCCCTTATCAGTGGACTAGGGGAGGGGCATAGGGGGAGTAGATGGAAGGAGGGTGGGATTGGGAGGAGATGAGAGAGGAGGCCACAGCTGGGATACAAAGTGAATAAACTGTAATAAATGATGATGATAATAATAAAAGATTTTCTACAAAAAAGAGAAATAGTTTGGGGTGGCCGTTTAATTAAGAGTCAAAAAGGAAAACATGTAAAATTAAATCGTCTGTGAAAGACTACTCAGGGTTCATTGTTGTTTGATTGTGGTTGTGGAGGACTGCTAGGGAGCAGGCTGACCTTAAATTCAAGAGGTTTATTTGCTCCCCGCCCCAAGTGTTAGGATTGAGTTAAATGTGTGCTGCCATGCCTGGTAGAGCATTTGAGACACTGGACTGTAAAGGCCCCTTTACGTGATACTTGATCTTGGCTATGCGTTTATTATGTCACTTGGTATGTTGCAGAGCAGTTTGCTTATATCCACCTTAGCGGCTAGCACTGGAAAAAAAAATGGCCTTGTAATGAAATGTAATTATATTTAAATAAATAAATTTTATATATTGGTTTATATATTGTGTGAAAGAGAGAGTGTGTGTGTGTCTATGTCTGTATCAGTACAGTTACACATATGCTCTGGTGTATGTATGGAAATTAGAGGAGAACTTTGGGGACATGAGGCTATTTTGTCAACTGTGCGTTCCACAGATCAAACTGGCTTTCATGTCAGCCATCTTCACCTGCTGGACAATCTCACTATCTAAAGTAAAAACATGTTTATTAGGAACAAATTTATTACCTATTTCCATTTTTTTTAATAAAAATTCTTGCAAAAGTGGCTCTCCTTTTCCTCTTATTTTTTTTAAATGTAATTTATTTATTTTTATGTCAATCACAGGTTAGGTACTTTGCATCCCAGACGTAGCCCCCTCCCTCATTCCCTCCCACTCTCCCCAACCCTCCCTCATCTCCTCCCCGCCCCCTCCAAGTCCACCGACGGGGGAGGACCTCCTCCCCTTCCATCCAACCCCAGTTCATCCTGTCTCCTTAGAGCTGGCTGCAATGTCCTCCCCTGGGATCTAGCCAGGCTGTCACTCCCCGGCTTGTATGGGGGAGGGTCAAAGAGCCAGCCATCGAGTTCATGACTGAAACAGTCCCTGTTCCCCTCACTAGGGTCTTCAGTTGGACACCAAGCTACCATGGGCCACATCTGAGCGGGGGTTCTAGGCCATATCCATACATGGTTGTTAGTTGGAGAAACTGTCTCGTATAAGACCCCTGTGCCCTCCTCTTATTAAATCCTAAGGATGTTTCTAAGTAGTTTTTCCTGTGCTGGGACCCCCTCATTTAAAAAAAAAATTGGGGGCTGGAGAGATGGCTCAGAGCTTAAGAGCATTGGCTGTACATCCAAAGGTCCTGAGTTCAACTCCCAGCAACCACATGATGGCTCATAACCCTCTATAATGAGATCTGGTGCCCTCTTCTGGCATGCAGGCATACATGCAGGCAGAATACTGTATAAATAATAAATAAATAAAATATTTTTTAAAAAATCAGTATTTATTCTTCATTTACCATATAGTGGCTGGTTAGCGTTTCTCTTTTTAAATCTTCAGGACAGTCTTCTGGTTCCTCTGGCATATTGAGAACAGGAAGGCACAGGAGGACTGTCAAACAGCTAGCTAACCAAGGCTCAACATTATTGCCTAGTTACATTCCAGATTTCTCCTGGATGTGTTGGGTTTTCAAAGAAAAACCTTCAATAAATGTGTTCTATCGCTTATTGGACAGGGAAGCTTGAAGGAGGATTCACTTAAATAATAAAGGCAAAAATAGCTTCCTGATGTGAATTGTGTAAACATTATCATGGGCAGCAACATTTCCTGAACTGCATCTTCAAGCTGTCCACACATCCTGCTTCGGTGGGGATGGTTATTGCTGACCTGTAATAGGAAAGTGCCTATTTTGTTGCAGGCGTGTTGAAGAGACTGGAGTGGCTCTTGGAACTGATGGGCTATATGAGAAACATTGCTTACCAGACAGCATCTACTCAGAATGTGGCTCTTGATGAGGTATGATCTACAGAAGCAGTGAATTTACCTTAAAATGAAAAACTTCTATTTTCTTTCCTCAAAGATGACTCTGTTGCTGTGTTCTCAGCTTTTCACAGTTGTGACAAACACCTGAGGTCATTAGCTGACAAAGGGAAAACATTCTTTGGCTCATGGTTTTCAGGTTCTAGCTCAGGGTCCATTGATCCAACAGCTTTCAACCTGTGGTGAAGTAACATATGCAGGGTGTGCATCACTGAGCTAGACCTAAGAACCATAGTTTATTCCAGGGCACACCCTCTCCCCATATCCCAAAGATCTCTCACTAGTTACTACCTCTTCTAGAGTCTGCTACTTTCCCATAGCATCATCCTAGGGACTAAGCCTGGAAGCCATAGCATCACCCTGGGGGTCAGCCAAGATCCAAAATCAAACACATTCTCACAGCTTCTCTTCCTCTTATTTTGATTAACACCAGAAATAACTCTCTGATGCCACAAGGAAACAATGACTGTGTATTTGAAGATGCCCAAGACTGTACTTGGGCAAAACTTGTTCTTTGATGCAAAAACACTAGCTAGAGAGAGAACCCAGGGTCCTCATACAGTGTCTGTGGGAATGCCAGGCTCAAGCCTTTTCTCTGGCTCATGCAACTAAAAATGCCTAGGATTAAGAGATTCCTGAAGTGTAGTATATGCAGATCACCTTGTGTGTCAGCACCTGCATGTGACACATGGAGGAGGTCTCCCTTAGATCTGCAGTGTGACCTATGATACCCCCTAAGAAAAGGCCTCTAATAATTCACATAGCTCTTCTACTCTTCTTTTCTTGATTTTCTGTGTAGGCATTCTTCCCAGCTGAGTTAAATTTGCATAAACTGATATGTTCTTTGAAATCTGGCACAATTTATCTGAAGAGTTGTGTGTCTTTTTGAAATTATTAAAATTTTAATTCATCAGTTAGGATCTTAACAGACTGAGAAATACTTTTTTAAAAAACTTCTTTTTAAAGCTAATGCAGTCTTTACTCTTTTTTTTTCTGATTTCCTGAGCTTTTATTAACTTTCTGTTTTCTTACCAAAAAAAAAGTCTCAAAACACTTAGCATGCAAATTAGCTGGAAAAGGTATAATTGAAATCACAGTAATTCAGCATCTCGGGAGTGTCCCCATTACCATGTCTAATTTTTTTTTAACAAGTATCTAATGTAGTCTGAAGGTTGAATTCCAGACAGATTTTTTTATGCCTATGGATAAACATTTTATTGTTTAAAAATAAACTCAGAAGCTTCATGTTTTTAAAAATCAGTTTTGTCCATATAACAAATAACTTCCTTAGTTTATTTCTCACCTTAAAAAAACTCCAAGAATAGGAGAATCTTTAGATCTTGATATAATTAAGAATAAGTTGTTTCTCTTGAAATGCTGCAGGAATAATCTGGAACTGCTGGATCTTCCAGTATCACATAGGGAGACATCAGGAAGCCCAGAGAGGCTCTTCAGTCTGCATGGAAATTGTGTTTGCTGTTCAGTGCAGTTCCTCTTCTAGGGCAGCAGCAGTGGTGGGAGAAGGGGAAGATGGCCTTGCATCATGATGGAGGCCTTGTTTGTGAACTTGTCTCACTGAATAAAACATATGCTCTCATCTTGCTTCTGTTTTCTTACCAGGCTTTGGACTTCTTGCTGCTGATATTTGCAGCTGCAGTGGTGGCGTGGGCAGACCATGAGGCCCCACTTCTCCTTGGCCTCAGTGCCAGTTGGTTGCCATGGTACCAGAAGAATGGCCCTGGTAGGCCAGGAACAGCTTTGCTTGGCAGGAGTCCCATGCAAAGAGTCACTGTGCAAGAGGTTCTCACTCTCCTTCCCAGTAGCATGCTGCTGCTGCTACAGAAAGAGCCATGGAAAGAACAGACCCAGAAGGTGAGGGATGCCAGCCACCTGCTTAGCAGGGCAGGCAGACTTTTGCCTCCAGCAATTGCTGCTGTAGGATGGAAGTGGGAATTAGATGAAGCTTGGATCACACCAATAGCTTCCATACTCAGCCCCAAATATCACTCTTGTGCTATGTGCGAGAAGCCAAAGCTGGCCCACACTCAGACTTAACATTGTCTAGAAACAACACAGACAGTAGCAACAACTCATTTACGATGAGGGGGCAGCTAGAGAGAAAGCCTGTAACTTCATTCATTTATTGGGGACAGGTGCTTTTGAGCCTAGGTAGAAAGATACATTTTACCTCCAATCCTTGAAGTCAGGACACACAGACAGACAAACTCAAGATTCAGGATGGTCTGCTGTGTGGGATACAAGGTGAGAAGCGAGAGAGGGGCCTGGACTCATGTCCGGGGCTGGCTCAGAGAGCGTTACATGGGAAGTGAGGGTCTAGCGTAACTGTCTTACTATAGCATAGTAAAAGTTCCATTTGGCCTATTCTGTCTCACTGTGTGTACTTGCCACTGTCCTGTCTAGATCCTGAACAGGCTGTAAAGCCTGTTAAAGCCCGATAATATCACCCTGATATCAGGAAATGTCATAGGAAGTGATTTTGGCTTTAGTCCTCATGTGTGCAGGCTCTCAGCAGAACACGTGGGAATACTGTCTCCTTTACTGACTCTGTCCTATCTTTAACACAGCTGGATTCTTTTCTGAATCCCATTTAATCAAAACTGGATTTTTATCATGTTGAAAGATTTAAACTACTAATTTGCTGGTTATTTTTGAAATATGAACATTAATCCTTAAAAACATTTTTGAACTGTGAACCTGGCTTAGCTACGCCTAACCCCACTGAGTGTCTCAGAAAGGCCTTTCACCATTAAATCAGATAAGCAATAGGAGGCTACCGTAAACTTTGTATTCTATGTTTTACTTGTAACCAAAATAAGTGTGGTCTCTTTTGTTATTTCCACACTAGGACACTGTTCAGTTTGGATACAGGGTAGATATCTTATATTGAATATATATTTGTACTAACTTTATTTAATATAAGTTATAAAACAGGACGGAATATATATGATCCTATGGTCCTTGGTTAAATGCATATTGAACCAGCAGGAGGTAGCATGATGCAAAGGAAATAGCATTGCAGCCAGGTGTAGCTAAGTTCAAATCTTGACTCTGCTGTTCAAAGCAAGTTGATATGGGTAGGCAAGGTCACTAACCTCTTTGAGCCTCTCAGAGTGACTAGAGATTTGTTCACAGTAAACAAAATCCCTCTGGGCCCATGTCTATCTTACCCTAGCTACACTAGGTCTTAGTATTCAGGAGGAGAAGTAGGTTAGGTTTTGTGAGGTCTTTCGATTTGGGAGTTGTATCTTTCATCCCTGTCTCATCTCTATACCCCTTTATCCTCATATGTTATGCTTCCCATCTCATTTCTACTTCTCCAGCCGCTGCAGGAATTGTTTAAAGACTGTGGCACTTCTAATGTATGCAGGCCCAAGAGACTGACTGGCCTCATGCAGATGGTGGGATTTACTTCACTGACAATGTTCTTTTTCACCCTAGTTCATTGACTGGCTGTTTAGCATCATGGAAATTCCTAATGAAGCCTTTGCAGCAAAGTCCAAAGATCTTTTGAAAGGTATTATTCATGCTCTATGCCCAACATAGGGTGAAACCACCCGCTGCTGGTTGTGATATGGAAGAGTATAATTGGGCTCATGGTTTCAAAAGTGTCCTTACTGTGGCAGTTTGAGTCAGAAAATGGGTTGAAAAGGAAGGCCACTGCCTTTAAAATGAACTTTTAGATAAATGGTATTAAATATTTTATAATGGTAAAATAATTAAAATTTGCAGAATTCAGAAAAGTTTAAATACAACAAACAGAAATTCAGAGTTCCAGAGACATTTGGTTTCCATAAGTTTTTCTCTATCCTGTATATGAGGACTCTTTTAGAATATTTGTAATGTGAAACAGTTAGAAAAATACACATAGACAGTTATGATTTCACCTTTTATGTTTTCACATTGTTTTTAAATCCTAAAGCCCATTCTTATACTAGCTTCTGGTAATAGCCAATGCTGCTTGGTGTTTCACCAGGGGAAGTAGGTGTTGACTGTACTGTCAGCCACTTCCAGGGTTTTCATTATTTTATTCTTCTCCACAGACTGGTACATTATGACTAGAGAAAACTCCAAATGTAGAAGATCTTTCTGAAAGTTTTGTAGAATTTTGAACTCATATATGAGGCATGATTTGCCCGTCAGCCCCCATGACCTGAGATAGCTTGTCCTTGTCAACTATGTCTTGGGACTTGGGATTCTGGAGCCAGTGGCTCCTGCTGATGTCCCTTGCACGCCATAAGACATTGCACTGAGAAGTGCCCTCCCATTGGTCTACCCTGTAATGCTTTATCTAACTTGGAATCATAGTGTGGTTTTTATTTTAAGGGAGGTATATATTTTTTATTACCAAAGAATTCTGGGTTAATGGGAAGTATCTGAGGGCTAGAGCCTTAGTGGGATTCTAATACACCATAGAGCTTCACTGGGGATCAGGGATATGATTCAAGATATTTTTAGTATTCATTCTTAGGAACCTGCTGAAAGGACTCCCTGTTTGTGTGCTGCAGGGAGTTCGGACGAGTGCTTTTTGCAAGCATATACTATCATTAGTTACAAAGCTAACAACTGATATCAATAAAGAAAATAATCACTTGGCTTAAGGAACCACACCTTTACTAGTGTAAATCACACCTTATATAGTCATTGGCTTACTGGAATGACCTGGGTCCCCTACATTCCTTCACATTCTTCTATTTTACATTACATCTGAATATATTAATATTCTGGAATAAGATAAATATGTAATAATTACCAGAAGGTATTATTCAGAATTTCTCTACTTTAAATTGTTCCTTGGGGCCTATAACATAACAGAAAATACATACATTATAGATACATGTCCAAGTAAAATTTAGTATAGGTACACTTCATTGAGCACAAGAACTCAGTCTTATTATAAGTGTAGGGTTTTTCTTTAATTAAACATTTAATGGAGATAATCCTGTTCATGTATAAAGAACACAAATTTAAAGTAAATTGTTACAGAGGAAACAGTTCATGTAAATAGTAATGACATTAAGAAAATCAGTATAACTAGCATGCCAAACATCAATAGTCTGCAAGTTTTCCTATTTACTGTTTTAAAACCTTTTTTTATCAAAATGACCTTCTCAGACATAGCACAACTCTGTCTAATGCATCAGTATGCTCTTGTCCTTTTAGCCACACTGCTGTCCTTGAGAGTTCTCCCAGAGTTTAAGAAGAAAGCTGTATGGACCAGAGCATATGGTTGGTGACAGTCACAAGAACCAGCAGCATTCTCCACTGAATGAGGCAGACCAGAGAAACAGAAGAGTTTTAGGACTGGTGTCTGAGATTGGTGAGAATTGATCCTCACAGTTAGAAGTCATGAGACTGTGGCTGCATACTGACATTATCGTGTGCATGGCCAGGAGAGGGATGCATTCCTTGGAAACTGAAATAGGAACATGACTTCTATATGGCCAGAGTTCACTGTAAAATTTTCTTCTTTGTGAAAACTGAATTATATATTCTCTCCTTTAAATTTTAGTAAAATAATCTCATGAGTTTTGTGCAGTGTGACTTTTATTTTTAAGTATATGGGAAGATTTTCCCAATGAAAACAAACCATAGAGGTGACGAGGGTGTGCTGATATATTTTCTATGAAGCCTCACAGAAAAAAGGTAGTGAGTTAGACAAATTTTATTCCTGTTGATAAAACATACACTTAGAGAATTTCCACTAGGCATGACACCAACTGGTCCCCAGGTTATATTCGTAAATAATAGGTATAACTCCTATGCTCAGTTGTTATGAGTGCAAGTGACAGTAGTCACAAAGACTATTAGCTCAAAAGCAGGAAATTCAAGGGTTGGTCTGATGAACCTGGTGATGCTGTGGTCTCTTCCTTTGGGGATTGTGCCTCCTACTTGGCAAGGTGGGTGCCAGCATCTTCAAGATAAAGAAGTTATCTCTTCTTCACAGGCATGACAGAAGCAGCTCTGGGAGGACTCTAGGATGGTATGTGGGTCTTTGAACAAGTATTGGGTCCTGGCAGGTGGGATAGACTCAGTGGCCAGGCCTAAGTCAGGTGTTGAGTCATGGACACAGTGGAGGCAGCCCCAAGCAAACCTTCTGAACTGGGCTTCCCCAGAGAGAGATGATAGGATGTTAGTCATGTAACATAGATATCTCCTCAGAAGATCAATCTTTTTATAAGTACATCTCTCTTCACCAGAGTGATTAGTGGCCTAAAGAGAGATAGTATCATGATTTCAGCTACTGTGATGGCTAGAGACTTAGGCATATTATAGTTTTGATGCTCACTAATTATTGTGACTTCAACTGGGGTTCAGCCTTCAACTAATCATATAAATGTGCATTCATTGGAGCATTGGGAAGAAAACATCATGACACTGAAGTCAGGTGCCTTTGTATCTGCCACACAAAGACAGTGCCTGGGACTTCAAACACCATGGACTTTCTCTGCTACTCACAAGTGACATGTATCTTCTTGTTGGCTCAAAGTGCACCTGGCAAGTTCAAAGTAGCACAACTAGTTCTATTTTTGAAATATATAATTTCTTTACAGGTAGGACTATAAGGAAGCAAGTTTAAGCCAACAAAGAAAGTACTAGTACTTTAAACTAGCCTCTTTATTTACCTTCCCATATGCTGTATTGTATATTTCCCTCCAACTAGAGACTGAAAGTCATCTAGCATTTACTATTAGATGCCAGATTGTGAATACACTAGGCATTTCATTTTGCTTAGTTTGTTTGAATTCTTGCAACAATACTATAAGGAACATTGTTTTCTGTTTTAAATGGGACAAAGGTATCCATTTCTACTGCATCTTGGCTTCCACTTTAAGGTACATATCTGCTAAGAGGAACAGCAGACCGTTGGCACTGTGAAGCCTGAGAGTAGTGAAGCAGACCAACTTTTCCTGCATACATTACAGAGCTCTGGATTCCTGAGTACCTTGGAAACACAGGAGACAAGAGTAGCGAAGAGGAAGTGGGCACTGAAGACATTTTTTCATTGTGAAATCAACAGCCAAACATTTGCTGATGCCCAAAGAATGGAAGAATCTGCCTAGACTTCACATTTCAGATTTCAGCCCAGTTTCTTCTCAAACCTGTATTTCCTCCTGTCCTTCACAAGAAAACAGAAGTTTACAAAAAGAAGGAAATAAAATAATCTCCAATCCTCTCTTTCCTAGTTCTCTCTGTTTTGAGCATCATGGATGGAAGAGTCATTGGTTTTAGGGCTAATGGACCTCTAAAGATTCCAAATTTGTAACTTTAAATATTAAACTCAAAGGTATGCCATTGAAGTAATAATAGCTTCCCTCCTTCCTATATGACCCTCCAAATAAGAGTTAAATTGTTCCCTCAAAAATGCTTCTTTCTTTTACACAAACAAGAAGCTGTTTCATCTTTAGACCATGTTCTTAATTACATAAGGGAGGTCATTGCTACAAGTCCTCTCCTGTCAGCTTTTGAAAGCACAAGTTGCCAAGACAAATAGTATTTGGGTATGCACCAGTGTAGAGTTGAAGCTGTATGATGCCTCTCGGAAGTCTCCAAACACAGATTGGATTTGAAGAGTGTACATTTGGCACCGATGCGGGTGTCTACGCAGCTGTCTAAAACCATATCACAGTCCTAACATAATAGCTCATGGTAACTGAGGGGCTGCTAAAAATGTTTTATGATGTGAATTAGCAGATGCTGACATCTTCTGGGCGGGAAGTATTTGGAGGTGGAGCTTTGGGAAGTACTTAGGGATGGAGAGGCAGCCTTTCTGAAGATGGGTGAATTCACAAGAAGGGACCTGGGGGAAGTGCTTGCTTTCTCTACCATGTGAGCACACAGCAAGGAGGCATCCATCTGTATCCACACCCAAGGCTCACTTGCAACTTGTCTTGAGCTTTCAAATCACTCAATTCAATAGTGTTTTGTTGCAGCGATACACCCTGAGAGAGCAGTGGATACAGAAGGCAAGGCACTGCTACACACAAAGCCCAGAGGTTGAAAAGCTGCTTTGAAGTTAATGAGCAGATGGTGGAAGAGTTTTAAGATGCTGCTATCACATTTAAGGGTTTGATAAAGGTGACGTTGGTCAGAGCTGAGAAAGAAAAGAGTTTTGGATTGGAAGACCCATTTTCTTAGGGAACTCATCATCATAAAAAAATCAGGGCTGATAAGCAGGTGGTGGTGGCACACACCTTTAATCCCATCACTCAGAAGGCAGAGGCAGACAGGTTTCTGAGTTTGAGGCTAGTCTGGTCTACAGAGTGATTTCCAGGACAGCCTATCTCAAAAGACAAAACAAGCAAACAAATAAAAAATAAATCAGGGCTGATAAGTTGCTGCCATGCAATTTTGGAGGCAGATCTGATAATCAGTGATTCAAGATCACCCTTTCCTTGTCTTGGAGAAGAATATATAAATATATATTTATACCCAAAGAGCTCAAGAGTCCATTCTGCCAAATCCAAGAAATCCAGTTGTCTTCCTATCTCTTCCTATCACAAACTGGCAGCATTCCTGCTGGAGTGGCTGATCAGAGCTACACTTCACATCTACATTACTCTTAATGAATTCACTAGCATCTTGATCTTGGACCTCCAAGCCTCCCAAACCCTACAACAAGTTTCTGTATTTTGACAGCTAAGCTCTGTAAGGGGTAGCGGGTGTGCTTGGTGACACAGCAGCCACCTGAGCTAAGACACAAGAAGATGTTTGGTTTTCTAAGTATATGTCATGTTCACGGTTCCAAGGGCAGAGACTTTTGTCCATGTTAGATTTAAAGAGGGCATTGTACAACATTCCCTTCCCATACATCTGCTAGTTGTGATTGCAGAAGTTAATTGTTTTCTCAAGTCAACTGGATTTATTCTACTGACTTTCTCATTAACTCTATAGGGAAACATTCAGACTGCACACGGTGTAAATGTAACTTGTATGAATCCAGAGCCCTGGTGAAGCAGGACATTCTGAGCCTGTTGAGGATTTGTTCTTAAAGCACAGTAGATGCAGAACAGGATGCCATGGTGCCTGCATGCTGTAAATTTTTGTCATTCTAAGTTTTCTCTCCAGCAGATGCCCAGTGTTGTATCTGCTGCAGCTTAATCCACCAGCCCGTCTTCTTTCTTATGTGATGGGCAGGAATGCTGCCTCACAATTCCTTCTGTTTGACAGAAAAGACTCGGAGGATGTCTTTTCTTTCTGAGTACAGATGACTGTAGGTGAAATACATACCTACGGTGCAAAAGGAAGTGAGGTTGGTTAGCCATTTCTCTGTAAAGATCTGTGGCTTTAGGACATGGGCAGAGGGTTGCTTGAATTCTGGGAGCAACAGTTACAAGAGAGGATCAAGAAGAGCCCGTGAAGAACTTTCCAGACTTCACTAGAAAGGGAATGTAAGCAAACTCTTCCATCCAACTCACTCCAATGCAGGGTTTTCCTTCCCCCTCTCCCTCTTCTTTGGTAGCTTTCTTCATTGCCTCTAAACCATCTTTTTCTCCCTTTGTTTATATGTGGTATTCTTATCTCTCAGACATGATCATTATCATGATAATTTCTGAAGGGGTAGGGGTAGGAAAATGTAAATAATAGAAGTCTTTTTCCCAGTTTCCTGGAAAACACTTAGTTGATCAAGTTTGTTCAAGTATAATTTTCTATTAGCCCACAATACATCTAATTAGTATACTTTTAAATAGCTTTACTCTTTCAGGTTTCCTATGTATATTACTGTACATAGTAATGGGTTCAGTATGGTATTTCCACACATGCATGTGGGATGTGTTCATCAAATCTCAGCTCTCTCCTGGCACCCTTCCAATCCCTTATTATCACAAGTCCATGTTCATGTCAGTTAAGTTTTCACATATAAGAGAGAACATTATGGCTTGTCTTACTTAACATGCCCCTTGTTCCTATTCTTATTCTTTGTTCTAGAATAACAGGAATTCACTCTTTAGGGCTCAGTGCCCCATTATGCGAACATGCACCATATTTTCTGTATCCATCCATCTTGACAAACTCCTGGGCTGGTTCCATACCTTTCAATTGTGAATTCTGCCACAATCATTCTTCTTCATATGCTGCTAACTTCATTTCCTTTGCCCTGTTTTTGGGGACAGCTGGATCATATGATAGTCCTATTTTTAGTCTTTTGAGGAACTTCCACAGTTGTAGTAGTAGCTGCACTAACTTAAATTCCCAGCAACAGTGGTTTCTTTTTCTCCACATCCTCACTAGAATTTGTTTTTGTTGTTGTTTGGTTGATAACCAGCCAATCTGACTGGACTGATTCTGTTCCCCTTTTAGTTAGTAAAACAGAACTTTGTTTTCATAGTAATTAGCTGTATATAGATATACTTTGTAAGTCTGTTCAGACCACAAATATTTTCTAATTGTATTCCTTATTTCATAATAAAGTTTTTGAGGTCTCTATACCTTCTGAATAGTTGGCACCTGTAGGTTTTCTTTTTGCTCTGTTATATGCTTAGAAGCTTTCTAATTTGATGCCATCTCATTAATTCTTGTTTTTGTTTCTGAGATATTGGCATCTTATTCATAAATTATCATTTGTATCACATCTTGAAGCCTTCTAATGGTACTTAGATGAAAGTCTTCTAATGGTCTTAGATTAAAGTATTTGGTAGGTTGAGTTGGTGTCTGTGTAGGATAAGGTTGGGGTTATGTCAGTCTTGGTGTGTGTGTGTCTGTCTGTCTGTCTGTGAGTGTGTATCCCATCCATCCAGTACTGTGTTTCTCTAGTGTGCATTGTTATTGTTGGCATGTTTATTTCTGGATTCTCTATTCTGTTTCACTGGTAAATGTGCCTTTTATGCCAATGCCACACTGCTTGGTACTTAAGCTCTGCCTTCTGTCTTGAAATCAGGTGTTCTGATGCCTCCAGCTTTGTTCTTTCTTCTTGATTGAGACCTTCTGGGCTTATCTACTAATTTTACGGGGTTTTGTTGTTATTTTGTGCAGCATGCCATTTGTTGTCTTACTATTTTTAAATTTATTTTCTTGAAAGTGTGTGTAGGTATGTTTTTGTAGTACTTGCACATATGGTGTGCTACTGTACACACCGTGTGTACAAATATAGTAGCCAAAGAAAGACTCAGCTCTTGGCTATAGCAGCTACTCAACTCATAGCACCCTCTGCCTTACTCCACTGAGACAAGGTCTCTCACCTGACCTCGAGCTGAGCTAGCAGCCAACCAGCATCAGCAATTATTTCTACCTCCAACCACCTCTGAGTTACAGGTGTATGGCCACGGCCAGCTTTTTGCTGGATCTTGGGCATTCAAACTCAGGTCCACGTGTT
Organism: Pachyuromys duprasi; assembly: GCA_028658305.1. Classification (NCBI taxonomy): domain Eukaryota; kingdom Metazoa; phylum Chordata; class Mammalia; order Rodentia; family Muridae; genus Pachyuromys; species Pachyuromys duprasi. The sequence goes on from CM053754.1 coordinate 40,946,922, forward strand.
CGTGCAGCCCGGGTCTTACCCACTGACTGGTGATCTTAGTCCTCAAATGTCAGCAGTGTTTTTATGGAGATTGCATTGAACCCTTAGATCACTTTGAGCAATTGGACAGTTAATGATTTCTGCCAATCCATGAAAATAGTCTTTCCATCTTCTGGTATCTTCAGTTTTTCTATCAGTGTTTTGTACATTTTTGTAAAGGAATTTTTCCTCCTTAGTTTATACCTACGTATGCTTTGTAGTTACTGTGACTTAGGTTTCATTCATAAATTCTTCCTTAGCAAATTCATAATGTGTGGAAGGACTATTTTAAAAACATAAATTAGAGTTGTTTTGAATGAACTTTTGAGTTCTTCAAATAAAGTACATTAGAGTTCAGAGAAGGGTGTGGAGTGCTTTATAGCTAGCTATATAGATATGCCCACATCAAAAGCTTCTTCTGTTGGTACTGCCTTCCTACTTTACTCAATCTTTTCCTCTCTCCTACTAGTTCTGGTGAAGTCTTCACTGGTTCCCACCTAACAGACCCTGTTTTGTTTTGTTTTGCTTTGGTTTTAAAACAAGGTTTACTCTTTAGCCCAGGCTGTCCTCAAACTAACAACCTCCTGTGTCATCCTTCTGAGTGCTAAAATTTCAGGTGTGAGCCACCATATCCAGTGTATTTTTTTCTATGCATCTGTAAAAATAGATAATTTGACTCCCTTCTTTCCTATGTATTTGCCTTTTTCTTTTGCTAATTGCTCTGACTAAAATTAATGTGACATTGAGAAAGAGCAAGGAAAGTGTACATCTTGTCTTTATGAGAAGAGGAAATACTTTGTTCTTCAACATTCAGCGTGATATTAGTTGTGGGTTTATCATATATAACTTATTCTTGTATTTTATCATGAATGGATGTTGAGCTTTATCAAATTATTTTTCTACATCTACACTAATGACTTTATATCATGCGGTAGTTTATTGATTGGTAGAGGTTGAGCTATTCTTGCATCTGGAAATGAAGCCTACCTGATTACAGTGTGCGACCTATGTGATTTAATAGTATTTTGTTGAAGATGATGTTGATTGGGGCTGTTGGTTTATAGAGCCTTTCAATTTCCTATTAAGTTTTGGTAATGGTAATGCTAGCCCAAATGATTACCTATTAATTTGAGAAGACCTGGTACTGGTTACTCTTTAAAATCTTGGTAAAATTCGTAAGTGAAGCCATCTCATCCTGGCTTTTCTGCATTGGGAGATTTATTACTATTTCATTATTTATTACTAGTCTATTCAGGTTTTTTCTATATCCTGTTGAATTTTTCTCCTGTTTCTTGGGTTTTGGTAGGTCTTTCATATCCAGAAATGTTTCCATTTCTTTTAGATTTTCCAGTGTGTTAATAGGTAGTTTTTTCAAAATAATTGCAACTGATCTTCTGTATTTCTGTGCTTTGGGTGGTAGTGTATCCTTTCACATTTCAAACTTGGTTTCTTGGGATCTTCTGTTTTAGGAGGTTATTCTTTTTTAATTTATTTTTTTATTTATTACAGTTTATTCACTTTGTATCCCACCCTCATCCCCTCCTAATCTCACCCTCTCGCCCTCCCTCATCTCCTCCCATGCCCCTGCCCCAGTCCACCGATAGTAGAGGACCTCCTCCTCTTGAATCTGACCCTAGCTTAACAGGTCTCATCAGGACTATCTTTCATAGTCTTCCTCTGTGGCCTGGTCAGGCTATTTCCCCCTTAGGAGGAGGTGATCCAAGAGCCAGCCACTGAGTTCATGTCAAAGACAGCCCCTGCTCCCCTTATTAGGGAGCCCATTTGGATACTGAGCTGCCATGGGCTACCTCTAGGTCTAGGTTATCTCCATGAATGGTCCTTGGTTGTAGTATCAGTCTCATAAAAGACCCTTAGGCCCAGATTTTTTTGGTTTTGTTGTTCTCCTTGTGGAGCTCCAGACCCTTCCAGCTCTTTCTGTCTCCCCCTTCTTTCATAAGATTTCCTTCACTCTGCCCAAAGTTTGGCTATGAGTCTCAGCATCCGCTTTAATACCCTGCTGGGTAGTCTTTCTAGGGGGTCATTGTTTATATATATATATATATTAATCACAAGTTATGTACTTTGTATCCCAGCTATAGCCCCCTCCCACATTCCCTTCTAATCCCACCACCCCTCCCTCATCTCCTCCCTGCCCTTTTCCAAGTCCACTGATAGGGGAGGACCTCCTCCCCTTTCATCTGACCCTAGCTTATCAGGTCTCTTCAGGACTAGCTGCAATGTCCTCTTCTGTGGTCTAGCAAGGCTGCTCCTCCCTTGGGGGAGGAGGGTCAAAGAGCCAGGTACTGAGTTCATGTCAGAAATAGTCCCTATTCCTCTTACTAGGGTACCCAGTTAGATACTGAGCTACCATGGCTATATCCAAGCAGGGGTTCTACGTTATATCCATATATGGTCCTTGGTTGGAGAAACAGTCTCATAAAAGACCCCTGTGTCCTGATATATTTGGTCCTTGTGGAGTTCCTGTCCTCTCCAGGTCATACTAACTCCCCCTTCTTTCATATGATTCCCTGCACTCTGCTGAAGGTTTGGTTATGAGTCTTAATATCTGCTTTGATGCACTGCTAGATAGAGTCTTTCAGAGGCCCTCTGTGGTAGGCTTCTGTCCTGTTGCTTGTTTTTTCCTCCATTCAATGTCCATCCCATTTGTCTATCTAAGGGAGGATTGATCATCTTAACCCAGGTCCTCTTTCTTGTTTATCTTCTTTAGGTGTATAGATTTCAGTACGTTTATCCTATCTTATAGGTCTATATAAGTGAGTATATACCATGTGTGTCTTTCTGCTTTTGGGATACCTCACTCAGGATGATCGTTTCTAGGTCCCACCATTTGCCTGCACATTTCATGATTTCCTTGTTTTTAATTGCTGAGTAGTATTCCATTATGTAAAAGTACCACAATTTCTGTATCCATTCCTCAACTGAGGGACATCTGGGTTGTTTCCAGGTTCTGGCTATTACAAATAAAGCTGCTACAAACATGGTTGAGCAAATGTCCTTGTTGTGTACTTGAGCATCTTTTGGATATATGCCTAGGAGTGGTATAGCTGGATCTTGAGGAATCACTATTCCTAATTGTCTAAGAAAGCACCAAATTGATTTCCAGAGTGGTTGTACAAGTTTGCATTCCCATCAGGAATGGAAGAGGGTTCTCTAGGGGGTTAATCTAACTGAAAGGTTTGTCCACTCTTTTTTGGTCCTTTCAAGGAAATAACTAGCTTAGTATAACGTATTTTCTGGTTTATTTCTGGTCTGATTTTTATTTCTCTCCACACAGTTATTTGAAATTTGGTTTATTTTTGCCTAGTCCTTGAGATGCATGATGTTGTTTATTTGAAATATTTCCTTTTTGTGTTCTTATTCATTATCCTTTCCATTGTTTTTTATATATCCCATGCATTTGGGATCCTGTATTTCCATTGGTTTCAAAAAAATTTTCAGTTTCTCTTGGACTTTCTCAGTGGCCTTCTGTTTGTCTTCTGTGGGAGATAGTGAAAGCAGGGTACAGCCAGCAACTGACTAGGTTTCTTTGTGGACTTCCTCAGGCCATAGCCCAGTAGTCAAAAGCTCTAAGTGAAGCCTTCAAATTGCTCAGGGCTGCTGCAGTTTACCCCTGCAGTCAGAGAAACAATAGAAGCACAGAAGTCTTGTCTTACCCTGTAAGTGGCAGGTACCGGTGTGCTTGGATCTATGGAAAGGGAAGCCGGGTCCTACACTGCTCTGATTCTACACTCTACTGACCATACTTCATCTTAGAGGGCAAGTCCTCCCATCCCCTGTATTCAACAGTTTTCTGGGACTCTGTTCATTCGCCCCCATTCAGAAGGAGATTCCTCTGCCCGGGGTGGTAATGATGGCATGACAAGAACTCAGATATTTTGTGTCTGTTGTTATAGCAGGTCTTAATATTATCGTATTCTAGTTTTTTCCTCATATTTTCTTGTACTCACCTCAGAATGCAGCTCTATACCTATTGCTTTGTGGTTTGTTTGCTGTTTGTTTGTTTGTGGAGCAAAATACTAATTCATCTTGAAATGCCATCTTGAAATATCATAGAAGTATCTGTGTGTGTGTGTGTGTGTGTGTGTGTGTCTCCTCTTCCTCCTCTTTCCTCCTTCTCCCCCATCTCTCCCGGTCTCGGTCTCTCTGTCTCTCTCTGTCTCCCTGTCTCTCTGTCTCTCTCTGTCTCTCTGTCTCTCTGTCTCTCTCTCTCTCCCTCTGTCTCTCTGTCTCTCTCTCTGTCTCTCTCTGTCTCTGTCTCTCTCTCTCTCTCTCTCTCTGTATATGTATGTGTGTTCTCTCTGTGTAGCCCTGCCTGGAACTCACTACAGAAATCTACCTGCCTCTGCCTCTGCCTCCCAAGTGCTAGGATTAAAGGTATATGTCACTAAGCCTGGCTTAAGCACAACTTTTGGAAAGATCTATTTCATGTGTGTATAAGCATTTTATCTACATGTATATATGTGCACTACACACATGCCTGCTGCCAGAAGGGAAGGTGTGGATCCCCTGGAACCAAAACTATGGATGGTTGTGAGCTGCCATGTAGGTGTTAGAAACTGAATTCAGGTTGTCTGTAAGAACAGTAAGTGCTCGTAAGCACTGAGCCGTCACCGACTCCCTCCCCACAACTGTAAGTTTTTGTTCTAAGTTTTTTTTTTATCCTTTATCATCAGCTTCCTATTTGCTTGCCAGGAAGTGCTAGCATGTAAAGCCAAACAGAAAACAAAATGGTTATAAATGGAAAAAAGAAAAAATAGCTAATCCTTCTGTTTGGCATTTTGTTTTATAGGTGCATCCTTGTGTTCAAACGTCTATTTCATGCATCTCATATGCTTATTTTCTGCCAGTCGCATAGTTCTTGCTGTAAAGTGAAACTGCGTAATACTTGATTTCATGATGCACCACAAAGAGCATCAGGGGCCTTACCCGGACTGTCTAGTTCACTGGGTTGGGCTTCCTCTTTAGTTCCTCTCATGCTAACAAGTATGTTCAGGTCAATGGAAGAATGCAAAAACAAAATACCTACTTACCTATGAAGAGCATCATGAGATACAGCTTCAGCACGTAAGGGAAATAGGTGGACATGTCAAATGGCAGCATGGTAGAGTTGGTACCAAATGACTCAAAATAAGGCAGTGACTGATAGATGGTGAATGCTGTTTAAAGAAAAAAGGATCATAAAGATTCCCTTTCTAGGTTACAGAGGTTTGTGTGTGTATATTTTTAATGAAGGAGATTTTGAATTGGTAATCACAGTTTTCTGATGATTGCTGAATCTTTACAGTTAAAAGTGAGCTTGGTACAGATACCTGTGGAGTGATTATGGCCCTTAAATTGTTCCAGCAATCCTAGTAAATTATTGCCCAATTGTGTAGCTGCTGTTGAATCCTCACATTTCATGCTTACATGGAAAGACTGTACAGTGGTTCTTAAAATGATGACTTAAAGATACATCTGTTCTCATTCACAAATAGGGAGACAGTCAGGTAGGGAAAGTACTGCGTATATTTTTCTCTTGGAGTTACATGACACCTGTTTAACATGCTGAAGACTCTGAGAGGTTCTGCAGTAATGAAACAGATCACCCATCATTCTGTCACCATGACTAGCTTTAGACTAGTTGCTCTCTGCTCAGCCCTTGAAGTATTTAATACAAGTTTAGAGAACCTCTGCGAAATGCTGACCTAAATTATTCTGTGTGGGGAGGCTAGATTAGTGTTAGATACATATAAAGGATCACATGCATAGATGTTTTTAATACATTCCATGCAGTAAAATGGAATGCTGTCATTATCTAAGCTGCTGCCATCCAGCTAAGTGAAGTAAAATGTACTTAGATTTTTACTTTATGTGTCTTAGTGTTTTGTCTGCATGTATGTAAGTGCACTATGTGCATGCAGTCCCTGTGGTAGCCAGAAGAGGGTGTGAAACCTCTAGGACTGGAGTAGCAGACAGTTTTAGCTACCACGAGGGTGCTGAGAACCAAACCCAGGTCCTCTGGGAGAGCAGCCACTGCTCATGACTGCGGAGCCATCTCTCCAGTTCTTTGGTGTACTGTTTTTACAATTTTCTGTTAGTCTGAAATTATTTCAAAATGAAAAGGTTGCAATGTGATAATGTCAGTAGCCAAGACACATAGATAAAGGATGAGTAGTATAGTGCAGGATTTCCGATGGACACCAAACATGCTGTTAACAAGGGTGGCCTCCAGGTCTCCAGCATTCTTCTGTAAACAGCCCAGCTTTCGCTTGGGTGTTTATAGCATTGTTTATTTGTTGAATTTATCAGACATAAAAAAATATAGCTTTAAAATTAAATAAGCGTTATTAACTTTACTTAAAGTAGGTTTCCTTCCTTCAGTAGTTTTATACTCTGGAACATTCAGCACATGCAAAGGAAAGATCACAACACCCTTTCTCCACTGTCTGGAGTTAATCATCATTAACACTGTATTGTTTGTGTGTGCCTCGATTATCTTCTGCTGATACTTTGGTCGCTGGGAGAGTGATTTACAAGCTAGTAAAAGAGAGGGAGTTGTATGGCATCCATATCAAAACAGGCTTCCCTCAACAGGGAAAGGGGCTAGAATTTTGAACACCAAATATAGGAATGTTTCTTGTATACCTATTCATCCCTCATTTTTAGGGAAAGAGTCCATTATATAGTATTTAGAAAAAAAAATCATCTTATCATTTTGCTAATATAGTTTTAAAAATTAAAAAATCATAATGTATATATTTATGGGTCACAGTGTGGTGTTCTGAAATGTGTATACAATGCTGAATGATGAACTCTGGTATTCAACAGCTCATTTTTTTGTAGTGAGATAATTTACTCTTTTGGTAATGTACACTATTACTGGTTGTGCTCAGTCTGCTGTATGTATCTTATAATTGTATTCCTCCTAATGTAAACCTTATACTCTTCCCAACATCCATTCCTTTTGTGTTCTTTATTGCATTTCCATATGACAAGGCAAAAATGCAAACCTTCCATGAATGAGGGATTTCGTTCTTAAGGAATGGGTGACTGGGTTTTTTGTTGTTATTTTTAATGGTTTGTAAAACATTATTCTCTATATTCTCTGAAAATAGTATATTCCAGTTTTTAACAATTCATTTAAAAAATAGAAAAATTTGAATTATGAGTTATTGTCTCTAGCTATTACTAAATATTGAAAACGTGGGGGTTTTTTATATACTCAAAGTCATTGGCCACAGCACCCTCCTTATAATGTTTGTGTTTTTCTATAGTTACGTTAACATGCTTTTTGCATTATTTAAAATCTTTAATCATGACTTTCAGAAGAAACTCCCTACAGCCTGTCAAATCCACTACTGGGAGAAGTGTTTGTTCTCTGCTAAGCCTCAAGTCCTTTGAACAGTGCTTACTTTAGTTCTTTAATTTTGCTTTATTAATACAGGCAATAGTTGATCTTCTCTTTGTTGACCATGTGTACTGGGGCATATGAGAAAGGAAGGAAGCAAAAGGCAGACACCTGTGTGTACATATGGAACCAGTTTAATTAGGGACATGCAACCAAGGATCATACAAATGTCTAGTTGCAAATGAGAAGTACCCTATAAAATATTAATCAGTGGTGCTGTCCTGGAAAACTGCCTTAGTTGAAAAGTCAGGGCCCTCCCTCTGAAAGTGGCTACTTGTGTGAAGGTAGTCTAAAGGTCAGTGGCAGCGGTAGGGTGTCTATGAGGTAGTAGGAAGCACTGTAGCCAGAGATAACCAGATTTCTAAGTATTTAAAAAAATATTCAAGTCTAGCTTCTCTATGTTAAACCTACTCTCAGGGCTAAAGTGGGTTTCCCCACACTCATAGTTAATGTAGACAAGGACCTGGATGTGGATGTTTGTTTCTAGCCCAGTGTTGTACCCCATGCAGGGACCCTTCCACCTTAAACTTTAGGTCTGTCTCCCTCCCTCCCTCTCCCCTCTCAATCTCTGAGGCAGGTTTTTCCTGTGTCTCCTTAGCTGGCCTGGATCTCCATGTAGACTAGGTGGGCCCAGGTGCCTCTGCTCCCAGGGTTACTGGTGTGCCCCACCACCCTGCCGAATGGTGCTTCTTCGCAGTAAGGAAATACACTGACTCTAGTAAGCCAAGACCTAGCAAAAATTGAAATTTCCTCATCAAAAAAATGTAGTGAGGAATCATAGCGCAATGGCTGATATTAGTCAGAAATATAACCCATGACTCTTACCTTCGGCAAGAACACACAGAGGGTAAACTGGCATCCACAGTGTTTGGCTGAGCCATGTCAAGGCAGCATAGGATATTCCTATGACTGAGAGCATGCTGTATGTGTACCTGGAAAGAGACAGATTGTTCAAAAGCATCATTTGCTGCTGCTGCTGTCTGGGAAATAAGAGAAGAAAATACCTTACTACAAATTAAACACTGGAATAAAATTGAAAGTGTGGGAATTGAATGCTTTATTCCTACCACTTAAGCAAGGGTAGGGGTAAAGATGGTGTATTGTTGCAGGGGGAACCTGTGTCTCTCTGGCTTGTCTCCTGGGGTGGATCATAGATAATTATACAGCTGAACAGAACAAGAATGTAGCTTTACCTCCTTCCAAGAAATTACAGTTATAAGCTTCTATGATTAATGACTTCAATTTTATTTAAAAGCCAAGCTCATTTATGCAACAACAGCTAGGCTTCTTGAAAAGACAGACCTATTTGCACACATTTTAAAGGATGAATTTATTCAAACACAACTCCCAAATTCATATCTACCATCCCTCTGCTTCTGCAGTTTTCCCTGATACACAATCAGAACTGGCCTTAGGAGTAGGTTTGAGGTACCGTCAGTAATTTTAAAGCTGCTAGTGCAAAGTGTTCAATATAATTTTATTTATATAAATAACTAGTGGTTTCTACACTCTAACACACAACAGAATTACCCAGATGGCCTATTGACTCACAAATTGATTTTCCGTTCTTCTTCATTCAGTTCAGGATCCTAGCCCAAGAGATGAAACAACTTCCATTCAAGGCAGGTCTTCCTCTGCTAAACTATGGGATTTAATAGGAGCACTCAAAGGTTTGCCTCCTTAATGCCCTCCAGAATCCAGTCAAGTTCGTAATTTTTTTTTTTTTTTTTACTTTTGTTGTTTGTAGCTTTGGTGTCCCGTCTAAGGGTATGCTATCAAATACAACTTGATCTTTTGCATTCAGTATCCAGTTATCCTGTTACCTTTTATTGAGGAGACTATTCTTTCCCCCGTTGGGACCTTTGTCAAAACTTAGCCCAAACTAGAAGAGGTTGTCTCTGAACTGTGAATTCTGTCTCCTGATTGGACCATAGAGTCATACCACCCTCATAATTAGTGTTGCTCTGAATTGAGACCAAGTGTGTTCTTACAAAAGTTTGACTCATTTGAATCCAGGTTTCTATGTGAATTTTAAGATCAGCCTCACCTTCTGCAACAAAGCCAGTTGAGAGTCTAACAGAGCTCTCAATGACTCAGATTGGTTGATGGGTATTGGCATCTTAACAACATTAAGTCTCCAATGTGAAATGCCCTTTTGTTTATCAAGATCTTTGTTGCACAAGGTCTGCAGCTCTGCTACACGTATTCCTGAGTACTCCATTCTGTTGGAGGTTATCGTAAACAGGGTTGGTTTTGTTATTCTCATTTTCAGATGGTTCACTGAAAATGTATAGAAATACAACCGATTTGTATTGATCCTGTGTTGTTCACCTCTTGTACATTTGTTGATCAGTTATAATTTTCTACCATATGGATGCCTTATACATCTTTTCCCTAATTGCTGTGGCTGGGCATTTCAGTACAACGTTGAACAGAGTGGCAAGTACAGATGTCCTTGCCATATTCTTAGGAGGAAGTGTCCATCTCACCATGAGCTCTCATGTTAGTTGTGATCTTTTCACACGTGCATTTAACTGATGAGTAAGATCCCTGTTCATTATTGTCTTTATACAAATTATTTCACAGTGAATTGAGATGATATTTCCATCCTCATTTTACAGAGAGAACAGTAGCAAAAGAAGAACCCAGGGGTTTTTACTACTATCTATAAGGGAAACAAAAGCTTATGCATGGGTGTGCTCATGGCAATATGCCTTATTGTCAAAATGTGGAGATAATGCAAGTATGCATCAACTATATGGATAATCCATGTTATGTGATAAAATGGAATATTATTCAGCCACAAAATGCCATGAAATACCATTACATGCTGCAACAGTGTGTTGAAAACATTATTCATAGGAAAAAGAAGATAGTAACTAAAGACCAAATATTTAGTACACAAAGTAGAAAATCAATAAAGATAATATGAAAATACTATAGTATGAAAATGATTGCCAAGGCTGGGGGAAGGCGGGAGTCAGGAAGGAATGTGCGCATATGGGTATAGGATTTCTAATGAGTGATAAAAATGCTGTTTGACTGAATAATATTGATAGCTGTGGATCTCTATGAGTATGTGGAAACCCATACATTTTATATTTAAAAGGTTAAATTGCTGTTAGGTAAACTATATCTCAATAAAATAGTTATTTACAAAAAGTTAAGTTGCCCAAGATCATGTAACAAATAAGCAGTGGAGGTGGGTTTCACCCTTCTCTGTCCTCTCTGTGCTCCCAAACAAGCCCATGATGGTTAACTACCACTTCCAATGTGTAAGTCATTTTGTTCTGTTGAATTTATCTAAGAATGGATACTGAGGTAGATGGACTCATACTCCAATATACGAGAAGGCTGTGGTCCCTGCTGAGAAACCAATGACTTCCTATTTGGAAGTTTCAGGCTACCAAAGACTTAGTCTAAAATGCTATATTAAAAAAAAAAAAACATTAAATAGCTTCCTAAGTACATGTGCAATCTTTAGGACTGAACCGGTTGTGGAGGGTGTATTTTAACTTGGCAGAGTTATTGACAATAGAATGATAATAATAAACAGAATGAAACATACAATCTCAGCAAAAAAAAAAAAAAAGATTCTTTTGGGACCTGTTCCTATCGAGATATTTGAAGCAGCAGTAGTTCCTGAGGAGCTAAGGACTAAGTCATTGGCTCCCACTGCTGTTGTATACAAAAATGGATATATGGGTACATTTTCTCTCAGAGAAATGGGTCCTATATTAAAATATTCTTGAAGTTACAGAACACAAACTGTTGTAGTATGCTTCTCTGTTGCTATGATAAGACATTTAGCAAAGCCAACTTGGGGGAAGAAAGACTCCCAGGTCATCATCCACCACTGAAGAGTGTCAGGACAGGACCTGAAGCTGTGACTAGGAAAGGTGCTTACTGACTTGCTTCCAGGCCCACAGTGGGCTGGACCACCCTCCATCAATCAGCAATCAAGAAAATGCCTCCACAGGCCAGTCAGATGGAGGCAATTCCCCAGCTGAGGTTTTCCCTTTTCCCAGGTATCAGGTTGACAACTAAAGCTGACTATGACAACAACCTTGTGGGTTCTGACAGGTAATAAAAGTCCTGTTTTGTTATTAAAATAATGCATGCTAGAACAATGATAAGGTGCCTTCTATTAGTACATAACTGTGAGGTCATTACAGGTTGGTGTCATGGCAAAGGCTTTTGGTGGGAACCTGAGGACCTTGGATTTGCACTTGGAATACCAAGATTTGTTTTCATTTTTCTTGATATGCCTGTTATGGAAAGCCCCACATAGACACTTCTATCTTAATATAAAATAATATGTAATATAGATATAAATTTTACTATAGAACAGGTTTTTCTGTCTCATTCAGAGTAACCAGTATAAGCAGCTGTTGCTCATTTCGCTAAAGCAGTTTTTCCTTCTTTTAGCAGATTGATTGATGAGTAAGACAGGGACTCATTATGTAGTCCTGGCTGGCCTGATACTAGCTATGTAGACCAGGCTGCCCTTGAACTCACAGAGATTTACCTATCTTTTCCTCTGAGATTAAAGGTGTGTACCACCATGCCCAGTAATTTTGCTTACTTACCTTACCATATCCAGTAGATTCCAAAAGATGAATAAAACACACACAACATATTTCTCTTGGACTTCCTCTTGACTGGTGATCACCCCAAAGAGGATAATCACTCTCTCTGTGAGCTAATAGAAATATGTTAAGAATTAGGACCATCTGATATGCCATTTAGGTAGTTTTCTAATTTTCCAAAACAGGGCTTTGTTTAAAAGAATGCTTTACTGGAAATGCATTTTCTAAACTATTAACAGTGGCTCTCCTAGAAAGAGTTGGGTTATGAAGTTAATTTCTTTTTTGTTTGTTTTCTGTACTTTAAAAAATTATATATAGTGAAACAAAAATTACATTTTATCTAAGTCAAGCTGTTTCTTCCCTTTTGACATATATACATTTCTGTTCACTTTGGCAAGATCCTACTTGAGTGTCCACTGTGTATTAATTAGGTCAGTGGTTCTCATGATCCTTTTGGGGGTTAAATGATCATTCACAGGGGTCATCCGAGACCATTGGAAAACACAGATATTTACATTACTATTCACAACAACAACATAACAGGTATGATTTAGCAACAAAAATAATATCGTGGTTGGGGGCCATCACAACGTGAAGAATTGTTTTAAAGAGTCATAGTATTAGCTTGAAAACCACTATAATAGATGGTACAGTGAAAACCGTCCTTCCTCCAGAGTTAGTGGTGGGAAGTGTATTTACAGTGCAGTGTGCTGAAGAGGGAAGCACAGTTAAGGAAAGAGGTACTTGCTAGCGGAGAGGAGGAGGCAGAGAGGTTCCAAGACAGGCATTACAGCTGGATGGATCTTGATTGGTGGATTGGAATTGTCAAGTAGAGTGGATATGAGAAAAGACGTCCTAGACAAGAGGAGCCTGGGCAGAAGCAGCAATGTGACGATGTAAGGAGTCCTGTGGAGGAGCAGGAAGCACGGGGAGGCCGGTGGGGTGGGGTGGAGAGGGGAAAATAGGAAAAGCAATTGAAAATGTGTTTGGGGCTGGGTTGTGAAGAGTTTTGAATGACAGGCCAGGAAATTTTCAATTTTAGCCAATAGAGAAGCCTCTATAACTTTTTTTCCCTTTTTGCTGGGAAGTAATATAATCCTAACTCCATAAGCCAGTGGAAAATAGAATTTAACACATTCTTGGAATAGATATTATATATGCCAAGTTATAAGCGTTTAAAGATCATTGAGAATTCAGCTGTTTTTGGCTTTGCTCCAATTACCAGCTTAAATAAAAAACAGTCCTCTTTCAAGTGCCTGTGTGTATTAACACAGCCTGCACAGGTCTACATTTTTGTGTTAAATAGGGCATTTCTCTTTGCTCTCAGTGGTCAAAAAAATAGACTTGAGATTGATGTAGTATGTTAGTGGCGAAGGAAAGAAAACAGAAAGGGCTGGATTTGTATTTTCTCATAAGCATCTTTTTTTTTTCTTTTTAAGCTGATTAAGGGGAAAAAATCTGGAATAATCCACAACAGAATCATGGGCTGTTAGTGTAAAAAAATCCAAGATTTGTCAACAGCAGGCCACATGATCAGAAATCCATGTATATAAGCTATGTCAGCATGTTTATGACTATGGAGGTTAGTCAAGAGGGCCCTTGCATGGCTAAGGGGAATTAGACATGATTCAAACTTAGTCAGTCTCTGGGAGTTATCCACAGAGCTCTTTTCCTTTGGCCAGCCCTTTAATATATAACTGTCCAGTTTCTTTATTTAACTTAATTGTGTTTATATAAAATATTCTAAACTGAGTAACTCAACCTGGCCGACATGACTCCTGGCAGCTCTTGGATGTAAGGGGTGAGTGTCTCACAAATACTTAGGCATTATCTCATCTTGCATTTGATTAACGCCTAAAACTCAGAGAACCTATGTTTTTGCTAAAAATCTCAGGAAATACACATGCATGAATGCACACGGCATAGATTTCTAATCTCATGTTTGAGTACTTTAAAAACTTTAGACATAAAAGGCACCCTCTACATAGAATATTCTAATACTAGACCAACCCCACTCTCATTTGGAAGAAATCTGAAAACCACATAATTGAAATGCTATGTGCATACCATGGATAAATAGGAAGCCCAAGTCTCCTGGTCACCAGGAAAATCTACAGTGAGCCTAAGGCTGTATGATGAAACTATATTAAAACATCAATGAAGACTCTGTGACTCCTTAGCAATGGAGTCGTGAGTTGCATAGAAATAAGCAGTGGACATGCCCCCAAGTGTCAACCCAGCATGTGTACAGACATAGGAAGATTCCTGCCATATACAATGTCAACCTAATTATCTGATAGTTATTTATCTATATTCAATGGCAACAAAACAGAGAAATTTAGTTAGAGATACTAAGTTGTTAACAGTCAATGCTTTCTGGTTTTTGCCAATTTCCAAATTAACAGTTTTATATTTATCTCCACAATAACACTAAGAAGGCACTCTTCTTATTTATCTGCTTTTACACAAAAGCATGTGTTTTACCAGGTGATAACGGCTTCCCTCATGTGTGGAATCAAAATCTAGACAGTAACTGTAGCAGTGACAGGTCCTAGACACTAGGACCTCTTCCTGTTGTCACTTTGGGAGCCAATTCAGAACCTAACATCCAGACCTATTCTTTAAAGGAGTTTCTAGAGCTGGCTAGATGGCTCAGCAGGTCAGGGCACTTACCAGGTAGACCTGGTGACCTGAACATGAAATCCTGGAAGCCTCATAAAGGGGTAAAGAGAAAACTGATTCCTCAGCCTGATTCAGTGACCTTTGCATTTTTTTAATTAAAAAAAAAAAGACTGAAGTTACGTTGTTAAATGACAAGGTACTTTATAAAAGTGAAGGGTTTCTTACCTGAGCATGGGTGATTCAACTCTAAATAACTCTAAATAAACTTAAGTAGTCCATACAAAAGAAGGCATGAGGGTAGGGGTAGAGACTAGTGAGAAGAATTGTTCTAGCAAGAGGGGGAGGAAGCATGAAAATGCCCAACATTCGTTAAGAAATGTATGAAACTTCAAACAATATTTTTTCAATTCAAAAAACAGAAAAAAATAAAGGGGTAAAAACAGGACTACAACAGTAGGAAGAATTTCTCAGATCAAAAAGTTTCTACCTCAAAATTATTTACCAAGATTGTAATTATTTTAAATTCTATCAATGTTTAAAAAAACACAAGACATATTTGTATGTGCATGTTCACATGTTAAGATGTGAGGTGATACACACACACACACACACACACACACACACACGGGTGTGTGGAGGCCAGGAGTTGATGTCCAGTGTCGTTTTTCTAGCACTGGCCACTGTATTTCTCAAGGCAGGTCAATGAGATTCAGGAACTCCTCTCTCCACTTGCCCAGCACTGGGATGACATGTGGGCCCCACCAGAGCTGTCCTGTAAACATTAACTGTGGGGTGAAGGGGGGTGCTGTGTGATATGAGTGGTGTGAATACCATGTATGCATGTGGAGGTCAGAGGACAACTTCTTAGAGTTGCTTCTGTATCTCCATCTTAAAAGGGTCCCAGAGGATTGAACTCAGCTTACCAGATTTGTGGGACAAAACGCTTTACTCACTAAGCAATCTCTCTGGCTAAAGACATAAGTTCTTTAAAAAATACTTTTAAAAAACACTTATTTATTTATCTGTAGTATACATGTAGAATGTTGACTCAGAACAGCCAGGAGGTTCTTGTTTCAATGTCTAGTTTTTAAGGAGAAACTCCTTTAAGGAACATGACATTGTCTGGATGGCAGTTTTGGAGTGGCCACCAAAGAGACAAAAATGAAAAGACCTTAGTGTTTCAGAACCTAGTATTCAGATTCGTACTGTCAATATTCCAATTCCAGATCTGTAGGAAGTATTGTTTGTAGGACATTTTTAATACATCTGCAGCAACATTCATGGTGATTGACAGAGGGGCTCGATATGATGCTGAACCTGCAGTCAGCTAAACTATATTCCTCTTAGAGTTTCCTGTAAGGCATACCTATCAAACACTGTGGTACAAAGGTTGATTCGGAGTTGTTTTCCTCTATTTTTTTTTTAAGTTAAAATGTCCAGAGGTTTTGTCAAGAAAAGCCTCTGGGGTTTCTGCAAAATCAACCATATAGGTGTAGCTGTATTCCCATTCTGCAACAATCAAGTTTTTGGTTTTGGGTTTTCTTGAAAGAAATCTATCAAAATCAGTTACTCCCCATTTAACTTAAAAAAAAAAAACTGATGCAACGGAATATGTAAGCTTGTTTGGAAGGAAGGGGCTGGAAAGGGAAACTCTAGCTTCCATTTGTTTTGTTATTTTTAACATGCTTCTTCTGTATCTTTTGAAGTTTCCCACTTGAAACTAATAATATTAAAGCTCTGTGTTAGATTCCTTTATATAATTTAAGTGCTAAGCTCTATGTTATATTCCTATAAGTAATTTAAGTGATAAATAATTATTATAAACAATAAAAGTCTATAAACAGTTTTTGTGTTACAGTCTTGGATTTTTTTCCTAAGTATTTTAAAATAAATACAGATGTCTTATAGTATGTGTTCTCTACTTTTTTTGTTTTAGCAATTGCATATAATTTTAAAAACTTATAGTTTATTGCTTGATGTTAGATGTGTGAGGTTAAACATTTAATAACTCAGAACAGTAAACCCATATCCACCCTCATTCCCTTGGCACCAGCACTTGCCAGATGCTACATTAGTTGTTCAACCAGCTAATCCTAATCCATTGTTCATGCTAGCTAGAATTATTTATCTTGACATTTTGGAAAACCTGTCCTCAAAAGAATGCATTCCGGTGTGTCTTTGTCATGCCCTGAAGGTAATATCATAATATCATAGCTCTGTAGACGTAGCTTTGTCCTCTCTGAAGCAGCAGGACAAGGTGCATTTTGTTAAAATATTGTGTGCAGTCAGCCATAATCGGTGTAAATAACTCAGCTGCTCTAAGTACCATTTCTTCATTTAAAAATGGGGAAATGGGAACACACAAATGATTTCACAACCTAGGGTTTTGTTACATTATTTTTAAGTGGAATACTTAGAGTTGTCCCCTAAAGAGTGGATTCTAACTGTCTGCAGAAGTTTTATAAAGAAGAGCATGGAATATGAGCCTTTACTTTGATGGCTTTATAAAGCTTTTCCAATCCCAGTCCCATTCTGAGAACAGATGCTATAAAAGCAACAGAAGGCAGATAAAACCTCAAGTAAAAATGGAAGCCAGACAGGAATGTTAAATGAGCTGTGCTCATCGTCTGGGATGCTCAGCCTTGGCCCTGGTGCCCTGATCCCTGCTTGTCCTTCCCCAGAATTGAGAACGTAAATGTCATTGTGCTCCATTTTGGCAGTGAACTTAGCAAACTTATTTTCTAAGTAAATATATCTGCATGTATATTTGCTATTGTTTTGAAGTGACTAAAATGGGAATTGGCTCTTGGTTCTATATGCCATTTGAGATGTAATTAATAGTGATTAAAAACCACACTTGGATATCTGGAATTTTTACACCTCCAAAGTCTCAGATGTCTCAGTTCTATAGTAATTTGGCAAGTTTAGGTAATTTTGTCAAGCAAACAATATGTATTCATTTTCTAAGGATATTTTAAGCTCTCACTCAGTTTTCTTCATGACAAGATTGCCTAATCTTACAGTGTGCATTAACAGCTAAACTAACACAACATTTAGTTTTGAAAATGCTGTTACCAAGAAATCAGCATTAACCAAAAATAAAGTAAAAAATAAAAAGCCCTTTAAGGAAGAGTGAAAGTGACAATATGACTCAGATTTTGTATGAACTTGATACAGCTCCTAGTGAATAACTCCACATGCTGGGATGTAGCTTCAATGCACTCTGAGTCGTTAGTTCTGCTCTCCAAAATTAGCATTCTGGTTTATACATTTTGGCATTGTCAAAGAACAACACACCCATTAAGTCAGAAATACCAATAAATTTTGTTTCTAAATTATTCACTGCTTCTATGACCAATCTGTGCCCCTCTTCAGTTTGTAAAGTAACATAATGTTTGTGTGTGAGTGTGCTGTGCCAGAGGACAACTCATAGGAGGTAATTCTTTCCTTCTATAACGTGAGTTCCAAAGATCAAATTCAGGACATCATTCTTGGTGGCAAATGCCCTCACCCAGCCATCTTGCTGTGCCCTTCCATAAATACCTTTAATATTCATAGTCTTGGGTTCTTAATAGATACATGAGGATTAGACTGTTTGCAGCCTTTAAATTTTTGTGGTTTTTTTAAGCAAGTTAATGCAGGGATTTATAATGCTGTATCCAACAAGTTTTAAGCTCTATGCTTACATTCTAAGCCAGGTATTTAAATTTGCTGGGTATTTAAAGATACTAAAATTCTGATAGTTTAGAAAATAGTGTTTGCGGATTTCTTTTGAGAATACCTGAATTTATACTCACTTATGTGGGCATTCCAAATCCTGGAGATTTTTAAAAAATGTATCTCTATGCAATCACTTAATCCTTATTTTGTCTTTTTAATGGAAAATACCATTAAAACTGTTTTTAATCTTAATCCAGTGAGGATTTCCTGTGTGGAGTCTCTACCAGTAAATTTCCAATCTTCTGTCAACCTGCCTCTAAAACAAACACTGTCATTTTGGATGTTAACCCCCCCCATTCTCTCCCATCGACAGCCCAGCGGTTGTGGTAGAATAACCCATAGTGGTCAGTAGACAGCCAGGCATCTAACCCAGGTCTAAAAGGCTTCGGCTGGGAGCCTTTCCACTGACCTTCCCACCTCAGAGAGAGATGCACGGAGAGTGGTGAATGGCCACAGAGGCTCCAGGGCCGGATCCACGCAGTGCACAGGCTCACCAGCGGCACCGCCCAAACACTGCCAGCGGGCCATTCTAACTGTCATGGCTTAGGTAAGGGAACCCCGTGAACGAATTCTGCCATAAATCACTAGGGGCTAGAAATAGAACAAAGTCAAAATTTAAATAGACTCCCTCATAACAGCATGAGTAAACTTACCTGCAGAAACCTTGGGAAAAGATGATTTGACTCAATGCCAATATAAATGTGCAGCAGCTCCAACAGGGAGATGGATTGGCAAGCCCGCATAACCAGCCCAATAGCATGAAATGTGTCGACCATTGAATCTGTGTCAGCAGATGACAAACAAATATAGACATGGTGAAGCAAGACTGTACCAGAGCACAAATTTGCAGGTGTCTGTCTTTATTGTACGTGCAAAAATTACTCTAAATAAGGTACTAAACTGTAGCAATGTGATACAATATATAACTGTATATATCTGTATATATATAACTGGGATATAACTGTAGCAATATCCCTAGAAAATATTGTGGTACGTACAAGAAGTACTGTGATACTTACAGAACGTATGTATAGTTCTTAATTGGTCATCTTCCAAAAACAATCAAAACTTATGAAATAGTAACAGCCAATGTTGTTATATTTATTCCCAATATATGAGATTCTGAAGCAATTCTGATGCAAACATATTAGTCAGAATCTAAACCCCTTGAAGTATAGATAGCTTGGGGGTGAAGTTGCTAAAAAATCTGCTGTGCTCAGCTTTTTCATTGACAAAAAAAAGCAATGAGAAACTAATTTCAGAGAAATTTTATAGAAATGATACTGATGCTCTGTGATGTCAAACACCATGGTTGTCTGCACTTGGGTAACCCCAAACTCTGACTTTGGCTTTGTTTTAAGCCCTGAACTTTGGGGTTGGCTCTATGACAGGACACAACTGAGGTATTCCCCTCAGAGGAACTGAAATAGAAGGGAACAGATGGTCCTCTGGCGACAAACTTGTTGCTTTAAGATCTTAAATAAAAATCCCGAAGCATTTGGAATCTTTGAAAGGTGATTTTTTTTTTCTGTTTATACTGGCTTCTAGGCATCTGCACGTTTATAATTGGCCAGGCGCCTGGGGTTCTTTTCTTTGTATTTCTATAAGGTAGATGCTGTCATTATCTTGCTGCTGTCAGAGACAATTCCTGACACATCAATAGTCTATACTCCTACCCACTTCCCATCCCACTAAACATCTCTGAAGAAGGTACTGGGTCACACAGTTCAAGGTTTTGTTGCTCTTGGTGTACTGAGTAAGCCATTGCCTGGGCCAGCATTTCTCAACCTTGGAATTGTAACCCTGTTAGAGGGCCCACAACTCTTTCACAGGGTTTGCATGGTAGATACCAGATATTTACATTACAATTCATAACAGTAGCAAATTATAGTTATGAAGTAGCAACGAAATAATTTTATGGTTGGGGTCACCACTGCATGAGAAACTGTATTACAGGGCCGCAGCATTAGAAGGTTTAGAACCACTGGCTGAGGGAATGGAAATGGTCTCCCATTCCGTTGTCCTCAGTCTTCCTGATGAATGAGCCAGTTATGTTTATCTGATCATAAGCAGCTGCTACAATGACAATTACAATAGCATTTCATAAAGACACTGCTGGCTTAAAGCACTTTCCCCACAGGAGGGGCTACATGGAGTTCTCCCTTGGGGCATGGGATGTGAATGACCTGCAGTCTGCCCACACAGCCTCACCTAACGGTCAAGGTCCAGAGCCAATGGCCTATTACTACTTGTATCTCAGTGTCCCCCTGCTTGAAAACTCTCAATGCTCATAGTGGAATTCAAGCCTTCTGCTACAGCTCTGCAATTATTAACAGTGGCTAGATTGTACACATTTTCAGTAAGGCTGAGAAAATGGTTTGTAGCAGCCCACTACACGGGTATGATCCACGAGTCTCGATTGATGAGCTCAGCATGGTTTTTTTCCAGCCATGCTCATGCTTGTTTTTAGCCAAACTAGCAGTTGTTCAAATTGTCGAGTCACCAAACAGTTGTAAACTGTGATGACACTTACTCATGTGGGGATGGAACAGGAGAACATTGTTTTGACAGTCATTTGGTGATTCATTATTTAACAATCTGAAGTGAATAGTTTAGAGCAGTGTCTTGACTTTTTAGGAAACTAAAGGAAGCTTATGATTCAAGTCATCAATACTAACTCCAAGTAGGTGACTAGTCATCGGTGTGCTGTGTCACGTACACATTACTTCTTAGAGGATCAAACAGGGTCTTGCAGGGCATAAAATTTGTCATCTACTTACTGGTAATCTCCAGCTACCCTAAACTTGGGGGACAGAAAGCAATGGGAGAATTTCATTAATTTCTCACTGCTCTGCATAGAATGCCAGGCTGGAACTTACAGATCCTCAAAATGCATTCAATTTATGAGCTTGGTGCAGAACCAAAATGGAGCATCCCAAAGATAGGTCTTTGCTTTCAGACTGTCCACTCTGGGGCAAGACATGTCCCTCCCCACTCAATCTCAGCTTCTCCCTGCTCCAAAAAGGTTTAGGATGGAACTAATAAAGTGCAGTTAATGAAGAACTCTAGAGAAGCGAATAGTGCCAGGCGCACTGCACAGAAGTTCAAAATGACAATCAGCAGGACCAGATGAAAACAAGGAACAAAAGTTAAAAAACCAAAAGTGTTTAGGCTTTTTACCTTTCCCAAACGAGAAGAATCTGGCTGTCATATTTGTCAGTATCCACGAGTGGCCACAGAACTGGATTAAATAATATACAAAAAGGTACGCATTCTTCCTATACCTGTAAACAGAAAAATGCCATGAAACACGTCTTCTTGTATACCAGTGAAACCGAGCAACCAAAAGAAAACTGTTCCATGTCAGAGTTCCATATCTGGGTCTTTCCTTTGTTCCTCCAAACCCATTGGAGTTTGATGGGATGAACTTATCCATCATGACTGTATTGATCGAAATTGCTTAAAATCAAAGGTGGGGCTTTTCCAAACTTCGTTTTCATCTTTGATAAAATTTTGACCTTGTTTCTCTAACTCTTGCAGCCACTACTTAAGGATAGCGTTAAAATTTTGGAGTTGACAGGGAAGAAACGTGGATGCCAAAAGGACCGATTTGGGCAGCTTGCATTCCAGCAGCTCAGCTTGCCAAATGAGGGAGGGGTCACAATTGCGTGATTCAGTAATTGAACACACCTGAGTTTTGAAGGTAACTGGCCACTGCCTCCTGTTGTATTTTACAAAGAAAGCTAGCTCTCTTCATCAGGCACACATAGAAAGCAGTTTAGCTGCTTAGCCACCCCTCCGCCCCCCAAAAAAGGAAGTCAAGCTGAGTTGTAATGTGTGTGGGTTGCTGGGGAGATGACTAAGAAAAGATTGACAGAGTCTTGGTTTGAGGGAGTTGGAAAAGGCAGTGCGCAGCGGCCTTTCAGTGTAAACAAGAGCTTCTCTTAGCTGGAGATGGGAAACAAGGTATATAAACTGGGAAGCCGCCTCTCTGGAGCAGATCAAAACCGCTAGGTCGGAAGGGGAAACTCCAACCCAAACCAAGGCCCTAGTTTCCCTGGAATCCGTTCTGCTGCTGCCACAAGACACTCTGAAAATCACCCTGCGCCCAAGTGTACCCTGCGCAGCGGGAACAAGGAAGGGAAGGACTCTTGGGAGTGCAAAAAGAGAAGAGATAGCCACGTAACCTGTCCTTCCATTTTCTCATCTCCAAAAACAGAAAAAGGAGGGGAACAGCAGAGCCTCCTTCCTGAGTCTGTGGAGAAAATACAATCTGCTAGCTAACACCAGGCAGACGGAGGAGTGAGTGGTGAGCAGAGTCAGGGGCTTAGCCTGTGAGTGGAAGCCGGTGGTGGGTTGCTGCCCAGCGCCCTGGCCCCGCCCTCCCCGCAGCCCCGCGCCCTACCTGGGCTGCAGCCAGGTGGGCAGCACCAAGGGCCCCATGGGCCACAGTCTGCACCTCCAGCACCTCCAGGAAGCAGCAGGAGCCGCTGGGAAGGCGCAAGGGGGAGGCCCCAGGCTGGGCTCGGAAGGGCGGGGCCACAACACACTCAGCAAGTTTTTTGTTTTTTCTTTTTACAGCAGAGGTCCTGAGATGGGCTGGAGATTAAGCTCCTGCCGTGCTGCAGTAGGGCAGCTTGAGGGGCATGCAAAATACGTGGGGTGAGTGAGCACATACTCACCCCAGGCTTACCAAACTCATCGAAGGCGTGGAGAGCCCCCTAGGAGAGCACCTGTCCACATGTAACTGGATCTAACTAGACCCCCAGGGTGCACCGATAGACCGGGTGACCAGGACTACTCATAAAAGCCCTAACGTAGGAAAAAGATCCGGGAAGACCTGGGTGACAGTGAGATGCGCAAATGCTTTTATTCATCCTAAATGTCGTTGTCAATGGCCAAAACTCCATCTTCTACTCAGATGAGACCCACCTCCTGGGTTTGTGAAGATCAGATTCCAGTTATTCGGTTCGGCCAGGTAAAGAGAACAAAACAGCCCCCAAAAGCACTTTTCCCCAAAAGAACAACAACAACAAAGAACAGGTGGGACAGTTACATACAGTTACTGGAGTTGGACGGTGGTTCTCTCATCTTACCAAAAGGAAGTTGAGGCTTTAAGAAATATTATCACTTACCGCAGGTTGCACAGTTGATAAACAGCAAAGTTAGAAGTCAGAGTCAGCAATTTTTTTTTTTCTTATTGGGCCATGGTTTCCTTCCTCAAAGCTGTCACTATGCCTGTCTCTTGAATTGTCCTACCGTTCTATGCCTTCAGCCAGGGGCAAGCTCCCCTGTAGGCTCAGTCCCTTTTAAAACCCATTGCCAGCTGCTGCGATGTGGCAGCCCGGTATCTTTATTCTCTCCTATACACTGACTTTTTAAAGACTCTATTCATGGCATATGTGGTGTTTCACTCCTGTAATCCAGCACTCTAGAAGCTGAAGCAGGAAGATGATCACAACATCAGCATCAACCTGGGCCACATAGTGAGTTCCAGGGGCAGCCTGAGGACAGAGGGAGATCAGGGGAGTATGGCACATTTTCAAATCTCTTACTCTAAAGTTTTGATCACCTTTTCAATAGCCCCTCCAAACCGATGTCTGCCGTCACCACGCAGGGCCCTCTCATTCCCTATCATTCTCTTGCTCCATGCACCTTACAGTTTGGCCTCCCTGCACTCCCAAAACTGCTCCCAGGGTTCCCTGAGTCATCTTTATGGTCCCCCAGTCTTTGCTTATAGAAATAGAGTATTATAGCTAAAGGGCACACTGATAACCAAGCAAACACAGGAAGGTAACCGTTTCCAAAGCCATCTATGCCCAAGCCTGGCAGCAAGACGGGGTGTTCTGGGTGGGCTAGAGCTGGGAGGGCAGGAAGTCCACCGGAGAGGAGATCCTTTATCATCAAACACATTTCCCCTCCCTCCCTCTTTACTTTCCAGCTCTGCATATGGCTGACTTCCTGCCTCTGTATATGGCTGTCTTTCTGGGCAGCCTCCTCCCTCTGCTTCCTCAGAGGCCTGGCTTTGGTCAGCTCTTTTGCTCATCACATTACCCTACAGCAAAGACAAGCACCATGCTTTTGCCATCACTAATCCCAATCTTCTTCTGAATACCAGGTCTGGCCTTAGAACAGTTTCTGGATATGTCGTTGTGAAGTCTCATCATTACCTTTGCAGTTCAGACTCTTTAAAATAAGCTTACCACCTTTCTTCCAGATCATTGCCTAATCTCCCATAGGGAGGTCACCATTCTCATAGTTACTTAGATTTAAATTAAATCTTGGGTATTGCTGTTAAGTCTCCCCGTCCAAAACAACCCTACCAATTAGAGCTACTGCTGACTTTCCACATGAATTCACACTCTCCAGCACCAGCGTGAGGGGAAGTTGGCCACTCATCAGGCCACAACATCACATCAAGCTCCTGCGTCATCACTTGATCACTTGACTTATATCTTTCTGATGCATCAATGATCCCATTTTAGTACCAGATGAAAAACAGCCCAATGAACCAACAAAAATAACAATAACAACAACAAAGCCTTTCCAGCCCAGCAGGAAATCCTACCTTATTTTGCAAGGAAATAGGTACAAGAATAGCTTGTAATAAATCAATCTAGATGGGAAATGAAACTTCCCCTTCTCCTTGAAAGACACCTAGTGTACATGCTCTCCAGGCCTCGACAGTGATGTCGAGCTAGCTTCATCCCACACCCCTACTTTCTAGTCTCTTCTCCTTCAGTCCAGACAGAGATTTGTGAAAGGCTGCAGAAAGCGTATACTTATGTGAGCTAAGGCACCTCTGCAGGCCAGAGGCATCCAATCCCCTGGATGGGACAGTTGTGAGCTGCCAGAAGTAGTGCTGGGAACCAAACTCAGGTCCTCTCAAGGAACAGTATACGTTCTTAACCACTGAGCCATCTCTCCCGTCCCCAGACAGCATTTATTAAAACATGTCTGTCTCCTAAAGGAAATTCTTTTGCTGGTACAATTTTCCCTCTAAGCCTGTGACCCCTGGACATCTCCTGGCACCTGGCACCTGGCACCCCTTGCTGTTCTCAGACTCCACCAGGCTCTCTCTCCCCCTGCCCTTCTCTGAATTTCTCCTCTTTGACTTTGTAATTCTCTTCCACCTCCCTTTTTCTTCTCACAGCCCAGCATTTACCTCTCAGAGTTCTAGTCATTCTCTAAAGGCTTTCCCAGACTTCCTGTGGAAGTCACACCAGGGTAATATATGTCTGCAATGACACATACCCCAGGGTGTCATTACCCAGGTCCTCCCGCCTCCACTAGATTATAGACTCCAGGAGGGCTGTATGTCTTGTGCCAACAGTGAGAAGCTGGCTCTACTGTCACTCCTTTGCAGCTGACTCAAAACCTTGCTTCTACTTCTCTACATAACTTTGTAAATGGTTTAGTCAGGGTCATACAGCTAGTGAGTGTTAAAGCTGACGTTGTTAGTATTCAGCCTTTTGATTCCCCCACAGCGACCCCAGTGTCAGCAGGAAGTAGCCAGAAGAGAATCTACGCCCATTATTCACTTATTATTAGCAAAAGGCTGGAATGGTGTGCTTCAGGTCCAGGATCAAGCAGTTCCAGGTTCTCCCAGCGTTCCTCAGTCCCTACTTGCTGCCTTGCATGGCTGACAACTCTCTGTTGACAACCCTCTATCCTAGATTTTCCAGGGCAGAGGCTTCTCTTCCTCTTTCTTGAC
>CM053754.1:40977395-41006451 GCA_028658305.1 Pachyuromys duprasi
AAAAGACACTGTCATCAAAATCAAACAACAGCCTACAGACTGGGAAAAGATCTTCACCAACCCTATATCTGACAGAGAGCTAATATCCAGTATATATAAAGAACTCAAGAAGTTAAAAAGCAACAAATCAAGTAATCCAATTAAAAATTGGAGCTGGATCTAACCAGAGAACTGTCTGTAGAGGAGTGTAGAATGGCAGAAAAACACTTAAAGAAATGTTCAACATCCTTAGCCATCAGGGAGATGCAAATAAAAACGACCCTGAGATTTCACCTTACACCTGTCAGAATGGCTAAGATCAAAAACTCAAGTGACAACACATGGTATATACTCACTTATATAGACCTATAAGATAGGATAAACATACTGAAATCTATACACCTAAAGAAGATAAACAAGAAAGAGGATCTGGGGTAAGAGGATTAATCCTCACTTAGAAAATCAAATGGAATGGACATTGGATGTAGGAGAAAACAAGTAACAGGACAGGAGCCTACCACAGAGGGCCTGGGAAAGTCTCTACCTAGCATGATATCAAAGCAAATATTAAGAAACATAACCAACCCTTTGGCAGAGTGCAGGGAATCATATGAAAGAAGGGGGAGTTAGTATGACCTGGAGAGGACAGGAGCTCTGCAAGTACCAAATATATCAGGGCGCAGGGGTCTTTTATGAGACTGTCTCTCCAACCAAGGACCATGTATGGTTATAACCTAGAACCCTTGCTTGTATGTAGCAAATGGTAGCTCAATACCCAAGTGGGTATACTAGTAAGGGGAACAGGGACTATTTTGGACATGAACTCAATGGCTGGCTCTTTGACCTCCCTGCCCCCCAAGGGAGGAGCAGCCTTGCTAGGCCACAGAAGAGGACAGTGCAGCCATTCCTGAAGAGACCTGATAAGCTAGAGTTAGATGGAAGGGAGGAGGTCCTCCCCTATCAGTGGACTTGGAAAGGGGCAGGGAGAAGGTGAGGGAGGGAAGGGTGGTATAGAGAGGGAATGAGGGAGGGGGTTATGGCTGGGATACAAAGCATATAACGTGTGATTAATATAAAATAAAAATGTTAAAATTAAAAAAAATCCTTGAAGAAACTAGGACCAGGAGGCTGATGTTTCAACACAATAAAAACTATGTGACAAAACTGTAGCAGACCTCACGCTAAATGGGGGAAACAGAACATTTACACTAAAATCAGAAACAAGAAAGGACCTCAATGTTCTCTACTCTTATTTAATATTGTCTTTGAAGTCTTTTTAAAAAATTAATTACAGTTTACTCGCTTTGTATCCCAGCTGTAGCTCTCTTCCTCTTCCCCTCCCTCATCTCCTCCCATGCCCCTCTCCAAGTCCACTGATAGGGAGGACTTCTTCTGACCCTAACTTATCACGTCTCAGTCTCATCAGAACTGGCTGCATTGTCTTCCTGTGTTGCTTGGTAAGGTTGCTTCCCCATCAGGGGGAGGTGATCAAAGAGCAAGCCACTGAGTTCATGTCAGAGATGGTCTCTGTTCCCATTACTAGGGAACCCACTTTGATACTGAGCTGCCATGGGCTACATCTGAGCAGGGGTTCTAGGTTAAATCCATAAATGGTCCTTGGTTGAAATATCAATCTAAAAAAGATCCCTGTGCCCATATATTTTGGTTCTGTTGCTCTCCTTGTGGAGCTCCTGTCCTCTCCCGGTCTTACTATCTTCCACTTCTTTCATAAGATTCCTGCATTCTGCCCAAAGTTTGGTTATGAGTCTCACCATCTGCTTTGATACACTGCTAATTAGTCTTTCAGAGGCCCTCTGTGGTTGGCTCCTATTCTGTTCCCTGTTTTCTCCTTCTTCCAATGACCATCCCATTTGTCTTTCTGAATGAAGTCTGATTATCTTACCCAACGTCCTCCTTCTTGCTTTGCTTCTTTAGGTGTACAGATTTTTGTAGGTTTATCCTATATTATATGTCTAGTATCCACTTATAAGTGAGTATATACCGTGTGTTTCTTTCTGCTTCTGGGATACCTCACTTAGGATGATCTTTTCTAGGTCCCACTATTTGCCTGCACATTTCATGATTTCCTCGTTTTTAATTGCTGAGTAGTATTCCATTGTGTAAATGTACCAAAATTTCTGTATCCATTCCTCTGTTGAGGGACTTCTGGGTTGTTTCCAGGTTCTGGCTATTACGAATAAAGCTGCTACAAACATGGTTGAGCAAATGTCCTTGTTGTGTACTTGAGCAAATTTTGGATATATGCCTAGGAGAGGTATAGCTGGATCTTGAGGAAGTGCTATTTGTAATTGTCTGAGAAAGCAGCAGATTGATTTCCAAAGTGGTTGTACAAGTTTACATTCCCATCAGCAATGGAGGAGGGTTCCCCTTTCTCCATATCCTCTCCAGCATGTATTGTCATTTGAGTTTTTAATCTCAGCCATTTTGATGGGTGTGAGGTGAAATCTCAGGGTTGTTTTGATTTGCATCTCCCTGACTAAGGACATTGAGCATTTCTTTAAGCATTTCTCTGCCATTTTATATTTCTCTACAGAGAATTCTCTGTTTGGCTCTGTGTCCAATTTGTTAATTGGATTAATTGATTTGTTGTTTTTTAACTGCTTTAGTTCTTTATATATTCTGGATATTAGTCCTCTGCCAGATATAGGGTTTGTGAAGATCCTTTCCCAGCCTGTAGGCTGTCAGTTTGTTCTGACAACAGTGTCCTCTCCTTTACAGAGGCTTTTCAGTTTCATGATGTCCCATTTATTGATTGTTTCTCTTAGAGCCTGTGCTGTTGGTGTTCTGGTCAGGAAGTTGTCTCTTGGGCCAGAGTTCTAGGTTCTTCCACACTCTTTCTTCTAAGTTATTTAGTGTGTCTGGTTTTATGTTGAGGTCTTTGATCCATTTTGACTTTAGTTTTGTGCAGGGAGATAAATATGGATATATTTGCATTTTTCTACATCCAGTTAGACCAGCACCATTTGTTGAAGATGCTGTCTTTTTTTCCATTGTATGGTTTTGGCTTCTTTGTCAAAATCAAGTATCCATAGGTGTGTGGGTTTATTTCTGGGTCTTGTATTTGATTCCACTGATCCACCATTCTGTTTCTATGCCAGTACCATGCAGTTTTTATAACTATTGCTCTGTAGTACAGCTTGAGATCAGGGATGGAGATACCTCCAGATGATCTGTTGTTGTACAGGACTGTTTTGGCAATTCTGGGTTTTTGTTTTTCCATATGAAGTTGAGAATTTTTCTTTCAAGGTCTGCAAAGAATTGTGTTGGTAATTTTATGGGAATTGTATTGAATCTGTATATTGCTTTTGGCAGGATGGCCATTTTCACTATTTTAATCCTACTGATCCATGAGCAGGGGAGATCTTCCATCTTCTGATATCTTCTTCAGTTTCTTTTTTCAGAGACTTGAAGTTTTTTGAACAGGTCGTTCACTTGCTTAGTTAGAGTCACACCAAAGTATTTTATGTTATTAGGGGCTATTGTGAAGGATGTTGTTTCCCTAATTACTTTCTCAGCCCTTTTTCTTTGATATACAGGAGGGCTTCTGATATTTTTGAGTTAATTTTGTATTCAGCCACTTTGCTGAAAGTGTTTATCAGCTGAAGGAGTTCTCTGGATAAATTTTTGGGGTTGCTCATGTATACTATCATATCATCTGCAAATAGTGATACTTTGATTTCTTCCTTTCTGCTTTGTATCCCTTTGATCTCCTTTAGTTGTCTTATTGCTCTACCTAGAACTTCAAGTACTATGTTGAAAAGATATGGAGATAATGGGCAGCCTTGTCTTGTCCCTGATTTCAGTGGGATTGATTTAAGTTTCTCTCCATTTAGTTTGATGTTGGCTATAGGCTTGCTGTATATTTTCTTAACTATGTTTAGGTATGTGCTTTGTATCCCTGATCTCTCCAAGACTTTAAACATGAATGGGTGTTGGATTTTGTCAAATGCTTTTTTGGCGTCTAGGGAGATGATCATGTGGTTTTTCTCCTTCAGTTTGTTTATATGGTGGAGCACATTGATGGATTTCTATATATTGAACCACCCCTGCATGCCTGGGATGAAGCCAACTGGTCATGGTGGATGATATTTTTTGTGTGTTCTTGGATTCGGTTTACAAGTATTTTATTGAGTATTTTTGCATCAATGTTCATAAGAGAGATAGGTCTGAAGTTCTCTTTTTTTGTTGGGTCTTTGTGTGGTTTAGGTATCAAGGTGACTGTGGCTTCATAGAATGAGTTTCGTAATGTTTCAATCTTTCTACCTGATCTCTATTTAGTTTTGGTAGATGGAATCTATCAAGAAAAGTGTCCATTTCCTTTAGATTTTCAAATTTTGTGGCACATAGGCTTTTGTTGTAAGACTTAATAATTGTTTGGATTTCCTCAGTATCTGTTATTATGTCCCCCTTTTCATTTCTGATTTTGCTGATTTGGATAGCTTTTCTCTGCCTTTTAGTTAGTTTGGCTAAGAATTTGTCTATCTTGTTGATTTTCTCTAGGAACCAGCTCTTGGTTTTGTTGATTCTTTGAATTGCTTTACTTGTTTCTAATTTATTGATTTCTGCCCTGAGTTTGATTATTTCCAGCCGTCTGCTCCTCTTGGGTGTATCTCCTTCTTTTTTTTTTTTCCAGTTCTTTCAGGTGGACCAGTAAGTTGCTTGTTTCAAATTTCTTCTTGAAGGCCCTTAGTGCTATAAATTTTCCTCTTAGCACTGCTTTCATTGTGTCCCATAAGTTTGGGTATGTCGTGCTTTCATTTTCATTGAATTCTAGGAAGTTTTTAATTTTTTTCTTTGTTTCTTCTCTAACCCACTTGTCATTGAGTAGTGAGTTGTTCAGTTTCTACGTGTGTGTAGGGTTTTTTTTTTTCCTGTTTCTGTTGTTGTTGAGGTCCAGCTTTAGTCCATGGTGGTCAGATGCAATACAAGGGATTATTTAAATCCTTGTATCTGCTGAGGCTTGCTTTGTGACCAACTATATGGTCTGTTTTGGAGAAGGTTCCATGAGGTGCTGAAAAGAAGGTATACTCTTTTGAATTTGGGTGAAAAGTTCTATAGATATCTATTAGATTTAAGACCTTTGTCAGTGCCTTTATTTCCTTATTTAGCTTCTGACTAGCTGACCTGTCCATTGGTGAGAGTAAAGTTGGGATCAATGTGTGATTTAAGCTTTAACAATGTTTCATTTACAAATGTAGGTGCTCTTGTATTTGGGGCATAGATGTTCAGAATTGTGATGTCCTCTTGGTGGATTTTTCCTTCGATGAGAATGTAGGGCCCCTCCTCATCTTTTTTGATTAATTTTGTTTGAAAGTCTATTTTATTAGATATTAGGATAGCTACTCCAGCTTTTTTTCTTGGTCCTTTTTCTTGAAAAACATTTTCCAAGCCCTTTACTCTGAGGTAGTGTTTATCTTTGTTGCATAGGTGTGTTTCTTGGATGCAACAGAATGTTGGATACTGTTTCTGCAACCATTCTGTTAGTCTGTGTCTTTTTATTGGAGAGTTTAGTCCATTGATGTTGATAGATAATAGTGACCAATGAATGTTAACTTCTTTTGTTGTGGAATTGGTGGTGCTACTGTGTTTCATTGCTTGTTTTCTTTTAATTTTTTGTTGTGAAGTTATCTATATCCTATGTTCTCTTGGATGTAGTTGTTTTCACTGGATTGGAGTTTTCCTTCTAGTATCTTCTGTAGAGCTGGATTGCTGTATAGATATTGTTTAACTTTAGTTTTGTCATGGAATGTTTTGTTTTCTCCATCTATGTTGATTGAAAGCTTTGCTGGGTATAGTGGTCTGGGCTGGCATCTGTGGTCTCTTATAGTCTGTATAACATCTGCTCAGGCCCTTGTGGCCTTCATAGTTTCTGTTGAAAAATCTGGTGTGATTCTGATAAGTCTATCTTTATATAGATAGACTTTTTTTCTTGCTGCTTTTAATATTTTTTCTTTGTTCTGTAGGTTTAATGTTTTGACTATGATGTGATGTGAAGAGTTTCTTTTCTAGTCCAGTTTATTTGGTGTTTTGTAGGCTTCTTGTATGTTTATGGACATCTGTTTCTTTGAGTTGGGAAATTTTTCTTCTATGATTTTCTTGAAAACATTTTCCAGACCTTAGAGCCTGGAATCTTCTTTTTCATCTATTCTTAGTATTCTTAGATTTCATCTTTTCACGGTGTCCTTGTTTTCTTGGATGTTTTGTGTTTGGAACTTTTCCGATTTTACTTTTTCTTTGAGAGAAGTATCAATTTCTGCAAGTGTATCTTTAAAGTCATTTTCCTGTGTTTGTGGTGAATTGAACTGTCCATTGATTTTTGGGGGTTGCTGGTAAAGCCATGATGTCCTGATTTTTGTTGGGTGTGTTCTTAACACTGACCTCTCTGGCCATGTGCTTATCCATAACCTTCACTGTTTGTTCCTGGAGTCTGTACTTCAGACTGGGTCCATCTTTCTCTGGTGTTTGGAGTATTCTTTAGGTGTATGAGAGAGGTGCACTGGTTTCAGAGTGTGCATTGGTGCTTCAGCTGCTCCTGAGGGAGGAAGATCCACTGGTGCAGAGGCGCAATTGCAGGCGAGCAAGTGTGCGAGTGTGCGTGGAAGTGTGTCTTGAATGACAGGATGCTATAGAGTGTAGATGCTTGGAATGTGGGGAGGGGCGCAGGCACAGGAGGGGGTGCTGATGCTGTCGATGTTTGCTGGCACTGTTTGTAGGCACAATGTGCATACTCAGTGGTCTACAGGCCTGTCCTACTGTCCTTTTGGTATTCACATATGTCTGGGCTCCAGGAGTTGTTTGTCTGGACTTCACTGGTAGACCTGCAGAGCAGAGATTTCAATGTTAAGAACACTGTCCCAAGAATCCCTATGTTGCCCACAGTGGGGCTGTGGGTGGGAGGGATCCAAGGTCTGGCTGCTAGTGTAGAAGGACTTTGGATCTGGGGTTCTGTAAGTACTCACTTGAAGGCGTACTCATTCTCTAGCAGGACCAATCAGAAAGCGCAGGGATTCCCCGTGTTCTCTACTCTCCGATTTGTTCCTGCTGGGGTGAATGTGAATGTAGGTGATTTGTCAGCTCAGTGGTACTGCAGCCACAGAGCTTGGGGGCTGGTGTTACGGTCCACTGGAGTCCAGCCATTGTGGCAGAACTAGGAGGCTGCTGGTATAGCTGCCTTCTGGAAGGCCCTGGGGAGCCGCGGACCTGTTTGGCCTGGCGCAGCCGTTGGCACTGTGCTCTCTGCCAGGAGCCACAGGCACTGTGGGATGGGCACTGTACTCTGTGGTAGTGCTGCAGACCACCTCTGCAGCCTCCACCTCCACCAAGGACGGAGTAGGGAGGCCTGTCAAGGGGAAGTGCCTGGGGATTGAGTCCCCAGGAGAAGTGCCCCATGAAGTCCCTGGAGAAGTCCGTGGGTGACCTGAATCCAAATTGTCTCAGCCCGCGGTTTATCCTCTTTCTCCCAGGAAGCCTCAATATCTATGTTTTGGGTTCAGCTGCATCTCGACTCACCAATTTCAGAGTTTCAGATCCTCTGCCCCTCAGATACGGTGTGGTGTGTGCTGGTCACTGCCATCTTGGATCCATCGTCTTTGAAGT
Source organism: Pachyuromys duprasi (assembly GCA_028658305.1). Classification (NCBI taxonomy): domain Eukaryota; kingdom Metazoa; phylum Chordata; class Mammalia; order Rodentia; family Muridae; genus Pachyuromys; species Pachyuromys duprasi. Next base: position 40,984,992 of record CM053754.1, read on the forward strand.
CTTTTTATTTTATTTTATTAATTACACTTATTCACTTTGTATCCCCCCACATAAACCCCTCCCTCCTCCCCTCCCAACCTCACCCTCCCTCCCACTTCTCCACACATGTCTCTCCCCAAGTCCACTGATAGGGGAGGTCTTCCTTTCCTTCCTTCTGATCCTAGTCTATCAGCTCTCATCAGGAGTGGTTGCATTGTCTTCCTCTGTGGCCTGGTAAGGCTGCTCCCCCATCAGGGTGAGGTGATCAAAGAGTAGGCCAATCATTTCATGCCAGAGGCAGTCCTTGTTCCCATTATTATGGAATCCACTTGGATACTGAGAAGTCTTTTTTTTTTTTTTAAGTCTTAAATAGAGGAATAAGACAAGAAAAAGAAATAAAAAGGACATAAAAGAAAAAAATAACTCAGACTATTCTTAAGTTCATAAAGACCTTATAGACTCCACTGGAAAATTCTCAGGACTTGATAAATATCTTCAGCAAAGCAGGGGGGACCTATAAATCAACAAACAAAAACAAAACAAAAATAAAGTAAGCTACAAACAATAGGATCTCTTCGCTATATCAATAACATACAGGAAACAACATCAGGAAAACAACCTCATTTGCAATGGCTTCTTAAAAGTATAGAAATAAACCTAATTAAAGGGGTAAGAGATTTCTGCAGTAAAAACTTAAAAGCAGTGAGGAAAGAAATTGATGCAGATACCAAAATAGGGAAGACCTCTTATGCCCATGGATCATTAAAATTAACAATGGTAATATCTTACCAAAAGCAATCCACTGGTTCAATGTAATAATATTCTTTACAGAAAGAGAAAGGCAATATCAAAATTCATAAAGAGCCATGCTGGGGAGTCAAAACTATTCTGAGGAAAAAGAGCAAAGCTGGAAGCATCTCACTATCTGATGTCACACTAGCTGAGTCATTCTATCGGCCATAGTAACAAAAACAGCATTATAACTAGCACTGAGATAGACATATGTAGCAATGGAACAGAACAGAGCATCAAGAATTAAGTCAATCCAGACCTGTTGGTATATATTTTTAATCTTAGTACTTGAGAGGCACAGCCAGTGAGTTCAAGGCCAGTCTGGTCTACATAATGAGTTCCAGGTCAGCCAAGGGTAACATGGCACATGGTACACAGTAACTCTGTTTTAAAGAAGAAAAGAAAGAAGAGGAAGATGATGAGAAGTTAAAGCCACATAGTTACAGCCATTTTTTTCCCACAAAGGTCCAAAAATACATATTGAAGATGTATGTTTTTAACAAATGGTGCTGGGCTAGTTGAATATCCACATATATAAGAATAAAACTAGATCCTTATCTTTGGTTCTGTACATAAATCAACACCAAATAATCAATTACCTTGATGTAAACCCTGAAACTCTGAAACTATTAGAGCAGACAGAAAACACTTCAAGATACCATGAAATACAGCATCTTTCTAAAAGGAATCCAGTCACTCAGGAAATAGTGCCAACTGACAAATGTAGTTTCATGAAATCGAAAGGCTTCATGTATCATCTACAGATAAGGGTATTTTAAATTTCCTATCTGTATCCCTCTTATTTTCTTCTCTTGACTCCTGCTTTGGACAAGACTCCAAACATTACATTGAACAAGAACAGAGAAAGCAGAGATTTATCTTATTGCCTTCTGCCCATAGCTTGTTAAGTCTCATCAGGACCGCTTGGATCCTCTTCCTTGGTGGCCTGGCAAGCTGCATCATCAGGAGCGAGTGATCAAAGAGCAGCCAACTGAGTTCATGATAGAGGCAGCCCTTCATCCCATCACTCAGAGAGCCACATGGAGACTGAGCTGCCAATTGGCTACATCTGAGCACGGAGGACCATTCATGGAGAGACCAAACTCTTAACTGGTCTTTCTGACATGTGGCTTACTTAATCCACTTTCATCACCTGTGGGCCAGAGGTAACGCACATCTGGAGGGAAAACATTGGTAGCTGCTTGGGGAGGTGGAATCATTCTTTAATACTGTGGCCATTAGTAGATTTTCCACGCTCAGAGGATGTCCCTGTATTTGTGGGTGATACACACTGACTAGATCGGGGTATCAAAAAATAAAAAGAAGACATGGAGCTGAGAATAGGGAGATGTTAAGGGGAGGAGTATATATAATTATATTTTGTTGTAAACAGGTATGAAATCCTCAAGGAAATCCATAACAAAAATAATTTTTAAAATTCAGGGCAGGTCATTTAAGTTAATCCAGTCACATAGGAAGAAAGAAAGGAAAGAAGAAAAAGAAAAGTAAAAAGTAATTTTTAAAAACGAAGGCAGCTTATGAGATTTATGAGACACCAGTAAGAAAACACGCTTCACATCAGAGAAATTTTAGGCAGCAAAGAAAAGGAAAAAAACATTGAAAAATTATTTCATAAAGTAACAGCTGAAAGAAACCCCAAAGATTCAACCAAAGTATGCCATCCTATTTTGTCACACACAGTCATAATGTCACTATCACAGCCATGTCACAGAACAAAGAAAATATATAAGAGAAGGTTGTCAAGGCACAAATAAATGATTATTAGATTAGGCAAGGTCCCATAGGCCAGAAAAGAGTGGGATGATACATTCACTATACGGAAAGGCAAAACAATCCTACAAAACCAAGAATATATTCAGTAATATTATCCTTCTAAAAAATGAAAGAAAAAAGTAGCTCACTAGCTGAGTCTATAAAAAATACTTAAGGAATTCTACATTAAACAAGAGGATGATGTAAATAGATGAATGTGTGAAGCTCACTACAGTAACAGATACACAAGAGAGAAAGAGAAACAAACCTTAGCATGACAGAAAACTACCAAGGCATAAAAATAAATAACAAGGGATTTGGGAAATGGCTTGGTAAATAAACTGCTTGTTATATGAGCATAACAAGTGAACCTGAGTTCACTATTAAAGGCTAGAGGTGACAGTGCACAGCTCTATTCCCAGTGTTGGGGAGGTGGAGAGAGGATGATCCAAGGGTTTGCTGGCCAGCCAGTCTAGCTGAACCAGCAGACCCTGTCTTTTAAAATAAGGTAGAGGGGGATAGAAGGAGATGACACTTGATATTGGCCTCTGGTTTCCACATGACTGTGTCACATATGTACTCACACACACATCCCAAGGGGAGCGGCTCCTGGAATGACACTTGATGCTGTCATCTGGCCTCCGTACTTGCACACATACATGCATACATACACACTGAAAGTGAATTTAAAAATAAAGTGAGAGGTAGAAAGAATTAACAAATAAGTTCAAATCTTTCAGTAAATACCCTTGAATTTACTAATCTAATGGCATACACTGAGTGGATGGACAAGAGACTCAATTATATGCTGCTTACAATAAACATATTTTATTCATAAAGATACACATTGACTAAAAGCGAAGGATTGAAAAGAATAGAATATGTAAACAGTGGTTTTATCAGGTAAAGAAAGCTTTAAATAAAAAATCCTTAAATCAGTAAAAGAAAGTCATTATATATTGATAAAAGGATCAATTCAGCAAGAAAACATCACATTTATAAGTACGTATGTATCAAACATGGAACCATCTAAATAAAAAAAAACAAATATTTTTGGCTATAAAGGCAGACATAGATTCTATTGTTATAGTAGTTAGAACTAACCTGGGATACAGAGTGTGGTCATCTTTCAAAAGCTGAGGGTGGGGCTTGGGAAATAGCTCAGCGGTGTGCTGTCTGGTGTGCGCGGGCCCCTAGTTAATTCCCATTACTCTAGACCCTTACACCTTGATCAATATGATGTACAAAGATACAAGAACTCACAATAAAATGCTGCCAAACAGGGTTAAAAAGCATACCTACAGGTTTGAATATCACAATCAAGCGTCACTGACAGCAGGCTTGACATGTATAAATCAACCACTTGATATGTAACACCAATGATTCATAAAACCATATATTCATTTTAATGGAAAAGATAAGATTCAACATTCCTTCATGATAAAGTTCTCAAAAAATTAGGCATATAGAGAAAAATCCTCACAATATTCAAGTCTGTATTTGAAAAGCCTGTAGTTGAAAACATTAAGATTTCTTCACAAGAAAGAGTGTTCACTTTTACTACTTCTGTTTAATAATAACTAGTTCAGGAAGTCTCTGCAAGGATGGCTAGGAACAAGAAAGAATGAGAGAATGCCCACATTGGAAAGGCTGAAGTGAAGTCACATACATTTGCAGGTGCTATGGCTTCACACATTAAAAAAAAAAAACAATTATAAAAGAACTATAAAAACCTATGAATAACTTCAGCCAGCTGTAACAGCGACACACACAATGGGGTATTTTCTATGCTGATGTGGACTTACTAAGCACGAAATTTAAAAGCAGTGCCATCCACAGGAGCAGCTAAACACAAAATGTTGAGGCGGAAATTTAAACAAGGAAGTGAAAGTATTCTTCAGTGAAAATTATAGAGCATCAATGAAACAGATATTACAGAGGCTTTAAAAAGATGAAAAGACATCCCATATTAGTGGATCAGAAGAATCAATGATGTTAAGGTGGTAATACTACCCCAAAAGATCGATAGACTCAGTGTAATTGCATGAAAATGTTAATGCTTTTTCTTAATAGAAAAATTTTTTCTAAAATTTATTTGGAACCACAAAATACCCAGTATAATGGAAACAATCCTAAAGAACAAAACCAGAAGAAAATACTAAAAATAAAAGAAAAATCTAGAGACATCACAGTAGTGAACGAAAAGCATACTGCAAAGCCATATTGGTAGAAATAGCATGATGCATATATAAAAACAGACAACATAAATCAATAGAACATAACAATAATCCAAAATAAGTCTATGTTTGCACAACCTAGTAATTCCTTTTTTAAATATAATTTTTTATTTATGACAATTTATTCCCAGCTGTGGCCCCCACCCTTATCCCCTCCCAGTCCTGCCCTCCCTCATCTTTTCCCATGCCCCTTCCCCAGTCCACTGATAGGGGAGGACATCCTCCCCTTCCTTCTGACCCTAGCCTATCAGGTCTCATCAGGACTGTCTTTCATAGTCTCCCTCTGTGCCCTGGTAAGGCTGCTCCCCTGCAGGGGGAGGTGATCAAAGAGCCAGCCACTGAGTTCATGTCAGAGACATCTCTGTTCCCCTTACTAGGATGCCCATTTGGACACTGAGCTGCCATGGGCTTTATCTGTGCAAGGATTCTAGGTTATCTCTATGAATGGTCCTTGGTTGGAGTATCAGTCTCAGAAAAGACCACTTATAAGTGGATATTAGATGTATAATATAGGATAATCATGCTAAAATCTGTACACCTAAAGAAGCTAAGCAAGAAGGAGGACCCTGGGTAAGATACTCAACCCTCATTCAGAAAGGCAAATAAGATAGATATCAGAAGAGGCTGAAAACAAGGAACAAGACAGGAGCCTACCACAGAGGGCCTTTGAAAGACTCTACCCCACCCCCACCTCCCAAAAAAAAGAAAGAAAGAGAGAAAGAAAGAAAGACTCTACCCAGCAGGATATTAAAGTGGATGTTGAGACTCATGCCAAACTTTGGACAGAGTGCAGGGAATCTTATGAAAGAAGGGGGAGATAGAAAGACCTGGAAGGGTCTGGAGCTCCACAAGGAGAGCAGAACAAACCTACTGATTTCTAAGAAAGGTACCAAGAGCACACAGGACAGAATGGTCTCGTCAATAAATGTTGCTGACAAAATTTGATATACATACACAGAAGAATAAAATTAAAACCCCTCTTCTTCCTGTACACAGCAACCAACTCAAAACTAGATCAAATACTTAACCAAAACTTTGAAGCTATGAAATGAGCAGGGGAGAACATAGGGGTACACGTAAATATACTGGTCTAGGCAATGACTTTTTCCAAAGGCACATGAAAGGAAGGAAAAGCAGACAACCTGGATTACATCAAACTAAATTCTTCTATGTAGCAAAGGAAACAGTCAACAAAATAAGAGGAAAATTACAGAATGTGGAAGAATTTTTCAAAGCATTCTTCTATGAAGAGATGAATATCTAGAACAAGGAACTTCAAAATTTGAACACTAAAACATACACTTAAAAATGGAATAAACATCTAACTGCATAACTAAGAAATGTAAGAAGACAGGTACTAGCCTGCACGGCTGAGTAATGCTGAACCTATTACCCAGGTTTCTAAACAAAAATCTTAGTGTGGGATGCTTCCTTGTGAATTGATGGCTAAGGAGGCTCCAGAATCCCCCACCCCACCCCACAACACAGGCTCTTCCCATTCCCCTTGGCTGCTCTCTAGGACCAGCTGATAAGTCTTGCTGAAAACGCCACACACCTTGGATGTAAGATAGAGGGAAAATGAGAACTGAGCTGAAAGCTTTCTTCTTGTTGACCAGCTTTTTTAGTCCCAGGAGGAGCAATACAGGATGAGGAGGTAGAGACAGACATCAGTGGTTTCACCTAGCTGACAACCTGCAAACTGTAATATCAACCTGCCAGACCAGATGTGCCCACTCATGCAATAGAGGCATGACTGGCACAGAGGCAACTAACACCCTGTGATGGGTTCTAAGGCCCACTCTGCAAGAAGAAATCCATGCCTGAAACTCACTTAAAAATTCATGGTTGAGGGACTGGAGAAGAGGCTCAGAGGTTAAGAACACTGGCTGTTCTTCCAAAGGTCCTGAGTTCAATTCCCAGCAACTACAGGGTGGCTCACAACCGTTATAATGAGATCTGGTGCCCTCTTCTGGTTCACAGGCACACATGCGGACAGAATGTTGTGTAAATAATAAATAAATAAATCAAAACAAAAACAAAAACCCAGTGTGTGTTTCCTATCATTTAAAAAGAAAGAAATTCATGGTTGAAGACATCGTAGGCTATCAGGTTATCTCTATCATTTAGCTAAGTTGACATAGCCCCAAGCTGCCTTCTAAATATTTATGTTTATTATCATAGACAAACACTACTCTCAGACTCAAACAAAACGAAACAACTTCTTTTTACAATGAAAGGTTAAAGCAGACATGCATGGCTGCTCAAGATACTGATAACAAACAGGACATCCATACCAGCTACTCTAAGGCTCAGAGAACAAGGCCAAAGATGGAGTGTAAAGAATGTCTGGAATGCACTCAACCTTGGCCAGAGAAGTTTTTGTTGTGGGAAGCATTTTATACAGAGAATCATAGCTAGTCAAAAGTCTGGGAATAAGTGACTGTTAGTGTCCAGCCCTAAATGGAACATTTAAATCAACGACCTCCTTTCAAGGCCCTGGAGAACATTGGGGGAAAGTATAGGAAAGAATATAGCAGATGGAGAATGCAGGTGCCACAGAGGAACGCTGTTGGCGTCTGGCTGTGGCCAGCCAGAGGTTTGGGCGTCTGCTTCTGGTCACCAAGCCTCTGCTTCAGCAGTCAACCAGGAACTCAAAAATTAACAGAGGAATAAGGCCAAGGTCAGCATGGCAGGTGCCAAGCCTGTGCTGGCATTTGCTGCAGCCTCCAAGCCTAGCTGAGATCAAGAACCATTCTTGGGGACATTGGTGACAAAGTCGGTGAATGGGTACAGGCAAGAATGCCTCTGAAACAGGAAGCAAAAATCAGTTACTGCTAAAATCCCGCCAAAACCTAAGGAGAAGGTGCCAGTGTGTGAGCTGTAGGTGGAACTTGCCTGACCCTGACCCTGAACCTGTTATGGAAGAAAAGCTTTCTCCTGAACCTATTTTGGTTGATAATTGCTCTCCATGCCCAGTGGAAGCCTCTGGATGTGCACCTGCCGAAGAGTATCTGTGCCAGGCTTTCTCTGATGTCATTCTTGCAGTGAGTGATGTGGACACAGATAATGGCACTGATCCAAACCTCTGTAGTGAATATGTGAAAGACATACATGTTTATCTCAGACAGCTGGAGGAACAGCATTCAGTCAGACCAAAATACTTACTGGGTTGCCAAGTCGCTGGGAACATGAGAGCCACTCTCATTGACTGGCTAGTACAGGTTCAGATGAAGTTTAGGTTGCTGCAGGAGACCAGATACATGACTGTTTCCATCACTGATTGGTTAGTGTGTCCAAGAAGATGCTGCAGCTGGTTGGTGTGACTTGCCATGTTTGTTGCATGCAAATATGAAGAAATGTACCCTCCAGAAATGAGTAGCTTTGCTTTTGTGACTAACAACACCTACACCTAGCACCAGATCAGACAGATGGAAATGAAGATTTTAAGAGTTTTGAACTTCAGTCTGGGTCACCCTCTGCCTCTGCACTTCCTCTGTAGAGCCTCTAAAAATGGAGAGGTTGACGCTGAGCAGCATACTTTGGCCAAATACCTCCTGGAGCTCACCATGCTGGACTACGACATGGTGCACTTTGCTCCTTCTCAAGTCACAGCTGGGGCCTTCTGCTTAGCACTGGAAATCCTTGACAACAGCGCAGCACTACCTCTCCTACACCGAAGACTGTCTCCTTCCTGCTATGCAGCACCTGGATAAGAATGTAATCATGGTGACCCAGGGCCTCACAAAGCACACGACTATCAAGAACTAGTATGCAATATCTAAGCACACTAAGATCAGCAGCACACTCTGGCGCAGCTGAACTGTACACTAGTTCAAAATTTGTCCAAGGCCATGGAAAAGGCATAATAACTCAAAGAGACTACTAAATCTGCAACTGCAATTTGCACGTGGTGTATATGGTATACGCTGTTTACTTGCTCATCAATAAAGACTTTTTACTTTTCATAGCTTAATCCATTTGAATGTGGTTGCTTCTGATTTTAGGATAACAGAAGTTGTACAAACATTTAGGAGTATTTTTAAATTGCTTTTAGTTTAACAGGGGATCCAACTAATGTATATAATTGTAGCCTATATGTTTATAATACATCCTTCACTTTGTGTGTCCTGATATCTTTTTTATAATTTTTTATATTAATCACAGGTTATGTACTTTGTATCCCAGCCGTAGCCCCCTCCCTCATTCCCTCCCAGTCCCCCCATCTCTCCCTTACCTCCTCCCTGCCCCCCTCCAAGTCCACTGATAGGGGAGGACCTCCTCCCCTTCCATCTAACTCTAGCTTATCAGGTCTCTTCAGGACTGGCTGCAATGTCTTCTTCTGTGGCCTAGCAAGGCTGCTCTTCTGAAGTCATCCTGCAAAGTCATCTGCCTAGCTCCGGTTTAAGCTCTTGTTTAAACTCTAGCTCTACCATCTTGTCGCTAGTACTGCTTTCTATTTGCACGTATATGCTGCCTTTAACCACTCTGTCTTGTGCTATAGACTTTCAGAAACCCGATTTTCTTGTTATATAATTATTTATTTGTTATTAAATGGCTTGGAAAACAGGATGTTTAAAATTAAAGGTGTCTTTAAAAAGAATTTGCCCCCAATCTCAATACCAACATATAAGGGTGTATTCTTGCATGTCCTATATAAATATAATCATGCATAATGTTGTTGAGATACTTTTACATGGATTCATTTTATCAACATCCCTTTCAATGCTATATTGCATTTTATAGCATGAATAAACTGTATGTAATGTAGTCAATGATTCCCTTAATGGCATTCAAACTGCATTCTCTCATTGCCCTCTACATAATACTTCTTAAATGCTATTTTGTGTCTTGCTTGGTTTTATGCATAGCAGCTTTCCCGGCGGCGGGGGTGGGGGGTGCTTTAAATTCTGACAGAGCCAGATGAATGTGATTGACTTCAACTGGAAAAAAAAATCCTGTCTTAGTTGCTCTTTTAATTTACAAACCTAATATCAAGTTGAATAAAACTTTATGGATAGGAAAAAAAGATAGAGAATGCAGAGGATTGTTGTGAAATGCTGACTTCTGGACACCACATAGCTAATGTACTCATAAACATATAGCAGTTCTAGTTACTTACACATTTTCACAAGATCAAGCCAGCCAAAATTGTGTGGATGGTGGATAAGGCCCCACCCCTCGCTGGGAAGGTAATTTCAGTTAATTGTGTTTGGACAGGAGAAAGTCTTCTTTATTTGGGCAGTTGGCCCCTGGTAGACATCCCATGCACTGCTGCATGACTACACACTCAATGTACATGGAAGCAACACAAACTGGATGCAGAAGGGGGAAAAACAAAAGACATCAAGTTAGGGTGTGTGTATTGAAATGGGTCCAGGAGGGAGGTACAGATGGAGATGATCATAACACATTGTTACATGTATAAAATTACCAAAGAATAATGTAAAAAGTTAAGCAGGCATTCCTTTAAAAGCAGGAAAAAATATACATTTCAATAGCCTTCAGAGAGATGTAATCAAAATCACTATAAGAATGGATATCATAAAAAACATAAAACAACAACCATAAACAAAAAAAATGCTTGTTAAAGATGCTGGGGTGGGTGGGATGAAAATTAGTACAGCCGTTATAGAAAAATTCCTGGAGAAAAGCAAAACTCAACCTACCTTAGGATCCCAAGATTCCGCTACTGGGTATCTACACAAAAGATGTGAAATCATTACACCAAAATGATACTTGTTCCAGTTTTGTTGATTTATTTTTAATTTATTTATTCACTCTACATTGATTAAGTGTTTTCCCTTCACATATATTTATGTGCCACATGTGTACCTGATGTCTGTAGGGGCCAGAGGACTCCCTAGAGTTACAAGGGTTGTGAACTTCCATACGGTTGCTGAGAATTGAACCCAGATCCTCTAGAAGAGCAGCTAGTGCTCTTAACTCTGAGCTGTCTCTTCAGCCCCATGTTCCCATTTTTATTGCAGTACTATTCACAACACCTAAAATAAGGAATCAGCCTAGGTGCCAATAAAGGGATAAACAGATATAGGAAATGTGGTATATATGTGGTATATAGTCGTATATATATGGTAAATAGCATGTGCCATACTACTTAGACATAAAAGGATGAACGTCTGACATTTGTCACACCATATGTAGAATTAAAAGCCATTATGTTAAGGGAAAAAATCCAGACAAGGAAAGACAAATTTTTCCACTTTCTCATTCATTTTGAAAGTAGAGATTATAACTTCTTGATTATACATGTTATGTATACACTTCAAATTACCATAATCTACCCCATGTGTTGTACACACACTACACCTCAGTAAAAGCAGATTCTTGAGATGAGACTTGGTCTTTCTGAATAAACAAGCTGTTACTAAATTTCACTTTGGACCGCCTTCCCCTTGAATGCTGTTCTCTTACCTTTTCATTCCTCCTTACTTTTTATCATCTGAAAACTCAATTACCTTGTCTTTACTTATTCACAGAATGAAGAACAACAAAACAAAGTGATTCCCTAAATTGCTCTTCTTTGCTACATCTTAATGCTTACTAGAAATGCTTTTTGTGTTACTGCTTTAGATTGGTCTCCCCCACTCATGACAAGTTTGAATCGCCAAACATTTCTGCACTGTGATGAATGTCACACACTGTCAGTTTTCCAAGAGAAGTTTAGATCATATTCAACTCTTTAATTCACTTCCAGGAAACTTAAGAAACCAGAACGCATCACATACCAGTTTTACTTTAGGCCGGTGCTAAGTGCTGCAGCTTGAGCATGGCTTCGAGGCTGGTGACCCTCCTACAAAAGGAAAATATAGAGACACACTTGGTGAGCTTCTTATGTGAAGCCCTAATGTCCTCCAGCTGTTCTTTCCCTCAACTCAAGCGTTTACAAAACTTTAGGTGGCCTGTGAATCACATACATCTGGATGTTTCACTACAGATCAGCATTTCTTCCTGCAAATTTCTTCTCCTTTATTAGTTTTTGCTTCAGTATAGTTTGATTTTCTGTAACTTTTATATACCCTGTGACCCAGGTCCAGTGTGATAAACATAATAAGCTGAGCCTATAATTAAAATAAAATTACTTCGTGTGTTAGACATAGAATAAGTCTGGGATGCTTTGCAATTGTAATGCCCTTAACATGGATGATTGTTGGGTTTTCTAGCCTAGGATGTGTGAGAGAGGACTTAGGAGCTGTGTCCTAACTCTGACTCAGTCAGGGCCAGGCTCACAGTGCATCATTTACCCAGGCAAGCCAACTCACTTTATTTGTAAGATGTGATTAAGAAAGAGAATAAAATAAAAACCTACCTTATATTTACAGAATTGCGCTTAATAAAAGAGCAAATAATGGTGAGAATAGTAATAATAATGCTGATGACTACTAAATTTATCCAAGGATTGGCTTGTGCTGACCACTATTTCAAACACCTGATGTGAATCCACTCATTTGAGCCTCCAGCTGCGATGGGATTACTGCTCACTATTATTTCCCTCTCTCTGATGCGGTAATGAGATCCAGTATGAGCAACTGCAGCAAGCAGGGAGGTTAAGGCTTGGACTCTGGCTGCCTCAAATGACAGAGAGGAGCCTTTTCACAGGGAGCTGCTCAACAAAGAAATTCAAAAATTGTTGCAAGACTCTAGAAGGCAGTGTTTGTTGAACAAACAGGATTTTGGCTAGTCTTCACACCAATCTTCAGTTCCAGTCTGTGTTCCAGAAAGTATGTTTTCCCCTCCAACTTAATTTAATTACACATGAAACTATTCTGATAGCCATCCGGCACCATTACATTTTCTGTGGCAGCTGTCAGGCTGAGAGAAAAATCTTCATATTAAAGCAGTTGAATCGACCCCCCTCAGGCATGTTAAGACACAGCTAACAGGCCTTCTCCCATGACTGTGCCTCTTCACCCAGCTGTTGCCTTGGCTTTCCTGTTCTGTTTGCAGTCAGGCTTGGTGTACTTTTTTTGACTTCATCTTCTTGGCTTTTCTGCCAGTTGTTAATCACTTCCTGTTTCTTTAAACCTACGGTGCCACACAGCTGTTCTCTGCGTCTATCCTATGCCCTTTTCCCTCTCAGCTTATATTCACTTGAGGTCTTATTTCTGCACTGCCCCCCCCATGTGTGTTTATGTGTGTGGGCACACATGTATATAGATGTGCATGTGTAGGGCAAAGATTGATGTCACATATCTTCCTTGTTTCTTGATCACTCTTCACATTATATACTGATGCAGAGCCTCTCGCTGGGAGCTAGAATTGGCTAGTCTAGCTAGCCAGCCCTTCTGGGGTTCCCTGGTCTCTACCTAAGAACAGCTAGGATCACAAGTTGGCATTTGTGTGGGTGCTGGGAATCAAACCCAGGTCCCCATGCTTGCATAACAAACACTTCAGCCACTGAGCAATCACCCAGCTCGGCATTCTTATCTACATCACTGTGGGTTCTATCATGACCGTTCATTCATCTGCTACTTCAACACACCTTGGACCTTCCAAAACCAGGAGTCTAGGCAGTGTCGCCCCAACTTCGCATGGTGCCAAATGAGTAGCTTCCAGTGCTATGGCACTTAGTGTCATTTGAAACAGCTGCCCTTGAGAACATTGATACAACGTCTCCTTGAGTACGGTGAGTGATCTTAAGTCTAGGAAGGTCATCGGTATTACTGCCAAGGCAGTAATAAAAGCTTTTCTGTACACTTGGAAGATTAAGCATGTTAAAGACCCAGGGGAAGAATGGTCTGGAACAGAAGCATCCATCCACAGAGCAGAATACTATATTTTGGGACTGGGGGAAAGACATTGGGGAGCACAGAAGAGAGGCTGGTGTCCTGATGGTCTCAGTTCAGTTTTCCTCAGCTGAGTCTCCTTCACCCTCAAAGAACATCGTGTTCAGAAGTTATTCTGGAATTAAAAACTATTCTGATAGGAAATTGTTAATCCCCCCCCCCCAAAAAACAACAACACATCAAAGAATAGGCATCAGAGTATTTTTGAGAGCTGCATTCCTAGTGTGATGATTTCACCGCAGCACAAACTGGGCTTGTGCACACATGCCAGGAAGCTGGGGTTCAATGCAGTGTAAGTTTAGCTCTCCAAAGTTTCCCTCCAAGTGGGTTCATATACAGGCATCATAGTGCTAGACGGAACTGTCCTCTATGAGTGTATGGGAAGAGTACAAAGTGCTGGCATTTGGATGCAGTCCTCATGGATGTCAGAAATTATGTTAAACGAGATCCTAGAGATGAACCAGAGAGGACAGTCTTCAAAGTGATAATCTCAGCCATAATGAAATAATGTCCAAGCCATGGCAGGCATCTTTTCAACAGTAGCATGTATATACTGGCCCTGTTGGTGACAGTGCTTAAGAAGCCTTGGCTAAGGAGCTCATCCTTTTACCCGGTAGTTTTCTTAGCTCTAAAGTAATAGTTGCAAGTAGAGCATTATAGTTAGGAAGAAGTTTGGTGTGTTCTCCAGAGACAGACCAATAAGATATAGAGTCAAGTGTTGCATAACATTATGTTTCATGGCAGATCTCATGCCTAGAGAGGTCCTGAGGAAATTCTTTCGTCAAGTGTGTTGTAGGCATTTTGGTTTGTGTGCGTATATAACACTACATTCACAAAACATTGAAATTGCACAGTGTTGTATTTCCAGAAAGTTTCCTGTCACTCAGGGGTGCCAGGTTATTTAGAAATCTTTGAGAGAGAATTGGCTTACATCAATGTGGGGGTTCAGAGGACCAATGCCATTTGCAAACTCAAAAACAAAGAAAGCTGCTGTTTGATAAGTTCATCTCTGAGGACTGAGAGTTAAAAAAAAAGTTCAGGCTAAAGGACTGAGGCCCCAAACTGGAGGGCACAGGGTAGAGTCAGTGTTTTAGCAGTGCTAGGCCAAGACCAAGAGGTGGAAGATCAGAGAGGCTGATGTTGGCATTCATGGGCAGAAGAGAAAGGGCATTCTAGATGCAGAAGAGGGAACAGTAATTTGCCTCATTTCTATGTTTTTGGTCCATCTGCCCACCCAATCAGAGGGCTGTTCTTTATCACCATACCAATTAACATACCAATCTTCTCTGAAAAGAACCTCACAGAAATACAAGGAGTCCAGTCAAAGCCAGGTCACCTGTGTTTTCCTTTCCACAAAAAATGACTGGGATCAACGTCTATAGAAGGAGAGAATAGATAATGTTTTACTGTTTTTCAGAGACCTATTCAGTCAAGAAAGCACAACATCACCATCATTATGATTCTGTGTAAATATACATGTGTGCGTGCAAATTCATACTAATGTATGGTGCTCGGGACACTCTTAAAATATAAATGCAACAGATCAGTCATTAAACTGATTTATCAGTATGGCACATTAATTTTAGAGCTCAAACAGTTTTGTGGTTAATCAATAGAAATTCACATGCTACCACATACTCTCTCTTTCTCCCCCTTTCTTTCTCTCTCACACACAAACAAACATCATTTTATCTAGAAGTAATCATGGTGCAATGAAAATTGTCCATCTTAAAAGAAATGGCAACTTGTTCATTAAGTATCTGGTGGCTGGCTGCTGCTTTATGCCTTAAGAAATTTTAAGGGCAAGTAATGGAACGACAGTTTCTTGAATTGGCTTTCAATGTATTTTTTCATAGGAGGGTTGATGTTCTTTATGTTGTGCTCAACAATTATTTTCACAGTTATTATTTCTCTAGCTTTAGACTTTTGCAAAGTAAGCTACAAAGGGATGGCCTGACAGGTGATACTTGGCTCGCCAGACCTGGTGATTACACGAGCCAGACTTTGTAAGATAAAGCACACTCAAACCTTCTCACTTCTCTCCTTGTTACAGTAATCAGTCACTGGGTTCAAACCTTCTTAACTCAAGTGTGTTTGGGAACATGCACCTGGGTTTTAATCAGCTCTCTCAGAGAAAACCGATCTTAAATACTGCACCTCCCTTATTATGTAGTATCCAAAGCTGGAAGTGTGATTTTTTTCATTTTTTTAATTTATTTTTATTTTTTATTTTTTACTATAGGGGCCTTTTTTAGTTCAGTAAATCTTTCTAATATCGATATCCCAAGTCATTATAGGCTGGACACAGAAAATATTCTGAAATAATATTTTTCAAAAGACAAATGCTACTTTGATCTTTATACTTTTAAAAATTATTTTCTAATTCTTAAATTCTATATATCACAGAGGGCATGCATTCTCCATGAAATGTACTGACAAAGATACAAGGATTGCAGTGATTTTGAAAGGTCCTTGACATCTTTCTGAAGCCATAATAGCCTTTCATGTGAAATGAAAGATGTTTTACTACTTTGCTTAGCAAAAAAAACAGGAAAAGCAAAAAAAATTAAGAGAACACACACACACACACAGTCCCCTTACTACTACCAATCAACCAATTGATTTCTTTCAGGTGCATAGTCTCTGAGTAGGAGGCTTAAAAAACAAAACAAAACAAAACAAAAAATCTATAACTAAGGAAGCTAATCAGGAAGGAGGACTCTGGCTAAGATGCTCAATCCCCATTCAGAAAGGCAAAGAGGATGGACATTGGAGGAGGGAGAAAACAGGGAACAGGACAGGAGCCTACAACAGAGGCCTCTGAAAGACTACCCTGCAGGGTATTGAGGCAGATGCTGAGACTCATAGCCAAACTTTGGGCAGAGTGCAGGGAATCTTATGAAAGAAGTGAGAGATAGTAAGACCTGGAGAGGACAGGAGCTCCATAAGGACAGCAACAGATCCGAAAGGTCTGGGCCCAGGGGTCTTTTCTGAAACTGATACTCCAGCCAAGGACCACTCATGGAGATAGCCTGGAACCCCTGCACAGAGGTAGCCCATGGCAGTTCAGTATCCACGTGGGCTCCACAGTAATGGGGACAGGGACTGTCTCTGACAGGAACTGATTGCCCTGCTCTTTGATCACCTCCCCCTGAGGGGGAAGCAGCCTTGCCAGGCCACAGAGGAAGACAATACAGTCACTCCTGATGAGACCTAATAGACTAGGATCAGAGGGAAGGAGAGGAGGGCCTCCCTTTGTGAACTGGGAGAGGGACATGGGTGGGGAATAGGGAGGGTGGGATTGGGAGGGGGGGAGGGAGGGCAGTACAGGGGGGATACAAAGTGGATAAACCGTAATTAATAAAAATAAAAATAATTAAAAAAGAAAAAGGAAAAGAAACCAAACTATATTTTCCTTGCTACTCAAATTAAGGTTATATTTTAGTTAGGTTTATTATTGTTGTAATGAAACACAATAACCAAAAACAACTTGGAAAGGAAGAGGTTTATTTGGCTGACTCCTGGTCAGCGTCCAGAAGCCAAGACAGGAACCTGGAGGCAGGGACTGAGCAGAAGCCATGGAGAACACTGCTTTCTGGCTTGCTCCTCACCAGCCCAGGAGCATCTGCCCACAGGGGGCGCCACTCCCGGAACATGTAGATCCTCCCACATCACTCACCACTCAAGAAAATGCCCACAGATTGGCCTATAGGCAATTTGATGGAGGCATTTTCTCAATTGAGTGTTTTCTTCTTAGATGACTCTAACTTGTGTCAAGTTGATTAAAAAAAAAAAAAGGAAGAAAGAAAGAGAAAAAAAGAGAGAAAAAGAATCACCAGGACAGTTCAGTATGGAGATTAGTGTGGAAATATGAAAGGCAAGAAGACTGTAAGGAAGTGTCTTGAGCTGGTTGAGACTACTACTGGCCCTGATATGGGGCTGGCCAGGCCAGTAGGTGGTCAATGTTACCCTGTGAATCAAGGTAACATGTATTAGCCTCATAAAGCGGCTATAATAAGGTGCCACGAACCCAATTGGTTTAAAACAACAGAGCTCCATTGCCACCCAGTTCTAAAGGCAAGAAGTCCAGAAACATGGTGTTGGCAGGTTTATGTTCTCTTGAAGGCTTTAGGGGACAACCTTTCCTTGACTCTTCCTGGCTTCTCACCATTGCATTTCTTGACTTTGTATCTGTCTGCACATACCATTCTCTGTGTCGCCATGTCCAAATAAATGCTCCATGTCTAAAAAGAGCCATGGTTGTTGGGCTAGGGTCCACTCTAATCTAGTATGCTTCCCTTGTAAGTAGACTACATATGTGAAAAGCCTGTCTCCAGATGAGTTCACACTCATGGGTATAATTTTGGTAAGGATTAGGACCTCAGCATATACTTTGGTTGGGACACAATGGAACCAATAATGTCAAAACAGTAGAAAGATGACCTGTTCAGTTTAATTCTCCATGCTGCTAAGCGGACACAGGGGAAATATTATACAGGGTGGGGGGGGATTATATACTGTCCCTCCAAAAATTGATCTCCAGATCAGAAGAAATAGACGTTGTCTGAGCCCTAATTAGCTATGCAGAATATCAATTCCCACTTGAAGTGTACACTGATTCATAAATTTTATTTTAACAGTATCCCCAGGTAGGTAAGTTTACATCCAAGTCATAGGACTATCACCTCAGAACAGTGGATTTTGAATCATGGGTCTTAGAAACATTGACTTCACTGCGTAGCTTGTCAGAAAACTGGTTCAACAAGGTTCTAGATGGTGTGAATTTCAAAAACCACAGATTTAGAGAAAGGATTTTAGAACTAGTATTGATAAACAAATGGTAAAGTGAAGGAATTTCCTGGATATAGATATGGGATGCTACAGAAATATGGAAATGTAAGGAAAAATACACCAGCACAGAGAAGATGGGAAAACACTCCCAAGCTCAGGAAATTTGTGGTATTATATTGGGCAGAAGACAAGCGATGACAAAGAGTATCTTGCAGGTTGCAGAATGTATAAGACTGTGAGCAAGCCTGCAGCTAGAGAAGCTTTTGTGTTCAGGGCAGAGGTTCTTACGTCTTCGTTTACAGAATTCTGCATATCTGAACCTTCCCACTGGAAATGAAGAGAATTGGAGTTGAGGGGCACAAACACACAGCTTTAGGAAGCACCATAGAGGGTTCTAATGTGTGGCTATGGTTGGACATCATTGCCTCAGAGAGAAAAAAAAAATGATGATTAAATAAAGTCATAGCCATTTGGAACAGAATCTAATTTGCTCAGTGGTAGTTTATTAGTGTCTATACATATGCCTAGGGCATATCGTAAATCTAATGCAACTAAAATGCTTTTGTTTTTTTAAAATAAATTCTGTATTCTAAAATTGTATTCTAAGTTGAAGAACACTTTTCTGAAGAAACTCAAAATATAGCAAATCCATTGACAACCTATGTAGACACGGTCTAAAGCATACTGTCTATGCTTTTTATTCATTAAAACTGTTTTTGAGATAGGCTCTCATGTAGCTCTGGATGGCCTAGAACTTACTATGCAGGCCAGGCTGGCCTTGAACTCACAGAGGCTCATTTGCCTCTGCCTCCTGAGTGCTGGAATCCAAGTCACATGTGACCATGCCTGGCTATACCAGTCTTTAAGGAGACAGCCAGGTCAATAATTGTTCAGGTATTTGTTACATGGCAAGGATGTGGGCCATACTTATTGTCGGTGGCCATTCATTTATGTGTGTGCATGGGTCTTTATGCAGTCATGTAAAAGATACGTAATTAAATAAAAATAATCAAAATGCTTGGGTTTGTAGAGTTATGTCTATTGGAAGAAAGTCAGGGGAAAAACAATTATTAAAATTTTCCATTTTCCAGGAGGCAATAGCTGAGACAGTGTTGGACAGAGGGAATGGACAGCCAATCAGTAACTGCAAGGTCTGATTTCTAGGCTAAATAGTTAGAAAAATGTCATTTTATGAAGGTTGTGTTTGTGTCAAGAATGAACCAACGTAACTTTAGAAAATTACCTTCTCCCATGTTTTTTCTCTTGCCCAGGAATTTCTTAGGAACGTAGAATTGGGTAGTCCAATGTGACTATGACTAGATCTGTGTATTATTGAAATCTAAGTTAATTAGAAGTTAATTTCAAAATTGATCCTCATCACACTAGGCTTTATAATACAAATATTGCAAGCTGTGCAACAGGTGAGGTACAAGGAAGTTTATTGCAGAAAGGTTAGGGGAGAGGGGCTATAGTCTGAGTGAGCCATGAGAGAGACAGCGTGGGAGAGCAAAATGGGTAGGGAGACAGACAGAAGGACAGACAGAGAATGCAAGGGAGGGAAGAAAAGGGAAGGGAGACACCTCAGACCAGGGAAAAGGGAGAGAAACCAAGGCAGAGAGGACATGCAGTGACAGATGGTTCTTTATATCTGGAACATACCTGGTGGCAGCAGGTGACCTAGGCAACCTAGGAGTGGGCTAGTGTGTAGGCTTGCGAACTAACACTAGGTCCATTTAAAGTATTCAGTAGTTCTGTATCAGGCAGTGCAGTTAAAATTCCTTCCCCTGGAGAGACAGAAATATGGTCCCCCATCCTCCTAAGGTCCCCAGGACAAAGGCAGGCAGGATTCTACCTAATCTCACTCTGGGCTTTCTTATAGAGCATAGGTGACTCACAGGAGGTGAGTGCTCCTCCCTAGGATGCTGCACCAGGAAAGCTTTACATAGCAGAGATGATGGTAGGCAACATTTGAATACTCAGAGGATTTTGTGATCCTCCTCATTCCTCCACGAAGGGATATAAACAGTCAACAAATTCAACTGAGATAACAATCTTTTTGCAAGTGGGCACAGCTGAGTTTACCAAGATGGCAGTTGCTCAGCTCGGAAAACAGTCACACACGACAGGCAATGAAAATCATTTCAAGTGTTGCAGAAAGTGCTGTTGGACAGCAGCCTGTGTGGGAGAAATTATTTAGCATTTAATAATCAGTAACTTAGGTTCAAAAACTAATTTACAGTGAAGCATATGATGTTATGGCTTAGTCAACATTTTAGAGTAATACTGGAGATGAACAGCAACATTTAAAGAAAATTTAAAAAATTTAATATAAATTACAGTTTATCCACTTTGTATCCCAGCTGTAGCTTCTTCCCTCAATCCCTTCCAATCCCACTCTTCCTCATCTCCTTCCATGCCCCTCTCCAAGTCCACTGATAGGGGAGGACCTTCTTCCCTTCCATCTGACCCTAGCCTATCAGGTCTCATCAGGACTGGCTGCATTGTCTTCCTCTGTGGCCTGTTAAGGCTGCATCCCTCAGAGGGAGGTGATAAAAAAGCCAGCCACTGACTTCATGTCAGAGACAGTCCTGAATAGCAACATTTTTTAAAAATAAATTTATTTATTTTTATATCAATCACAGGTTAGGTTTTTTGCATCCCATGCATAGCCCCCTCCCTCACTCCCTCCCACCCTCCCCAACCCTCCCTCATCTCCTCCCCGCCCCCTCAAGTCCACCAACTGGGGAGGATCTCCTCCCCTTCTATCTGACCCCAGATCATCTTGTCTCCTCTGGGCTGGCTGCAATGTCCTCCACCAGGATCTAGCCAGGCTGTTACTCCCTGGCATTTATGGGGGAGGGTCGAAGAGTCAGCCATCAAGCTCAAGACAGAAACAGTCCCTGTTTCCCTTACTAGGGTCTTCAGTTCACCAATGAGTTATCATGGGCAACATCTGAGCAGGGGTTCTAGGCCATATCCATACATGGTCCCTGGTTGGAGAAACTGTCCCATATAAGACCCTTGTGCCCTGCTCAGTTTGATCTTTGTGGAGCTCTTGTTCTCCCCAAGTCTTACTAATTTCCC
>CM053754.1:41006951-41057597 GCA_028658305.1 Pachyuromys duprasi
TTCTCACCGTAGGAGTTCCGCTCACCTGGCACTCACAATGCTGGCGTTTTAGGTCCCAGAGTTCAGTCTCCTGGTCGCTGCATTGTTTTTGCTCTCCTACTCCTCAGACACAGTGTTCTCTCGTGGCAGCCATCTTGGATCTCTCCGGTACACTGATTTCTAATCAATGATTGGTATGAAGGACGCACATACTCAATGTTTGTTAGTGTCACAGGCATCAGCGACATTATCAGCTCCATAAGCATGTTTATGTTTTTTAGGGAGGGGATAGCCCGCCACCTCTGTCATGGACACCCCTAACCCAAGTTTTCTCCTCCCAAGGGAAAGAATAGTCTAGAGACCCATAGGTGAAGCATAAGCAAGCTGTTAAGATGTTGTTTAAAGTTTTTCTTTGAGATGTTATGCTTTATAAGTACACCATGAACACCCATAGGAAGATATGGGTAACCTCACTAGGAGTAATTAACGTATGTGAGTGGAGGTAGGCACATTTACTGACAGCAGATAATATACTAGTGTTATGCTAAGAATACAGTACTGTAAACATCGTGTTTGCATAGTCTGAGTTTTCTGAAAGAGAAAGCTGGTCATAGTAGGGAAAAATGGAAATAACAAGAAAACTTGTATATTGTTGAGGCTGATAACCATTCTGCATGTTTGTGTTTATACAATGCAACACAAATGTGTAGTGTTTTTCTACCTCATGTTTACATACCAACCTAACATAGAGTATCTCATTTTGCAGGTGAGAAAGTGAATATTAGAAGGGTTAACAAACGTGCTCAGACTACACACTTGGCAGAGAGAATGTAGAAAGGTGAAGAAGCAGCAAGACTGGGGGACTGTGCTCTGTCCGAGAAAAAACAAGTTAAGTTTCATTCTAAATGAACTGGGACTAGTCTCCTGAATTAAGAAGGATTCTGGGAACTGAAGTGTTTCCCCACGAAATATTTAGATATGTGTCTTATCCGCTTGGTGCAAACAAAGCAGGATTTTACACTGGAGGAAAGGGAAGAGTCAAAAGAAAACCAGGGAATGGTGACTACAAATCTTAGAGTTTGAGATTCATACTGTTTTTACAACCCGGCATCATCAAACAAAGCTTAACCACCCACCGCCCCTCCACACACACCCTAGACTATTTCCAAGACAGAAAACAACAGCAGAGAGTCCTAATCAAACTTCCATCGTCTTAGGAAAGTCCTACAGCCAACTAAGGCCAGTCTTTATGGAAAACCACATCTAAGTAAGAGGATCATGTTTTTCTGACTGGGTATGAGAATTCACAAATGTAAACAGAGAAGTGTTATTTCAAGACCCTGAATCAGGCAATTCTGACTGCCCAGGCCAGTCAGCACCTGCTCCTCTGTGAATGAAGAAGGTGAAACATTCCTCTGTGCTTTGTCTGCCTTCACTAGTCCTGTGGCATGAGTGCTCACCCCGTGCTTAGCCTGCAGTGGAAAACCACTTCCCCTCTCTCTGGCCCTGAAAATCACAACCACATGCTGTCCCAGTCTTTCTTCTCAGTTTTATTTTCCAGGTCTTAACTCATAATTGCCCTCTGGGTTTCTGAAACGGTGAGGGAATGTTTTCAATTGAAGCAAGAGTTCCTGCCAGAATGAAAGTACATGAAAACACGAGTCTTCATCTCATACTTGGTAAATCCCCTACTTTCCTTTTGAATTCAGAACTTAGAGGTTAAATTACAAGAGCACTTTCAAGTACTGTTTAAAAAAAAATCTGTGTTTATCTCGAATTATAGGCAATCATTGAATGAGCCTGGGTATTTAAATTGTTTACATGCAATTTATTGAGGAAAACTTTTGAATGAAAATGGACAGTCTAACAAAATAAACACATTAATTCACTACTTAACTACGATTATAAAAAGCTCTTCCATTACATTACTGCATATTGTGTTTGCTGCCAACCCTTTTAAAGCAAGTTCTTCTTTCCAATGAGAAGAAACAATAACTCTTAAGTTTGGTATATTAAGAAGTCCTTTGCTGGTAGCCAGGAAATGTGATGGTGTTTAGCCATCTCTTTACCCATTGTTCCACTAACTCTCACTTATCACAAACATGTCTTTTTATAATCAACAAGCTTTGGTCTTTTTAGTCTCATTCTTATATATTATCTCATTTCAGGGCTTAACTGTTTGAGTTGAGGTAGCTAACTGCTGGAATCCATGATTCTCAGAACCACGCCTCTGTCAAATACTCCTCTGTGCCAAGAGATATTAAGTACAATAGCTGATTTGGTGAGTTTTAAAAAGGTAGACCATTTTATTATCCCATGTTTAAGGGATGAAAATGAGCTTCGGAAAGTCAAGAAATTCGTTCAAGATTATGTGATATATTAATGTTTGAGAGAAGATTCAAATAAACACTTTCACCACGTTTCTTAAAGCCGGTCCTTCTGTTTTGGGTCTTTACAAAACAGTAGAAGAACATTTTACATTCATTATAATCTTAAAGAGAAAGAGAAACCAAATAAGTTATTAAATCTTAGAATGAGAGATGTTAAATTTATGTACAACTGATCCTTTGCAAAACCCCATGAGTCCCTAAGGAGTCTTAGTGAGCAATTTACCCAAACAAGTTAGCACTGAGAAGGGAAAGTTCTGAAACCTCCTAAATCCCATGTAGATCATTTCCTAATAATAATAAAGGTTTATGAGTGGGTAATTATGTTTGAAGATTTCATAGAGGTACAAAATACCACCATTATGTGATCCTCACAAATTAAATTGGAGTCTCTATCAACTAGAGCTTTTCATGTTCTCAGGGACATGGAACAATAAAATGGAACACCAGAAACCAGGACTTATGAATCATGGACTAAAATTAGTGTCAATGTATCTCAGTTTTAAAACTGAGAAAGCTTTAGTATTATTAAATGATTATAAAAGTCATCATGAGCTACTGAATGTGTAAATCATTCAGAAAACATACAAAAAGAGAAATAAATTGATTCCTAAATCTCAGGGACAATCTCTTTACTATTTTGCCATTTGGGTGTGTAATTCTAAGCTTTATTCAATGCATATCTATAGATGTTTTCTTATGAACTAGATCTATAGTATATATATTATTTGCAAATGTATCATTGGCACTTAGTATCTTGGCTATAATGTAATTTCCAAGTAAATACAGGATATATTGTGATATAGTGTGTGTGTGTATGTGTGTGTACATGTATGTGAGATGTTATTGTCCATGTTGTGTTGCTTGTTCAGAGGTCAAGGGTTGACATTGGGTGTCACCCTCTATTTCCAGCTTATTTTTGTTGTTGCTTAAATTTTTATAATTTTTATTTTTTGCTGGGTACAGTGGCTCATGCCTGTACTTCTAGCACTCAGGGAGGCAAGTGGATCTCTGCCTATGAGTTCAAGGTCAGCCTGGTCTATGAACTAAGTCCAGGACAGCCAAGGCTATACAGAGAAAAAAAAAGAAACAAAACAACAACAAAATCAAACACCTTATTTTTTGAGACCGTCTCTCACTGACCCTGGAGCATAATGAGTTGGCTAGGCAGACTGGCTAGTGAAGCCCCTTCAGCTCCTGGTTTGCAGGCATGCAAGTCCACACGCAGCTTCTGTGTGGGTGCTGGGAACCCATACCTAGGTCCTCAGCAGCAAACGCTTTGCTGATTTTACCATCTCCTCAGTCTCACTGTTTCTAATGGGCACAAACATTTCCAGATTTGAAACCATAACAAAATTCATTGATCTAGGGTTTGAAATTTATAGTTTATTCCCCAAGTATGAGTATTATAAACTCTTACTAATAATTTGCATCATTTCAAAATTTGTCCCATAAAATTATGGTACAGAATGGCCAAATTAAAAGGAATAATCAGTGTTGACCTGCTATTACTTCCAAATATTTGAGTATCTCAAATAATTTAACCTGGAACATATATTGTTGTGTATTCAGTGTCTGTTTCTTACACTAATATGGGACATCAGTTATTTTTTAAAGCAGGAACAGTAACTGTTACTTGTTTCTCAGTGCTAACAGTTGGTGTTTGACATTCACAGCACAAATAGTGTGTCCTACATTTTTCTAAAGAATTTATTCTACAGCAAATTTGTAGTGGGCCTTCTAGTTCTTATTTCTGAGACTGGGAAGGGGGAAATAAAAGGATATTGAAGGAAGAACGTGACTTCAGAAGATGTAGGTATTTTCCTGTCTCTCCTCTTAGCTGTTGGGAAATCATGCAATGCATGAAGCTTGGTCTTGAACCCTCTTCTCTGTGCTTACTCCTTCTCCATTCTGTCTCTGACCCTTCTCTTGTCCTTCCTGTGTCTTCATGGTCATTCTCAGGAGTCTCATCACAGCTTGTTCTCAGGGAAAGCCAAATGACTGAGCATTGTTTATGCACATGTAATGTATTTGCTTGCTGTGAGTATTTCCGCTGATCTCCAAACCTTTGAGACAGACTATGAAATTTGAACACCTGAGTTTGAACCTTAAGTTGATGAATGGAGAGGTGCTTTTAGGATACCAGGATTCTGGCAATCCAAAACCTGCAAACAGCTGGACAGTTTGTCTCTCTCTAGTACATGCTGGTGACAGACTTAGGTGACTCTTATCAAGTTGAAGACTATCATAGTTCTAGCTTTTTGTCATTTTATGTGACATTTTTAATTTTAAATAATTAATATTTGTTTAAAATATCCTTATAGGGACTAGAGAGTCACCTTATTAGTTAAGAGTGACTAGGACTACCTCAGAGGACCCAAGTTCAGTACCCAGAACCCACATTAGACAGACTACAAGGAATTGCTCTAATTCTAGCTCTATGTGATCTAATTCTCTCTTCTGGCCTCTGTGGGCATCATCATGCATGCCTAAGTACACACATGTAGATACACGCACACATACCATATACACAAGTAAGAGGGACATTATCTGCCAGCTTAGCCCTAAATGCTAACTCTCCTTTAGTGTACTTTTCTCTGGTATATTCCTTCCCTGTTATATATCTCAGTTATTCCAAAAAGCCGGTGTTTCTTCTAAGGCAACAAATATAGATAATCTGACCAGTCTCTTTTGGACTCATCTGACATTTCTTTTCTACTGATAGAATTTGATGGCATGAATAAGCCAGGTGCCTAGCTCTTCCCCCTGCAGTGCTGAGGCTGGGAACCACTTAGACTAGTAACCACTGGGGGACAGCCAGTTCCTCAGGAACTAGGCAGGCTAGAAATTAGGATAAAAGTAAATGTCCAGTTACCCTTATGGGCTATCAAGCCCCACACTACTACAGACTTGGACTTCTGATGCTGGAATTTTAAAGTGTCACACACAATCACCCACTGTTCTCAAGACACAGCCTGAGAGTGTGGGTGACTGAGACTAGGGAGAAGCGTTGTTGCCCAGCATCTTCCAGCTCTACCGTGCACTTCCTGTGACAGCTGCTTTGGAATTATGGGTGATTCCACTCTTCCAATAGATCCCATTTTCATGTAACAGGTTGAGGCTGAGCTTCTACTGCTGTGAGCTGAAATTTACTGAATGTGTCTCCTGAGGTTCCTATCTGTCTTTGTGGGGCAGATGGGCTCCTGCGTGGGAATAAGGAAGGACCAATCATGCTAAGGAAGAAAAAAAAGAGCCTCATGATTTTGCTCAAATTAGGTTGGCCACCGAGGTTGTGTGTCTATTCTACCAGCTAGGAGATTGCAGTTATGGGTGTGGGGAAGGATTTGGCACTCTTCTCTATGCTTGGTAGCTCTCTCATATCTCTGTGACTGTACTTAGCTTACCTCTTGCTGCTCGTTTTTACCTCTAAGTCAAGGCTCCTCGTGTCTCTGAAGTTCTGATTGCCATAAACTGTGCACCACTCCTGTGTAGACTGATGGATGCATAGATGCACAGATAGTGAAAGATTCCTCTGCTGTTGTCCATGTGAGCTTATTTCACACACATCCTCCCCTCACCAACCAGAGCTATGAAACAGGGACCTGCCTGGAGCAACCAAAAGTTGGCTAAATCTGAATCTTGCTTCTCGTCTTTTATACAACCGTTAAAGAAAGTGTCAATTTTTTAGTGCACAGATCTCTAATGTGAAATGTGGCCTGGCTATTTCCTGAAGTTTAGAGGCTGTGCTGAAAAACTGCGATTCAGAGGACATTGTGACTCAGGCGTGTAGTCGTGGATTAGTCGCATGGCTAAGGAGTGGTGTGTGCACCTGGCTGAGAACTGCTGTACCACCCTAGAACCTTATTCCTGTGTGGATGACTTGGGAACATTTATGAAAGATGTTTCCCACATTTTTGGCTTAGCTAAGAGTGAGATAGATCACTGATGGTCCACTCACTGGAGGCAAAATCCATTTTATGTACAACGAGGTGAGTGACCATTTAGTATGAAGGCATTGTGCTCTCAGCACGGCACAAGAGGCAGCCTCTTCCCAGTTCATTCAGGTCAGCCAATTAAAACTGTGAACCATTCTCTGGCTACGCCCTTCCACTATAACTTTCTTTTTTGGATTATTGCCACTGTCAAATAAAAAAGAAGAAAGATGAGATTAAAGAAGGGGGGGGGGGAATCATGAGAGACTTGGTGAGGATGTCACTGATGAGTAAGATGACATAGCTATCATAGCTTGGGACTCCACCATCTTTACTCAATGTCTTTAGAAGGTTGTTCTGAACCAGGAAGAATAGAAGAACTATTTGAGCTAACCTGGGTTTTGTAAAATTCTACATTGCCAGGCATTGTTTTGTAAAAATACTTCCTAAATAGCAGGTGTAGTATGTGACTGCCTGCCACCCTCTCCTTACATGTATTTCCTAAGAAAACGGAAACTTAGGATAAAACTAAAGGTTTAAGGTAAAGCAATTAGGAAGGAAGGAAAAAAAAAAAAACACTTTCAGTCAGATAAATCACTATAATACGGCTCAGGAAGCTTGAGCACTTTGGGTTTAGTAAATCCAATTAGGCTATAAAAAATAAAAAAATAAATTTAGATAAATGGAAAGAAAATGAATCCGTCACATAGGCCACGTTTATTACTTTAAGGGTGTGGTTTTAGAGCCAGTATTAAGTTATGGGACTCAGAGCTATGTCAGTGTTTAGCGAAGATCATGTTGCACCCTGCAGGGGAAGAGGCTAAGGACACTGCCCTTCCCTGGTGTGGCTTTTCTTTCCTCCATGGGTGCCAAGATTCACACATGCCCAACAGAGAACCCGTTGGTCCCAAGCCAGCTCACTAAATCTATGCTTGTTTTAAAGCTATTTATAAAGTTTATAGCAAACAAAACAGAGGGGATGATTTTAGCATCTTTTGAAGATCTCTGTGGCACTTGAGTTGTTTTGAAATGAAACCTAAATGGTTTCATTGCAGCATTTTAAGAAGAATTAATGTCTGTGCTCCTGCTTCCAGCTGCTGCAGATGGAGGAAGCTGAAGTGACTGAATGAGACTCTCAGGGCAAAACCAAACAGAAAAGTGGACATACACAAAGTGATGCCTAGGAAAGAAGACAGAAGTTGCCTCGTTGTCTTTCTCCTTTTGCTGGGAGCTTGGATCTTGGCTGGGGTCCTGGAGCTTTGCTTCCAGAAGGAGAATGGGGTTTTGTTTCTCTCAGGGGCAGCTAGAGTGCCTTAGAGTGAGGCCCGGGTTGCTAATCTCCGGTGTGGAAAAGGTTTTCCACAGAGTGTTACAGTTTAGCTCTTTTAGCATGAGATCATTGGTGGCAGTGGAAGCTCAGGCATTGTAAAGCCTATGGCTATACCAAAGTGTTACAGCTCTTAGGTAAGCTGTTGTGTTGAGCATGGCAGATGTGCAGATAAAAGCCCATGCCTCTTACAGCCAAGACACAGGCCTGGTGAGGCCTAGGCCCAGAGAGCCAGAGGGCAGGCCCCATGAGATGAGGCCCAGCAGAGGATAAATAATGAATCTCAGACGATCTTGAAGTGAGAAATCAAGGGCAATACAAACTCTGGGCAGAGGGAGGGATTTCGAGGGTGAATGTGTTTGATTCAGTGGGGTCAGGGGGTCATGGATACTTAATGATCCTATCACAAGAAGGAAAATACAGTACCTAATTATCCCATGAGGAGTGTGAGATCTCCAAGAACAATTGAAAGTTACTGCTGGATCCTTAGCAGGGTGGGGCATTTCTAAGAATTCTTAGATGTTTGCTAGAGCAATTTCCTTATCAGGGAAGGGTCTGACCTGTAATCTGCTCTGAGGGCTATGTGACCTTCTTATAAGACCTGGGGTCACCCAGATCAGGGGAGACTTTTAAAACCCCTCTGAGAAAAGGGAATCTATCATAATAGACCTAGTGCAAATAATTGGCTATCTGGAGATGACCGACTTCAACTTTATCCAGCAGAGCCCCACAGTTCACCTTTCCCCTGTATTAATGGCTGAATTGTTTGCTCACCACCCACATACTGAAGCTCAAATCTCCAAGGCTTCACAACTTTGACCTGTTGAAATAGGGTTGTTGAAGGTATATTAGAATGAGTCATGCTGGAGGAGAAAAGGCCAAGGACAGTACTGTACCATTGTGTAAACGGAGAGATTATGGGACACATACACACTGGGAGAAACATGATGAAGGCAGAGACAGAGTGACTGTCAGCACATCTCCAGGAGTTAGGGAGAGAGGTATTACAGATCCTCACAGCCCCTAGAGAGGGCCAGCCCTTCCAACACCTTGCTTTTGGATTTTCGTCTCCTAGGACTGTCAGGCAGGGTATTTCTGCTTTTCTATGCCACTCAGCTTAGGGAACTTTGTTACATCAGTCCTAGAAATCAGATACGTCACCCCCAAATTTCACCAGCACTGAATGTATGCAGGTATGAGATAGGATGTCAAGCAGAGTGGCCATGGCCCTGTTGGGCATGAAGAGCACATGTCCTATACAGTCAGTTGAAAGTTTGACAATATCTTCCATGGAATGGGAAGGTATTCTACTGTTGCTTGAAAAACAATTTAAATGCAACTGAAACAGTGGTCTGTGATGGTCTACACTTCACATTAATGGGAAAGATGTCAATCTGGATTAACCTCCTCAAATGACTTCTTATGCCCAACCATTTCTAGACAGTCACTGCTGCAGAGACATGCCTTCTTGAAGGTCCTGGGAGCATGGGACCAACTGCTGCTTCTGGTCTTATCAAAAACTGTACTTTCAGTCCCTTCAAACATTGGCCATATGGAGAGTGGTAATATTGGATCGTGAGTATTTAAAAAGGAAACTCAGATGAAGTTGAGAGACAAAGACATGATCACTGGATACATGTCTACAAACTTACCCTCAGTCTTGCTTCAGGCCACTTTTAGCTTAGACTCAGTGAGATTTCCCAATCTCACTCTCCTTCCATTTACCCTTTCTAGCTGTGACCTGAGGCTTCTATCCACAATGAAGGTATGACAATGCCACTCAAAAACCCAGCTTTCCTGGCCCTCAGCATGCATTGTAACCTTAATTTTCAGCTCCACCTCTGCGAGTTCTTACTCAGTCCCTGCTTTCTTATAGCACCATACTTCATGGCATTTCCTGAATAGACTATGGTGTTCTTTGCCCTTGTCTCTTCACTTTAAAATATTAGCATAGTTTCAAGTCCAAGTTCAAATCTTACCTGTATAAAGTCTGTTTTGATCCTAGTAGATAGGCAGGGTCATGGTCTCAGCTGGGTCTCTGCAGGAAATTGTTCATTGTTAGAAAGACATTTATCAAGTTATCAACTTCAGACCTACACATCTGTTTCCTTGTGGAAATGAGCTTCTAGAGTAGAGCGTGCATATCTGCTTATCTGCATGAGCTCAGGGCTGACATGGCATCTGGAAACGTTGTTTGAATTGCACTGAATGACATAGCTACACGCCTCTAATACGAATTATCTGAATAAAAATGAGGGGACAGTTAACATGGAAGTCCTAGTCATCTTCTTTTCGGGGTTCCACTAAACTCCAGATTAAAACATTCAGTAAGGGAGGGCTGAAGTTTTCCTCATAAATCTCTGAGTTTGGTTAATGAACAAAACATCAGCTCATGAAGAAGAAATGGCCCAGCCAGGCACGAGTTAGAAGCCCTCTGTATACTTTGACAGAAAGCCTATGGAGTAACCCTCACAAGATTTAGGGTGAAAACAAAACAGTTGGGTTATGCTAATAGACGGCTCATTGCCTGGATAAGTAGGTTTCTCGATTATTTACAGCCCCCTTTATTATTTTCAGACTCAGACAATGTGAACATCCTGCGATGTTCATCTGCTGCAGACACAGCTAAACGGTATTTCAGGCGTGTCTTTCCCTCTGCTGGCCTTTGTGCTGGTTTGCTTTAATCAGGCCTGCCATGGAAGGGCGCCACCTGGAGGCCAACCAAGCACAGGCTGCAAGCTCCAGGTGGCCGCCTGACCTTGAGGCTTACACTGGGCACCCACTGCTACTAGCTCTCTCTCCTCCAGAAGCCTAGCATGATTTTGGCCTATCACTATTACGTCCCCTTTTGGAGACACAAGTCTACTCCTGATATGTGTCTGTGGGAATGAGATACCAATATTGTCAGGGGCCCAGGCCAGCGTCCTCTCCCAGAGTTAGGAATCTGCCTGACACTCACAGGAAGAAGTGCTGGACCTGATGCCGATGGACAGAAACAGGTGTCTAGTGACACATATAAAGTGACAAACCCAATTCAGACACAGCAGAGGACACAGAGACACAGGAGAGGAGTGAAGACTGGTCCTCCTTCCTGCTCATGCTTCCCCGCCACTGAGTCCGTCCTTTACGCACCGTTTTCTCGACATTTCAGACACTTGAAATAATTGCTGTTGTGTTTTAAGTAGCCACGTATCGAAATCGGAGTTTCAGGAACTCATTAGGCATGTGTGTCGTTACAGATGTTCAATATACGAATACTTTTCCAACATCTACAACTTTGGCAAAAATGACATTTATATACATTCTCTTGTGACACGATTCTTCATCAGCAACCTGATTTTAGAAACTGTGCTCTGGAAAGCACATCAAATTTGACATTAAGAAATTCACATAATATTTATTTGCTCTGTGCTGGACCAAGTCAGACAGCCTACTGGCTTCTCAGAGCAACCCTAAAGAGATTTGGGTAGTATTATTTCTAATTAATGTACTGTGTCCAATAGGATCCAGTTAGCAAGTAGCTAAGCCCACACCGGCTCTCAGGTTTGTTTGTATTACCCTATAGTCTGGGCGTTTGTCGCCAGAGTGTACCCCCCCTTTTTTTTAACATTTGAACTTTTAAAGTCGTAGTTTTTAATTCGTGCGTTTAGATAGTAAGTTGTTTTCTGCTTTGAAAATTGTCTTACCTCTGAGTTTTCCTATAAAAATAAGATGAGCTAATGAGTTAAAAAGTGAAGGGAAGGTGATTAAAGAACAGGCCAATCAGTTCATGTCAGAGACAGTCCCTGTTCCCATCACCTCCCCCTGAGGGGGGAGCAGCCTTACCAGGCCACAGAGGAAGAAAATGCAGCCACTCCTGATGAGACCTGATAGACTAGGATCAGAAGGAAGGAAAAGAAGACCTCCCCTATCAGTGGACTTGGGGAGGGGCATGCGTACAGAAGGGGGAGGAAGGGAAGGGTTGGGAGGGGAGGAGGGAGGAAACTACAGGGGGAAATACAAAGTGAATAAAGTGTAATTAATAAAGAATTTAAATTAAAAAAGAAATAAACCAAAAAAAGTGAAGGGAAAAAGAAATGTGCTGTGTTTCTATGGAACAATACAGCCCGTTTTCATTTTTCAACATTCCTATGAGATAACGAAAGCAGCGTGGGTGGGTTAGGCTTGAAAAGGAAACTGCATGTAGAGGTTTCGTGTTTGTGCAGGATAACACTGGAGTGATTGAGAGAAGGAAATGCAGTCGGCCAGGAAGCATGATGATTCACCGCAGTTACCTCCAGAACCTTCAGAGCAGATGTTATCTGAGTTTGGAGAGGAGCAAAAGGAGATGGGAATTTCTAGCTGTTCTCTTCAGAGTGGCGTGTGTGTGTGTGTGTGTGTGTGTGTGTGTGTGTGTTACTCTTCTGCATGGGGATGGAAGCAGCCCCTTCTGTGATGTGCCTCAACAAGCCCCTGGAGGGTAGTGTGACTCCTGGCACGAAGCCAGGGGCTGGAATACTGCAGTGTGAAGCACTGGGCAGCAGAGCTTTCTACCCTATCCCCTCAACTATGACATCGGTGCTCTGAGGGTGTCAGACAGATTATATAAGGTGATCTATCTGACGCCCCCCCCCAGTCATTTATCTATCCTTCAGCAGAATCCATCAAAGAAAGTAATATTACTTATCGTTGTTATATTTGCATTATACTATTATTGCAAATACTGGCATGATGAACTTACATGAGCCAGCAATTTTTCTTCTGAGCACGTGTGTCAAATAAGTAAAAGATGGGACATAAATAATATTTGCATAATCATGCTCATAGCCGAAGTACTCACATTAACCAAGAGAGAGAGATGACGTTGGAATAGATAAACACAATATGGCTTAGTGATGTGTGTGTATGAGGTGTGGTGTTTGGGGGGGGGTGATTGTGTGTGTATGTGTGTTTGTGGTGATTGTGTGTGTGTGGTGTGGAATTTATGTATGTGTGTATGGTGTGTGTGTATGTTTTGTGTATGTGTGGTGTGTATGATATTACTGTATGTGATATTTGTGTGTGTGTTGTGGAGTGGGTCTGCAGTGTGTTGTGTCTGTGGTGTGATGTTTATACTTGTACAATGGAACTTGAATTTAGTAAAAATTAAAACTGACACAATAAACCATATGTATTTAAGGCAAATACTTTGTAAAGTCTTGACAAGCGTGTACTTTCCTGAAACCACTACCACACAGATGACCATAGATGTTCCAAGACTCATCTTGTGTCACTTTGTAATTTCTCACACTGTTCTAGTCACGCACACAGCTGCCTCAACCCCCAGGGAATCACCCAGTCTGCTTCATGTCACACTGATTCGTTTTTCTTTCTAGAATCTTATAGAGTGGTACAGAGCTTGCTCCTTTTGGACCACCTTCTTTTTCATATTTTCTTTTCAAATTCCGTGTGATGTGTTTCGGTTGTGTTCACCCCTCTTCTCAGACTCTGCCTCTCTGCCTCTCTACCCACCCAACTTCTTGTCCAAAAAACAAACAAACAAACAAACAACAAAACAGCACCCTTGGGTGTGGAACCATCCCTGGAGAGTGGTTAGCTCTCTGCTTGGACCCCCTTTTTATATTAAGCATGATTACTTAGAGATTTGTTAACATAGCTGCATATATTGTTGATTTATATTTTTCCTGCTAAATAGCATTTCACTGTATGGATCTAATTATTGATCCATTTGTGATATGTGGTTTATCAATTTCTAGCTTCAGACCATTATAAAGCTCCTGGAACATTTGCACACAAGTTTCTGCACAGACACAGAATTTACTTGTTGGGAGAGGACTTCTTGAAGCAGATGTTTGGTAAATATTTACCTTTTTTAAGAAATGCCAAAATGGCTTTCCAAAACAGCTTGCAGTTCTTATTTGGGGGAGTAGTGAATGAGAGTTGCATTTACTGTATATTCTTGTCAATAGTTGATTCTTTCTACCTTGACCATCATGAGAAGTCTTTAGGGTTGCCTATTGTGGGTTAGATTGAATTACATAAGCCTGATGAAGCCCCACACACTCTTGGGTCTCCTTTGGTGAAGTAGTGGTTCAAAACTTTGTCCATCTTTTAGTGGGTCGTCATGCTTTCTTACCATAGAGTATTGAGAGTCTTTACTGATACAAATCACTTATCAGTTATATGTGGCTGGAAGATTTATTCTTTCAGTGTGTTCTGTCTTTTCATTTTGCAGTGTGCTGTATTAGTTTTAAATTAAGTCAGTTATGAGGGACCATAATTTCAACAGTGGTTGGGGAATTCTAAGAGAACTTGCATAGGGATTTGTGAAACAGCAGGGATTTCAAACAATGACAAATGAAGCAGAATGTGCTGAGCGGAGAGAGCTGTTTGGTGGGAACAAGTTTCTGGAGTACTCTCCATCAAATCAATTAATGGGTTAAGTAATTAACTCGATCCTGTTAATTAAGAGAAAGCTGTATGGTACTTCTTGTCCTGTGCTGGTGTTTGCTTAAAACTATTAATTCTAGGGGATTTAAGACAATTAAACTCATGTTTTGAAAACAACACGGAGAAGGAAGGGATTCAAGAAAGAGTTTCTATCACAGGTCAATGAGTGTTGCAACAGACTTAGAGAAAATGTCTGCAATGGGCATGAGTGTATTTCTGAGTTACTTGTAACTACTAGCTTCCTCTGCAAGTCTCACAATCAGAGAGAAAAGACAGAAATTCAAATTCGTTAGGACCTTGTCATCTTTACCAAGTAAATTTCCCATGCTACGCACACAGATGCAGCCCATGATGTGGTGGGCATCCATGGAAGGGAAGTGACCACAGCAGTCCCTCAGAGTGGAATTGACCACTTCACAGTCCTTTCTAGCCTGACCTCCTCTAAGTCTCCAAGCATGGCTTTACTATCTCCATGTACTTATTTGATACTCTCTGTATTTTATTTGTTAGCCATTAGCCATTTTATTGGCCCATTTTCTAACTTCCAGAGTATTTTTAAAAAATATATGGATACAAACGTTTTACCAGCTAAGCTATTGGCAAATGTTTTTTTTCTCAGTCCATGGCATGCTCCTTATTTTCTTAAAGCATTTTATGAGTAAATCTAGAACCAGCTGCTATCTGGGTACCTGGAAGTGCTTAATGCTACTTACAGACCTAAATATCATTTTTGTTAACTACAAAAAGGCAATACAGACATGTGCTTATATTTTCCTACATCTACATGCCCACACTGCTCAGGTGTCCAGGCAACACTTCTATCTTTACATCCAGTCTGTTACTTTCAAGGCTCTCCATACTACCCATGAGCTTGATAAGGCTGTCTTTGCTAATCCACAGGTGTAGAAACAATGTCTTCATTGCATGGAGGTCTGAGGTGGTAGAAGGTGATAGGAGAGCTGGTGTTGTGTTATTGCCCAGTCTTCTATTTTCATGAAGTTAGTTCATTACAAAGGTCTGGTCACCCACTGTGGTCTTTTCCCCACACTGCTTGACAGGTGGACCTGGACGCTTCCTGTGGCTTATATGTGTTCTGCACATATAAAGGCTTTGACTTGTTTTGTTTTGAGACAGAGTCTCACAATGTTACTCTATCTGGCCACCATGCCCAGCTTGGGTAGCCATCTTTGGGGGAGGTTTGGAGGAGATGACAGAGAGTGTCCTGATGCCAATATACACAATGTTGAGTTTCCAGTCAGACTGCCTGTTCTGAAGAGTCTGCTTTGGCTCCACCAGGAAGTTACTTTCTGACTTACTCCAGAGAGCATCACATGTCCAGGCAATTTGTGGGCTTGTTTCCTTTGTCTCTCTTCTCGAAACATGCTATCTTAAACCATTTTGTGTTTC
Source organism: Pachyuromys duprasi (assembly GCA_028658305.1). Lineage (NCBI taxonomy): Eukaryota > Metazoa > Chordata > Mammalia > Rodentia > Muridae > Pachyuromys > Pachyuromys duprasi. The sequence goes on from CM053754.1 coordinate 41,022,413, forward strand.
TGTAACATAATACCCAAGAGTGAGTAGCTTGTAAATAAGACTGGTTTATTTTGGCTGCCAATTCTGGAAGCTGGACAGTTATAGATCAGGTAGCTTTATTTTCTCAGACTGGAGTCCCGCAATGGAAAGCAGAAGAGAAGAAAGGTATGCAAATGAGAAAATGGTCCTGAACTTCCCTTATACCGGACTCATGCCTTCAAGAAACACATTAATACACACATGGGGGCTCTAGAACAAACACCAGGTCGTGTCTCTTAGCACAGCTACACTAAGAGATTGAAGTCCCATTCATAAAACCATGATTCTTCACACTGCACTGCCTCTGGAAAACCTCCACTTATTAGCAACAAGAATTTGGAGTAGTTGCTAGGTCTTTTTGAGACTTGGTTTTGTGCTTGCCTTAGATCATGAAATAACAGAATTATTTCTACCCAAGAGGCATTTGTGAAGAGGATCAAATCAATTGTGCCCATAGGTGCTCTGAACAGTGCCTGTTTCATTAGTTTCTCTTAAGATGTAGCTGCTGCATGTGGAAGTAGGAATCATAAAAGCCCAAGCTACTAAGGGATGGGTACAAGGACAAAAACTTAGCCAGTTGGCACATTCTGGCCAGATACCAGAGCATTTTCTGAAAAGTTTGATTTTTCCTAGGCCAGTTGTTGGAGAAATTGATATTCTCTGTCTCCCTTTCTCTCATATTTTCTCACTTCCCACTTAGAGACCAGATTTGATTTGGTCCATCCATCTTGGATTTGGCTCTGAGGGTATGCCATTTTGGAATTGTATAGCAAAGGAAACCCAGAAGGTGAACCCAGGATTCTGTGTGAACAAAGTTGAGGGCCAGGATCAGATAATTCTGACAGGTAAATAAATGAAAGACAAGACTACTGAGATGTTTAGGGTAAAAAAGAGACTTCTCTCTCTTTGATATCTTTCCTTGGAAATACAGGTATCCTCAGCCTCCCAGAGAAATCATGAGGAGAAAGATAAAGTCCCTTTCAGGTGTTAGGGGGTGCTTCTGCAGGTTTGGAGACACATACATATTTTATAAACACACTGGAGCAGATCACCCCTTGAGAGCAAAGGTTTTAGGGTGAATGTAACAGCTGGTATGTAACTCTGGCCACCCCAAATGCCTAGCCAGGTTTAAACTTTATAAGCACAGGGTCCCAGGAATAGAGTAGAAGCAGAAAGTACCCCAGGTTCTGGCTCCGGAGCCACCTGCTTGCCACTTCCTCTCTCAAGCCCATAACAGGAAATACGAGTATCCCTTCCCTAGAAGCTTTAGGACTCCTATTATCTCTTACCTGTGTCATGCATGTGTCTTCCTTTTTTTTTTTTTTAAATTCCTCAAAGGCAGGAGCCAGAAACTAAACTACTTTTTAGGAGTGCTTTACAAAGAACACTTTGTAAAAGGTGCCCAGCAATTATTAACATAGATGGCTATATAATTCAGTAGAAATTAAACTGCCGTATTGACTTTTGTATCTAAATATTTTATTTTCCGAGGTTAGAATTTAAATAAAGAGTAAAAAATAATTTAAGTTATAAATAAAATTTCAAAGTCTTCCTTTGACCTTTCAAATGCAGTACATTCACTACCAGTCACAGAGCAAGTCTCTGATGCTTAAAGGTTGCCTGCAACCATCACCCCATCTCAGAGGCATGAGCTGACAGGTCTTCAGTGCTGGAAGTTCTTAGTAAGTCTTCGAGTCATGGAAAAGTTCCTGGAGATTTCTGCTCGGACAACCATCCAGGCGCAGCTGCTGTACGTGTTTTTTTCAAGGTACCTTTGCAGCCTCCGGTAATAGCTCTTCAAGCGTAAAGTAGTTGTGGAGGTCTCCCAAGTCAGTCTTTCCTTCTCTTGCTTTTCTTTGAGAATTGTCTCCAGAAACTCTATCTGCGTGTGGAGTTCACCCAAGAGGCTTTCGATGATGGTCTCATTCCACCCAGTGCTGGAGAAATCGCCTTTGAAGAGAAGAAAGATGTTCTGGAGCATCACTTGGATGGCGAAGGCCGTGTAATCCTTCTCCATCTGTCGTGGCTGCTCCACCGCCACGGGGATCTTGAAGTCCATCCTGTCGTTGAGGCAGAGCTTTTGATCTAGCTGCTGCAGGAACTCCTGGCACGCCGAAGCGCTGCTGCTCTGTTGGAGCTGAAGCTGTTCATAGTTGATGGAGAAGGCTGTGCTGGAGAAGCACAGCAGGAGCGCAACATGATGGATCCACCTGTTGGTCATGATGGAAGATGGTCTGGTGTTGGCTGCTACTTGCAAGATGAGGCAAAGGCTGCCGAAGGCTACAGTGAGAATGTTCTTCCTCCATGGCCTGGGCTATTTATAAGGGATGGTCCTCTCTGCTTCAGAGGAATTTCCCACTTTCAGTTCTCCCTTTCAGTTTTCCTATGTCATTTTTTTTTCTTATTTTAACAGCTTCTAATATTCATTTTATTTAAGCTCCTGGATAATTTATACACTATGTATTGGGTTAAAATATATATAAACTTAAGGTTTTCTAAAACATTATGAAGTTTCACTAATTGCTGATGAAAAGGAAGAGAAATATCCAGGAGAGAAGAAAGAAAAGCATACAGCCCTGAATACAAAAGAACTCTCTAACAGCCAAGGCATCAACTGAAAAGCCGGGCAGAGCAGCCACTCATTCAGGATGGCATGGCTTCTGCCCATTGAAATGGTGGGCTGTGGGACAGGGCCTCTGTGAACTTCAGGGGGGCTTACAATAGTGTACTATCAGAGGAACTTCACTTCAAGAACCCATAACTGCCATTTGGGAGAGGACCCCACCTGCTGAAGAAACTGCTCAAAGTGGGATCTAATTGGAGCATTGTAGAAACAAAATAGACCAAGGAATGAAAGGCTATGGGGTGGGAAACAGAGAGAAGTGCTCAGCATTTCACCAAAGCAACAGAAGAGGGAGCTCCGGGGAATGAGACAAACCACCCCGGGGCCACTTCTGAAAGAGGAGGGAAAATGAGCTGCCACAGGAGAGAAAGTTCTGAGATAGGACCAAATACACAGTTACCAGCAACATAGTGTCTCAAGAATAATGAATTCTTGAGGATTGCGTGGGAACAACACAGATTACAGCTGCAATGCTCTCATCAAAGAGCTTGGTGTATTAAAGAAGTATTTAGAATAGTATAAAGCAGAGTGAGAAATTCTGGAAATGAAGAAAGAAAGCAAAAAAAAAAAAAAGAAAGAAAGAAGGAAAAAGAAAAAAATAGTTAAGTTAGATACAGTCACAGAAATGAGTTCTTTGGAAATAATCTTCATTGGAGAAAATCCCTGAATCTGTTAAAAAAATTCAATAGCTACAATCCAACAATACATAAACATTATTATATATTGACTAGGAGTAAAGAGGTTTGTTCAATATCATAAGATAAATAAAACACATAAAGTAAAACATGTATTACAGGGTCAAATAATCAAATAAAGGAATATGAAAAATAACATTGGAACAAGGGTGGTACATTGCATCAATATATGAATCCCAAGGCATAATAAAAAATACTGATAATGTGATTGTAGATAAATTATACATTTCATGCATGTCAAAGCCACCCAGAAAGTCGGGGGAAGAGCAGTATCAACCATGTTGCTGCTGATGTACAAGAAGCAGCATCATTTCTCTCTCCTCTCCAGAGGTTCCCAACAGAAAAATTTATACATAGCCAGACACCAGGAAAAAATAACCTTAAGGGATTAATAAAGTTACTGTCTGTTCAATGTTACTGGGCTTAAAAATGTAAATCAAACATAAAAGCGAAGTAGCCATTTTCATTTTATTAATTTTAAATGTACGCATATTTGGTGGGAGCAGGAATGAGGGGGTGTGAGTGCCACAGTGAGTAGATGGGATATCAGAAGATGGCTTGTCAAAGTCAGCTTGTACAAGTTCTCTCCTGTCCTGTAGATTCCTGGAATCAAACACAAGCCTCTGGGTGTAGCAGCGAGTGCCTTCACCTACAGAGCCATCTCACTGGCCAAGGTAATCATTTTCAGTAACCATATTTTCAAAGGGCACACAGCAGTGAAAACTCTAATATGCCAGCAACTCAAAAACTATAAATTTATTCAAACATTTTTAAGTATATGTAGATTTCGTTTTTCAAAACCAGCTGGAATCGGGATTCTTATTCTGCATTTTAGGCTTGACTTTTTAAAAACCTACATTATTTAGGGTTCTTTATGTCTCTTTCTCCCTTCTCCCCCTAATCCCTTCCAATACCACAATACCAGGTAGGAGAGAAAGAACGTTAGTGGGGACCGGGGTGGGCAGTTCTCTTTAATACTTCCTGCTAGTTAGGGTTATTGGGTTCTTAAACACCTCTACCATGCTTCAAACCCCTGACCCTAGGTAGGAGAGAAGGAAGGTTAGTAGGGACAGGGGATGTAGACCTCTTTAGGTGTAGTTCCACTTGTTGTCAGGATGTCTAGCAGTCCAGAAAACCAGAAAACCAGCAGTCTGGCAAACCAATAATCCAGCAATCCAGCAATAGCAAAATCAGCAACAAGGACCAGCAGCCGAAGCGATACAGTTCAACAAAAGTGATGAGAATTCTACAGAGCTTTTCTGTCTAGAAGCCAAGCAAAGTGAAGCAACTCCCCACCCCCCATCTCTGGGCTCCTATTCATACCTTCTCAGAGTCTGTACCAGGATATTTTCCAGCTGGCAACCTGCCCCCCCCCCCCCACACACCTTGCATGAGGTAGTTTCCTGTTAACAAGGATCACTTGCCCTCTCACAAAGCTGTTTATCAGCTGACAAAGATCACTCATCTCTCATGAGGCTGCTATTAGCTATGAGCAAAGCATTCCATATACCCTCCTTGGGACTACAACAAAAACATATCCACAGAATACAATCAAAATTTCTACCACATGTCCCCTTTCTTGCAAAAAAAAGTTTTCTCTAACATTAATAAACTAAATACAATAATTATAAAATTATAGAGATTTACATCACATTTTAAAATGAGCTGCTTATATACAATATATTAACAATAATTATCAATATACAATAATTTAAAAATAGTTCAACAAAGTACCATTAAATTTCAATATATAATAATTTAAACAATAGTTAGACAAAATGTTAAATTTCTATCAGTATACAATAATGCATACCAATGTCATCCTATCATCCTATATCTCCCCTCTTATTTTTCATCTCCCTTTTTCCCCTCTTTTTCCCCATCAGTAGATAGGAAAGATAAGAGAAAAAGAAAAATAGAGAGGAGAAAGAAAGAGATCCCTGATTTTAAGTTTATTTTGTTTCCTCTCTTGCCATAACCAATAACAACTTATAACCAACCACCCTAGATAGCAACAAACAGCCATAACACATAAAATGAACAAAAAATCCACTCTGCCTTTTGAAAATGGGAGTGTCGTGTTCTTAAAATTATTTTTCTGGGGGCAAAGATATCTTTAGGGTACTCTGTGAAAACAGGGATATTGGCTAAGTCTTAGGAAAGCAAGTTGTACTTTTATTCCTGTCCAGTCTCTGTGTTTTCTGTCCAGTCTCTATGGGATCCATCATTTGGGATAGTCCTTTTGAAGTTGATTTGCATGCAGATTTTTGAGAAATCAGTAACTGAGGCAGTCTGTGAGGCTGAATCATCTGGCCTTGTTTGTTTTGCAAAGACATTCATGTCTCAGCTGATAGGATATCTTCCCTGGTCAGATCTAATCTTCATAAGTTTTGTTGGTAACCATATTTTTCCATTCCCTGGAGGTACATAAGCATAACCATGCCCCCATCTTAAGGCCACTTCAGGTTTCCATTGTAATGTCAACACATCTTTATAGTATATTGGTTGACCTAGTTCCTTAGTTTTTTTCTATAACTCAGTGTCTCTCAACTGCTGTTCTTTTTTCACCAACATCAAGAAAATCTAAAGTTAACAGAGCATTATTTAGTCTGTCCCTGGGGCTCTTTACTCTTCCTTTTGGCTTAATAAGCATCTCTTTTAAGGTACAATTTGATCTTTCTACAAGTGCTTGTCCTGTAGTATTGTGTGGTATACCAGTAATGTGCTTTATACTGTAATACGCAAAGAATATGCTTATTTCTTATCGGATGCATATGTGGGAGCATTATCAGTCTTGATTTGTACAGGTGTTCCCCCTATTGCCATTGTTTCCAAGTGTGTAAGTGCAGAATCAGCCATTTCAAAACTTACAGGAATCGTCCACCGAAACCCTGAGCAATAATACACCGTATCAATAATACGGTGTACTTTACTTTGTCCTCAAAATTCTGTAAAATGAAACACATCCGTCTGCCAGGTTTCATTTCTTTTGGTACCCGTACCAAAAGCAGGTAACGGAGTTTGATTATACAGAAAACACATAGAACAATTTTTATTATTTCTTTAGATTATTGCCAAGTGATAGGTTCTTTAAGTCTTTACTGTTAACATGATGTTTCTAATGAAAATTTGAGGCTTCTGACACATTACCTATTAGTAATTTTTCAAATCCCTCAATTTCTTGGTGCCAATGGATAAACCTTTATGAGACTGAATATGAATAATATATAATGGATAGTTTCTGCTTCTGATGGCCTGTTGCAATTACATAAATAACAAAGTTAATTCTGAATATCAGGAATAAAATCAGCAGTTTCTATATGTAAAATAACCCCTTTCTTCATATTGAGAGTCAATAACTATATTAAGAGATTCAGGAAAATCTAATAATAACCTAAGGATTGCATTCAATTCTGACTTTTGAACTCAAGTATGTGGGCTTTTGATCACCTTGCTTATTTTGTTTGACTTAACCTGCCATTCCCATTTTATTTGCATCAGTATGGAATGTAGGTGCTTCTGGAGCTGGTGTTCTCTTTACAATATTTGGAAAAAGCCAATTAGTTATTTTTATAATCTGCATACATTTATTTTTTGGATATTTGTCATTAATTTCTCCAAAATAGTTATTATAAGCTCTTTGCCAATTTTAATTGATTACTCACAGTGACATAATCTCAGCATTAGTAAGAGGAACTATAATTTTGGCCAAATCTGGCCCTTACAATTGTCTTTGCAGAATTGTGTGTGTGTGTTATATTTGTCCCACAATGAGAAATTCTCATTACAGTATTTCTCTAGTTAGTGTTAAACTTGTCAAACAATAATAAATTTTCATCACAATATTTCTCTAATTAAAAAAACATTTATTTATTTTTGAAAACTTGTTAAGTAATACTACATTAAAAACAAAATAGAATACTATAGAGCCATTCGAATGGATGATTAACTGATATGGGGCTATGTTACAAACATTTAATGAAAAAAGAAACAATGCATATTCTAATGGATACAATCGTACTTATTTGGTAAATTAAGAGAAAAGTATATGTGCATGTGGATGTATGAGTATAACGGTTTTTGACAAATACATACAATCAAATATCAATAGTTATGAAGGAGTAATGTGAAAGAATTAAAAAACATGCTGAATATGATCTACATTTTAAGATGAACTGAATTAACATTCTTTTTTTTTTTTTTAGAATATTTCATCCCACAACAGAAGTATAACAAACAACAACAAAAATAGAATATCTTCTGGGAAGAGTATATTTTAGGCCAGAAAGCAAGGTTTACTAGACTTAGACTGAAATTGTAATATTTAAGCATCACTTCTAATGTGATAAAACTAAAAGTTAATAGCAGGAGGGAACCAGGAAAACAGGTTGAAGGTGAAGGGGAGTCTCCTGTACAGTCAATGAGTCGACAAAAAAATCAAAAAGGAAAGTAAAACAAAACAAAAAAAAGCTGCCTTGAAGCCCAAATGGAAATAATATACCAAACTAATGAAATGTGGCAAAACTGGTCCTAAAAGGGAAGTTTATTACGACAAATGTGACAAGAAAAGGGAGCCTCTTGAACGATAAACCTAACTGTAAAGTCCAAGAAGTAAAAGAAGACCAGTTAATTCCATAGTTGTCGAGAAGAAAAGATGACAAAGATCAGAGCATAATACATGTAATAGAAACTACAAAAACAAGAGGGATAGAAAAGAATCCATCCTTAAGGTGTTGTTTTGAAAAGGACAGCCTATAGGTTAAATGTCTAAGAAGAAGAAGAAGAAGAAGAAGAAGAAGAAGAAGAAGAAGAAGAAGAAGAGGAAGAAGAAAGCACCAAATAAGTGAATTTTGAAATAAAAAAAGATTTTTTCAACTGATAACAGAAGTACAAAAGATCATGAGGGATGACTATAAAAAAGAAATATGGCAAATAGCCAAAAATGAAACGGTCAAAATTGGAAACTGCACCAGGTCACCCATGATGAGCAAGCAGAAACATAAAACAGATAAACACTGATGAAAGAAACTCTAGTCACAATCCACAGTCTCCCAGGATGGCAGGTGCTTCGCTGGAAAACTCGATGGATAGTCAAAGAAGCGTCAACTCAGCACTTCTTTCGTCCTTTCGAAATGCCGAAGAGGATGTAGTTCAATGTATTCAATGTATTTCATGAGGCAAAAATCATTGTCCTACTTTGCTTCTCCATTGTTGTGGTAAGTACCAAAACTAAAAGCAACTTTGGGGAAGGAAAGAATTTATTTGGTTTATGGTCTATAATTCATTAAAGAGGGGAGCCAGGGCGGGAACTCAACGTGGGAGCTGGTAGGCAGGCACTGAAGCCGAGACCATTGAGGAAGCAATGTTTACTGGCGCAGAGCCAGCTTTTCTTACACAGCATAGGCCCACCTCTTTATAAGACCACTCATAGTGGGCTGGGCCCTCCAATGTCAGTCAGCAATTGAGACAGTGCCCCTACAGACATGGTCCCAGGTCAGTCAGATGGAGGCAGTTCCTCAACGGAGATTCTCGATTCCTAGGATTGTGTCAAGTTGATGGATGAAACTATGACATACAAGAATATGATAAAAAAGGAAAATCACTGACTAACATACTTGATGAACAAAAATGCACGAATACCAGCAAACCGAATTCAGCAACACACATAGCAAAAGGATGGTGTGCCTCAACGAAATGCAATTCTATAATGTGAAAGTAAGATGTCTACTAGAGCTTTTCTGGTTTGTTCTTCTTGAGAGTGTCTAGACTTGTTGGGTATGTGGTTTGATGTCTGACATTAAGTTGAGATTATGTCAGCATTATTCTGTTTCTTTTTTTTTAATGTCCCTTTCTTTGATATCCCAATTATTATGCCATAACTTTCTTAATGTTTATAAATCCTTGGCTATTCTGATCTGCTTCTTCCTAACTTGTTTTGTCTTCTTTGTTCTTTGGCACCACAGTTTCTGATGGTACATATGTCTTTCCCGTTCAGAGACTTTTCACCTTTGTCTATTCTGACAAGCCCATGGAAGGCACTCTTCATTCCCAGAACAGTGCTTTTATTTCTATAATTTTGCTTGGTGTTTTTTTTTAAACTTCCCTTTTTGGGTTCCTGTTAGACTTGTTCCTGAACATTATTTAATCTATAGATGATGAACATTTGATGTTTAAATTTCTAATCTGGTAATTTTAACACCTCAGATATATCTGTTTCTCTGTCTCATCAAATTCTTGGTTCTCTCTCTCTCTCTCTCTTTCTTTCTTTTGGTTTTGCTTTCTAGTATGCCTTGAAGTTTTTCTGTTGTACTTAGAACTTGAAACATTTAAAAAAAAGTGTTGGTAAGTTGGGTAAGAGTTTTATAGTTTTTTTGAAGTTTTTTCACTCTTTTCATGAATGTTTTTTATGACTGTGCCATTTGGCAAAGTGTTCCTGATTTGATTAAACAATAATTCTTGAAACTAAACTAACTCATTTGACCAGACTCTTGCCCTCCTGGCCCTATTACCCTTCAGTAGGATTTGTCCATGAGAGGAGCTTGTCAATCACGTGGCATTTTTTTAATGGGCAAGTTCCCTTATTTCCCTGGCTATTCCAAGCAAGAGCCAACCACAGGCCAAAAAGAAAGTTTCATTCTTCTCTCCCCTTGCTCCCTAACAGCCTTATAACTACCCAGCCTGTAAGTGCATTGTAGGGTTTCTGGCTTCTTGGAGTAGAAACCTCCCTTCTGTAGGCCTCTTCCTGAACAAATGCTGTCACAGAATCACTGGTTCCCTTCCCGTCTTCTCACCAACTTTACTAGGAGGCTGTGCTGCAAGACTGAACTTTCAGGAACTGTTACACTCTCACCGCATTAGAATGGGTTGGTTAGAGTCCACTGGGGGAAGGTAGAGTCCACTGGGGTGTGCGGTCATAGTCCATTAGAGGTAGATGGTGAGTTGACTGTGGGTGGGCATTCTCTTTTTCCCGTGTGGAAAATGAGGACAAGCTGGAACCGATATTTTCCCTTGGCCGTACGGAAGGTCAGAACTGGTAGCAGTTGCGTATTCCCCACATCCTCTTGTCAGGCTTTCCATTTGGGCAGCAGTTTAACTTGTACTTTCATTTCTTAGCACCTGAAAAGAGTGGTGTTTTTGCACCTATTCAGTATTTGCTTTTCCAGCTTCGTATATGCAGGGCTGGCTTCAGAAGTCCCCCGCCCAGAACCTGGCTTTTCCATTGTAGTTCCCGAGTCTCCCAAGCTCTCTGGAGAGAGAGAAAAATTTTCTAGAGTGAGTAGAGCTTTTGTTAAAACTAGCACTGTTAGTATGGAGGACGTTGGTTTATTTAAACATTATGTGACCAGAAACCATGAAAGCCACCATGTTGTGCTTTAAGCGCTACAGAACTTTTTCTCTGTCTTGACCGCCAATGAGGATTAAGCAACTAACTTATTCTTTGAGAATTTCACACATGTGCACAATATATACATCCCCATTCTCCTTCTGCAAGTTCCTCAGGAAACCTTCATCCAACTTTGTATCCTCCTGTGTGTATGTGTGTCCCAGTAAGTCCAATAAATACTTCCTGGATATGCATGAATATGGGTTGTCCCTGGCACATGAGCAGACCACTGTTATATTTTAAAGTGTATGAGGGACATTTAAGGATATGGTGAGTGAAGAACATCACTGAGAAAAATCAGACATTGATAGAAGTGGCTGGAAGGCCAAGGCAAAGCAGCTGTTTCTTTACCTGAAAAATACGCATTGATTTGTCAAAGAAGTACTTAACTACTTACTAACTTGCCGATCAATATCTATTGAAAACTCCATAAAGAAAATGCCTATCTTATTACTTGAATATTTAATAGCTTATATTAAGTGTAAAGATTAATCTTGCCACTTTATTATGGGATTTATCTGAAAATATCTTCTAATAATAATGTTTTGCTGTTGGCTTGATTGTCATGTATTTGTGCCGCCTTCCTGGGGTTTATTCCAACACATTTTATGCTTCAGTACTGTATATATGAGCAAAGTCATGTTTTCAATAATACTCTAATTTTGAATGAGAATAATTTTTATTTCATCTATGTAGGTTTTATTTTAAATGAATATTTAAAACATTTCAATTTGTAATGTGGAAAATTTACGCATGTAGAAATACGGAGGAATAATCTTTTTAGTTTTCCCAGATAATTGGGACATCTACCGCTTAGTACCATCAGAACAGTGGCTGCTAGGTGCTCTACCCTGGCCTTCACAGACACACGTTTTCAGATGCCCTGAGACTGTATTTGCTTTGCTTTTGTGTGTAAGTATCTGTATTCATAGTAAATCAGAGATGAGTATTGTGGGCATATAATATTAATCTTTTTTTTCTTTATTGACTGCCTTTTCGAAGCACAGAGAACAAGTGTGTTTTATTTCTGTTTTTGTTTTTGTCTTAAAGAGTAGCCATCATGGAGCGTCTCCAGACTTGAAGAGAAACAATTTGGGGATGGGAGACAAGGAGGACAGAATAGCAGAAAGAGCTGAAAGTTAGAGTCCTCCTGGCCAGCAGTGATAGCTTCACTTACAACCCTGCTCATACTAGAAAGCTTTGCTCAGAAACCCAGTGAGCCTGTGAGAACTGGGAACCCTATCACAAGTCTTCCCTCCTTTCCCCCTGCTCCCTCGGGGTGGAGGTGGCGGGTGCCTGAAAGGGCTCCTGTCCAGGCTTGAGACTTTCTTTTTTGTTTTTGTTTTGTTTTCCAGACACAAGCAATAGCTGGTAGAAGGAGATCATCTGGCTTAATCCTGGTTTTCCACCTGGCCTCGGATGCAGCCACTGACCACATGTTGATAGCTTCAGAGACTTTCTGTTCCCTGTTGTGTTTTGTTTTCTTCCCACAGCAGGGATGTCTTGTCGTAAGCTTATCACCCAGACTCATTCTTTGGTTTCCCTCCTAGTCACCTCCAGATCCAGCTGTTCACAGGCCACTTGCCTGTGGGTTACGTCCAGCGCATCTGTTGTGGTTCAGGTTGTGCTATCCCCAAACGATCACAACTCGGAAAACCACAGAGGAAAGTTATTTTCTTTTTGGTGTATGGTGACCATCAAAGAAAATTTCACTTTTCTCCCTTAAAGAAGGTCAGAAGGTGCTCATGCGATCTACCCATGAACGAAAGGAATAAAAACATGAAGACCCCAAGAAGAATCTCAACAATGTGCTTTGCTGAGCCCTTTCCTTTCCTCTCCTATTTGTTTCTTATTGCTAGGCCACCCTCCACTTGCCAAATCATAGTGTTACATAAAACATCAAAACAGTTTCCTTGAGTCTTCTTTTTCGTTTGTTCTTTTGTTTTATTTTGTTTTTTCAGGGCTGGCTGTTTTGTGGGTAACCTTGGCTATGCTGCAACTAGCTCTGTTAACCAAGCTGGCCTCAAACTCAGAGATCTGCCTGCCTCTACCTCCAGAGGGCTAAGGTTAAAGGTGTGCCATCATGCCCAGCTTGAACCTTTATTTTAAAAGGTTCTGTCATAATAATGATTAATGATCTGCCAAAACATATTTGGTATAAGTAAGGAAGTTTATTGTGGAAAAAGAGGGAGGGGAGAGAGAGAAGGCTGGGTACCCCAGAAAGAAACAGACAGAACAAGACAGAGGGTAAGAGAAAGAGCTATAAGAAAGAGCTCGGGATTATGGGCAGGTCCTTTTTAACTAGGCATACACCTGCATGTACCTTGCAGCAGCAGATAATGGCATCACAGGTTGTCAGGAAACCTAGAAGCAGGCCATCAGAATAACATTCCTCCCTTTTTGTTTAATTTTTAAAAATGAGCAGTTAGGAAGTGGTGGCCAGGAGGGACTGAGGACAATGGACTGCTTCTCATGTAAGACAAGTTAAAGTACATAAATGCAGGTTTATTGGAAGCAGCTTTTGGCTGCCATGCCAGGAAAGGAGGGAGAAAGGGAGAAAGAGAAAGAGGGGGGAGGGAGGGAGAGAAAAAGAGAGAGAGAGAGGACCAACATGTCTGGATTATATGGTGAATGGGGAGGGGAAGCACCTACCCTGGAAAGTTCATGGTAGAAGGTGGATTTGCCAGCCATGCCCTGCAGCAGGTAGGGACTGAGGAATGCTGGGATAACCTGGAGCTGCTTGGCCTGGGTCTGAAGCACATCATTCCAGCCTTCTGGTGATAGTAGATGAATTGACAGAGTGTATCCATCTATAACTGCTTCCTGCTGACACCGGGGCACTGATATTGCGGAGGGGTGGGGGCAAAAAGCTGGAATGTTGGTCATGTCTTGGAAGAGCAAGCTGTCCCTACTTGCTGTGCAGGAACTAGAACCTCTGCAGCCGGAAGGGAAATTTCAGGTCCAGCTGATGCAATCCTCGAGATTAGACTGGGTCACCTCTGGATAGCTCCTTTGGCACTGTCTTGGATGTAGGGAACGCCTGGACTTGAGAGGACGCTACAACATACATGTGGTCAGAAGACAAAGTTAAGTAGGTTAGGGAGAAAATTTGTTTTTAGGTGCACATTTGAAACTTTTAGATCCATGGCTTATTAGTTGAGGGAGGAAAGTCTCAAAACCAGGGAAAAAAGGCAGAATCCCACTCTCTAAGATAGGCAATAGGTGGGAGATTTAGGCTGTTAATTGACAATACGTATCTGGAGTCCATCTGACCTGAGAGGGGGATTTGGGTAGTTTTCCTGTAGCTTACAAGACTCCCTTTTAAGTTTAAAAAGAAGATACATTTTTAGCATGTGAGTATCACCATATTTTGTAATCTGCAACGACATGCACATTGTAGAAAAACTGAGTAGACCTACATCTTCGTGTCATAGCACAGCAGAGGCTTGGAAAATTACTCTGGGTTAACAGTATGAATACTCTTTAAGATGTGCTTGGGAAAGACAGGAGCCTTCCGTGAAGAAGAAGGGCAAAATCGCACTTGATCTTGATTTTCAGTATGACTACACATCATGAGAGAGGAACTTCTCTGTATCTAGAAGACTGGATGTACACAAGTCTAGAATGATAAGAAACATTTTTAAGCCTACACTTAAAAGACAAACCAAAGGAAATTTAAAATCTTGAGCTTGGAACTGTGATAGTGGATCGTATAGTAGAATGTTTTTATTGTTATCATTTATTACAGTTTATTCAGTTTGTATCCAGGCTGTGGCCTCCTCTCTCATCTCCTCCCAATCCCACCCTCCTTCCATCTACTCCCCCTATGCACCTCCCCTAGTCCACTGATGGTGGAGGTCCTCCTCCCCTTCCATCTGACCCTAGCCTATCAGGTCTCATCAGAACTGGCTGCATTATCTTCCTCTGTGGCCTGGCAAGGCTGCACCCCCCCCCCCCCAGAGAGAGGTGATCAGAGAGCCTGCCATTGAGTTCATGCCAGAGAAAGCCCCTGCTCCCCTTACTTGGGACCCCACTTGGATAATGACTTGGGCTACATCTGAGCCAGGGTTTTAGGTCCTCTGAATGCATTGTCCTTGGTTAGGGTATCATTCTCTTCAGGGCTCCAGGGCTCAGGTTTTTGTTGTTGTTGTTGTGGTTTGTTTGTTTGTTTGTTCTTTTCAGAGACCTGAGAAGGATAAATTGTAGTCTAAATGATTCTATGTATCAATCAAAATGACAGAGATGACTAGTCAGTCAGTCCATAGTTCACTACCTAGACAGTTATTCCAGGTTCCTGGGGTCTCTATGCCAACTCAGGCAGAGGCAGTCTGGCCATCAGGCACAGAGGATGAGAGGCTTTTCTGTGGATGAAGAACATGAGAGAGACTGCCCTCTCCTCATCTTCCTCAATGTGAAACAATGACTTTTGGGGTGTTTAGTTTGGTCCACAGTTCAGGCCAGGCTCTAGCAGCAGAGTAGCCAGCAAGGCATTGGAGCAGTCTTCCCAGTGGTCAGTGTACCACAATCCAGGGTTGAAGTCATCTGTCATTGTGCCCAAGTCATGGCACCGGTGTTGTAATAATGACTAAAAATCTCCCGAAACATATTTGGTATAAGGAAGCAAGTATATTATGGGAAAAGGGGGAGGAGAGAGAGAGAGGAGGAAGTGGGCCAGAGAGACAGAACAAGAGAGAGAGGGTAAGAGAAAGAGCATGGGATGGTGGGCAGGCCCTTTCATCTAGCACGCATCTGGCATGCCTGACACACACCTTGCAGCAGCAGGTGATGACCTCAGAGGTTGCTAGGCAACCTAGAAGCAGGCTATTGGAAAAACAGGTTCCCAAGTCACAGAACCTTCCTTAAACTTAAGTTTGATCTTTCCTTTTTGGTCTCTTATTTCAGAGTGTTGGCCATAAACCTTGCGAATGGTAAGAAAAAAAAAAAAAACCAAAACAAAACTTCTGTCTACATGGTCCTGAAGCCCGCACTCCTTTCTACAGCTGAAATGTTCCCATCATGAGGACCCTGAGACACACATGGCTGCTCACCCAGTGTCTTCCCCACAAGCTCTTACGATACTTGCTTACTACTGGACCATCCAGCCTGGCCCTGCCAGATACCAGTTTGCCCTGAGCCTGACTTTGTTTTTCCTCTGGCATTAGCAGACAGCTTTCTGTGAACAGCTTGCCTTCCACATTCACTGTTAGCGATGGGTATAGGTACTTGCAAGTTTCAACTGGATGAATAAAAGGTAAGGTGTTATTTCTGGGTATTCTGTGAAGTGTTTTCATAGGGAAATGATGGATGAGTTAGTGAACTGAGTGGGAAAGACTAGAGGAGGCAGCAACCAATTGGGGGACCAGGGAAAGCAAAAAGGACAAAGAGCAGGTGCCTTCCTCTCTTTCCCCTTGCATTTGGACACTTGTCTTTTTTTTTTTTTTTTTTTTTTTGCCTCTGAACACAACTGCAGGACCTGACAGCCCTTTTTACTCCACTGGCCTCTGGAGTTCTTGGTCTTTGCCTTCTGATAGAATTATATTCCAGTCTCTCTGGTTCTGGGCCTTCCACACTTGGACTGAGCTGTGGTCCTGGCATTCTGGGGTCTTCAGCTTGCAGATGGCCTGTCCTGTGCTCTCTCAGCTACCATAATCACATGAGATGATTCCCATAATAAGGCTGCTCCCCCTTTCTCTTTCCCTCCTTCCCTCTGTGGTTGAAAATAGCTGAACAAGAAGCAGCAGCTTTCCCCATGCAAGCACACCCACACTGTCCATTCTCTGTGAGCTCCCTGTCTCAGTTTCTTTCTGGCCTTCTACAAAGAAAGAGCAAAGCAAAGCAACACTGTCTGCATTGCTAAACTTAGAATCCAATGTAGCGATTTCATCACCAAGGGTTGCGTAATGAACCAGTGGACAAAATTCACAAAGAGGATGATGCAACAGACGAAAGGGAAACCAAACACGAAAGTTGTCAAACTGGATTTGAAGAATGGGGTAAGGAGTTCCCTCTGGCCTGGCTAAAAGGAGTCTGCAATCTTCTCAGAACAGGGAATGTTTTTTTTTTTTTTTTTTTTTTCTGGCTGCCTTATGCTATTCTGGTGTAAACTTTTAACTGCTTGAACACAAAGAGAAACAGGAAAGTGCTGAATAAGGTGTGGTCTTGTAACCAGGCAGCCTGTTACCAAGAGCAATGGCACTATCTGTAACTCAGAAAATTTGACAAAAAGCTTTCCATGTTATTGTGTATGGAACTTTCTTTAATTTCTCTTTTGGATTATTCATTCATAGCACACAACTGATTTTGTTTGTTGACCCTGTGTCTTGCAATGTTTTTAATTTCATTTACTAGCTTTGTGCATATGTTTGTGTGTGTGTGAGCTCACATGCATGTGTATGTAGGTAAGTGTGTGGGTGTATATGTAGGTGTATGTTTGCATGATTGTGTGTACATTGTTTTAAGATATTGTGATGTACAAATAGAGATAGTTTTATTCATTCCTTCCAATTTTAGATGAATTGTGTCCTTAACTTTTTTTTTTAACAAGATAGTCAACTTCAAAAATCCACATTATCAATTACCAGTTTTCATCTTTGGATTCTCTGCAGGTCCCTCTTTGTGTTCACTTTTTGGGATTTTTAAAAAAATCTCACTGGGGCTGACTGAAAAGTTTTGTCGTGTACTAATCAATTCTTTTCTGATTGCCTACTATGAAAAGTACTATTTTTTTAAGTTTTAAAAGATATCTCTTGCTAAACTTACCTTTCATCTTTGTAGTTCAGATTTCTATAAGACTGTTTGCAACCCAAAGCAGATGTAGATCTTAGTCAGCTCTGTGCTCTAGCATATAGCATAAGACTGAATAGACATTAAGAGCTCAAAGGGCATTAGTTACATGAGAGTGGTTAGGATTCACATACCCTCCCAATTGTTAAAGATAACGTGGAGAGTTAAAACAATAAATGTGGCACTGATGAGATGGATAAAGGGAGTTATTGCCAAGCTTGATGACCTGAGTTCAATTCTTGAACCCCACATGGTAGGAGAGGACCAACTCGATAAAGTTGTCCTCAAAATTAAACACACACACACACACACACACACACACACAGAGAGAGAGAGAGAGAGAGAGAGAGAGAGAGAGAGAGAGAGAGAGAGAGAGAGAGAGAGAGAGAAAGAGAGAGCGAGCCAGCCAGAGAGACAGAGACAGAGACAGACAGACAGACAGACAGACAGACAGACACACACACACACACACACACACACACACAGAGGTGGGGATAAAATATTTTTTTAAGGAATGGAAATGAAGCTCTCTTTCTCAGAATTAAGAATGGATCCATGTGTAACCACAGCTACTTTAATTGCAGAGGTCCTTTCTTCAGCTTGTACTTGAAATGTTTGGAATATCATGGAAGATATGGGGGCTAGACCAGGAACAAAGGCTTGCTTGACCCTCTTGCCTCAACTTTTCTTAAAATTCTGTAGAGGAACAGGGCCAACAGAATGACTACATTGTCAAAGGGGGTGGGGAGGGACTTATTAGATTGACTTACATGCTATAGCCTGGGTCAGTCCAAAGATGGCTGCCTCACACTGGAGAGGCTGAGAACCCGGCAGATGCCCAGACTGTGGCACTGGAGGTCTCAGCAGTCCCGATTTGACATGATGGCTGTAGGAATCCTGGAGAGCTGCTTATCGTTGGGTTAAGTTGGAAGGCTGAAGCTGGGTCCTAATATCAATGAAGGGATGTAGCCATGGCGGCAATGAGGTAGACCAACTTGCCAGTGAGTAGAGGCAGGCTGGCTAAACCAAAGCTTCCGTTTTCAGTCTTTCTTTCTGGGCTGCCAACAGTAGGTATTCCCTCTTCAAATAATCTAAGAAAATCTCTTACAGTGGCTTGCTTTTTATTTGACAACCAAGATAAAACATCACAACTTTCTTCAGAAAACTTGAAAATCCCATGTGAGCACAGAAGGCCAAATAGCGAAAGCAATTCTAAATGGAAAAAGTAATGCTGCTGATATCACAATACCTGATTTCAAGTTGTTCCAAAGAACCTAACAAACACTGCATGGCAATGGCACAAAAGCAGACATGCAGACAAACGGAACAGAGTAGACATCCCAGAAGGAAGCCAGCACAACCATAATCACCAAATGAAAGGGTTTTGTCTTGTTTTGTTTGTTCAGTGTTTACATCATAAATGTATGATTTTTTTGGCTGTATTTATGTATATGCAACACGTGTGTGTGTGGTGCTCACAGAGACCAGAAGAGAGTGCCGTATCACCTAGACCTGGAGTTCTAGATGGCTGTGAGCTTCTATGTAGGTGCTCAGGACTGTCTTAATTTTTGATAGAGTCTCGCCCTAACCCTTGAGCTGCCAGATGACCAGCAAACCCAGGGGAATTTTCTGCTTTGCCTTCCCAGGGCTGGGATTACAGGCATGCACCACTGTGCCCAAATTTTTATGTGGGTTCTGGGGACACAGACTCATGTTTTTACACTTTTGTGGTAAGCCCTTTAGTGACTTAGCTATTTCCCCAGCCCCTAATGTTTCATATTATCTAACTTATTGTACTATTGACTTTAAATTTTAATTATGGATCCTATTTGTTTTATTTATCCAATAAACTTAATGCATTTAACTGGATTCTCCTCAATATTATATTGATATTGTTAGTATATTGATATTATTATATAGTATCTCATTGGTAACAACATGTCTGACTTCATTCCTTTTTTGTACCCTCTTCCTCTATGTTTGCCTATATATTTGTTTTATTCTTGCTTAAATTTGAGGTTTTGTTTATGCAGAATAATTATAAGATGCGTGGGTTTTTGTTTTTTAATCAATGAGCCTTATTGTTGTTATTTACAGGACTATGAAGAAGGAGTTGCTTACCAGAGCACAAGGGACTCAACATGGTTGCTAACACGGACGTTGAAAACAACATGTGATACAGCTTATGAATACTGAACACCCAGAGCACGCTGCATTTTAATTAGGTGGCTCAGTTTGTCTAATCTTCTTGGAAGAGGTACTATTTGTGTGAGTTTCTGCATTTGAGAAGATGTGTGTTTTAAGCCAATCAAGAATTGTTCTTTAGTGTGTGGGGTAAATATTTGTGTGAACTATTTTTTTTTTTTTACCATTTGGTTCTGATTGATGCAGATTTGTGCTTCGCCAGCATGGTTTTCATACTCCGAATACTGTCATTTACTCTCTGATTGTTCTTCAGAACTTTTCAGTAAAAGACACTTTTAATATTTTAATACATTTCCTGAGATTTGCTTGATTTTACTTTTCACTACCAGTTCCCAACAGGTTGGTTTGCTTTGTATTCAGCGCAGTGTTCGAGAGACAGAATGGAGGTTAGCCATGTATTTGAGTTCATGTTCACATAGCCAGAGATGAGGAATTAGTGACTACAAATTGATGCCAGATTTCAGAAGACACTGCTCTTGAGAACAATTTGGATGTAGTCTGGCAGATCAGTGTCCCTGTTCCAGATTTCCAAATGTATTCTAGCAGTCAGTGGGATGATAATCAAGTTTCAGACATTTTCATTTTAAGATCCAAAATATAACTAAAAAATTATGAGCCTGATATTTATGCCCTGTTTTAACTTTCTCTCTCTCTCTCTCTGGGGATAGTCTCATTCTATATTTAAGACATTGAAAAGTTGAAACTCTGTTTCTGTAGAAAGTCATGGTAACTCTGGCATCTGCAAGACAGACTTAAAATGTAGCAAGATGCGTTTACAATGAGGAAAATTACTAAAAGTTGTATTTGAGCATCACATTGGCTATTTCTTTAAGCTGTCTTAAGCTTTACCCAAGAAAGCCATGAAGCCTATTAGGTCTTAGTGCAGAGCTTAAGCAGCTTTTCAACTATCTGTGCAGGCGTCTGTTGGGCTATCTCTGGGATGTAACTGGATCAGCCTAAGTCAGTGGGAGAATAACGATTTTTCTCTGTCCTCCAGTCTCTTGGTTTTGTAGTCTTTCTTTGACTATCTTTTAACCAGACGTGTAAGCCTGCTATCACACTGCCATCTACTGGACAGAGGGGGAAATGTCGGCTTTGGAAAGGCATATTAATCTCCCATGACTCCAGCTGGGCAGAATGTAGGAGGTTAGCAATAAAGGAAAGGCTATTTTGTTGTTCTGCGCATTTAAGAGCAAAGGACAAGAATAGATAAACTGTAAGTAACTTGTTATAGTTACAAATGCACACAAACAAAATCTGAAATTTACATGTTCAATATTCATCTTTTTGCTCCAAAGGCCAATCTTGTTATTTTTAATTTTTGTTAAAAGCCCCTACCACAAAAGAAAATAATCACATAGAAAAACCGATGAAAATACCAGCATGGATGTATTTTGATTACTTTTTATGCAGTTAAAAATTGATTCACAGAGTTGCCAAACCTTGATGTCATGCCCCAGTCCTTGAGGGTTCTTCCTGGAGGGTCCAAAATTGCAACTGGTGGTCAGTTTGTGTAGAGATGTGATATCAAAAATTATGCAGAGGAGACTTTGAAAAATTTACCCTTTGCAAAAGAGGACAAAAAGAAAAATTTTGCAGACTCCCCCCCTAGAATATTGGAAGTTAATCAAAATTTACTTTGCGGGAGCATTTACTTGAGAATAGCACCTCAACATCAGTGAGCACAGAGGATATGGTGTTTTAACTCTTACTTGTCTGGCACATTTTCAAATCATCAGAGGCCTTAAGAGGCAATTTCCTTCTTTTTGTGGTACCAGCAGGAAGTAAATGAAGCTATAGTACTTGTTTTCAAGTCCCACCCCCAAAGGTTCTTCTTATTTGAGCATATGCTGTGCGGCCGTAAAGTTCTTTACTTGCTTGTCATCCATTTTCATCTTTGTCCTGTCTCGAGACAGAGGCTCTCTCTGACCTTGCAGATCATAAATATGAAAGCGAGACTGGCTATTGAGCTCTAGGGATCTGCCCCTCTCAGCCACGCAGAGCTGTGAGCACAGCCGTTCTTTGTGGTGACTGGCGTTTAACGTGGGTGCCAAGAAACCAAACTCAGTCCCTCCCACCTGTGCTGCCAGGACCGACTGAAACCGAGCCATCTTCCCTATGCTTGCCTTAACTACTTAATACACCTTAAAAAAATCTCTCCTTATATTTGTCCATAATAAAGGAAATAGCTCTACTCTCTTTTACTAAGTAGTAACATTTATTGATACCATATGTGTCAGTTGAGTAAGTGGGGGTATTTATGTAATATCCTTCAAGAATGAAAAGTGGATAGGCAAAGAGTTTCTGAAGTCCTGATGCTGTAGGGCTGAAGACCGAAAAATAGCTGCTATTTTCCAAGGAAAATGATAGTCTCACAGCAGGTGGTTTATGAATATGGTCAGTTAAAAATTGAAAAGTAGAACTAGCTTTCCTTTCTAAGGTGCCTCAGGGATGTTTTATTTATTCATTGTCTGTGTGTACGTGTTAATATGTGTGTGTTTACATGTGTGGAGGTCACAGCATGTTTGATTAGAACACAACTTGTGGAGGACAGTTCTTTCCTTCCTCATGAAGCTCATGAGGTCAAGCTTGTCAGCAAGAGATCTTTGCTCACTGAGCCACCCTGCCAGCCCCTCCGCTTCTTGACTCAAACCTTTTCCATATGAGATCTCAGGTCCTTGTGATCACGTGTGAGACAGTTTATTTATCTGAACTATCTCTCCTGTCCCATACTTAATTCATATGTTAATGAGTAGTGCGAGTTTCCCTTCTCCTTTTAAAAGTATTGGGTCCCAACTTATTCTCGCTTCTTACGGAATAAAGATGGGTAGAAGAGGAGACCAGACAGCTTTGGGTTCCAATAGCTGCCATATTCAACATCATGTCCATGAGTGTATTGGTCTACATCTCTGTGCTCAGGCTATCTAACTGTTACCTGAATATTAATTAAAACAGTTAAATAATTGATTATCTTTAAAAATGAACTGTGTTCTACATATAAAGATCCTAGAACAATGTTTGACATGCTCCATAGATATAAAACAAGTATATCTGGTAGAGAGAAAGATATAAAACAAAAAGCCTATTAAATACTAGCTAACTATTATGAAAAAACTTCATATATATCCAATGATATTCATGAGTAACTCATGTGCAGACAGGACAATGGAAAAGACAGAAATTTAACATGAGCTTTTGAAAAAAGTGTTTTTGAGAATTTTATACATGAGTACTGTATTTACACAATTTCTACCCTTTCCTCTCCCCCAACTACTTTCATGTCCCCACATTCTCACGTCTCACATTCATCATCTCTTCTATAATAACTACTAGTGTTACATCTACATACAATCTACTGAGCCCAGTTAGTGTTGCTCTTATTTGTCTGTGCTTAGGGCTGACCACTTGGGGTCAACCCCAAAGAAGACAATCATTAAAATATAAGTAATCTGTTGAGAAACTAACCATAAAGAGAATGTAAAGACACACAAGATTGGAGGAAGCATTAAAATACGTAGAAGAGTATTAACAGTTTATCACAGAAACAGTTAAAGTGTTCAAATATCCAATAGAAACTTAAAAAAATATAAAGACAAAGTCAGAAATGCATGCAGGTGGGTAGAAAAGGTAAACCAAAGAAAGCAACCTCTTTAATGGGCCATGGATGCTTTAAGTTAATGAAAATATGGTTAACCCGAAAAGAGACCTTGCATGGTGGTGTTTTGGGTGAGAGTAAACTCTTACAGAATAGAAGTATAAGACTTAGCCAGTCTGTCACTCCCCGGCTTGTATGGGGGAGGGTCAAAGAGTCAGCCATCAAGTTCATGACTGAAATAGTCCCTGTTTCCCTCACTAGGGTCTTCAGTCCGACACCGAGCTATCATGGGCCCCATCTGAGCGGGGGTTCCAGGCCACATCCATACATGGTCCTTGCAGCCAGCCCTGAGGAGACAGGATGAGCTGGGGTTGGATGGAAGGGGAGGAGGTCCTCCCCTGTTGGTGGACTTGGAGGGGGCGGGGAGGAGGGAGATGAGGGAGGGAGTGGGAGGTTGGGAGGGAATGAGGGAGGGGGCTACGCCTGGGATGCAAAATACCTAACCTGTGATTGATATAAAAATAAATAAATAATAAATAAATAAATAAATAAAATGTCTGTGAGCCAACTGTGACCTACTGGCTGTATGAGATGTCACATTTCAAAGGCATTAAGAGTCTCAGTATCTAGCTTTATAAATGGAAGTCTGTTCATGTCATTTGTTACTTGAATACAATGGCATTCTTTATGCCTTTTAGAATAAATGTCTTTATCCATGTGGAAAAAAAAAAAGAAAGTGGGACTTTCTCATCAGGAGCCAATGACAAACTCCAATGGAGTTTGAGAGTACATCCCAATGGAAGTGATGAAGCTAGCAAAGATTACCTGTCACTTTTCCTAGTGTTGCTTCACTGTCCAAAAATCCCTATTTGGGCGAAGACCCACTTTTGGATTATATATGCTGAAGGAGAGATATGAGAAGGACTGTGGAGCCAAATTGCCTTTCGGTTTGTGCCTGGTGGAGGCTGGGGATTCAAAAAGTTCATCCTTAGAGATTTCCTCTTGTTCCCGGCACAACATCCTCTCCCTGAGGACCACCTCACCCTCTCATGTGATGTGTATATGGTTCAAGACTCCTGCAGCATTTCAGGACAGGACACGACATCGGCAATCAAGGTTCTAAGCTGCACTTTGGCAGATGTGCTAGGACAGCTGTGGGAGAATTCCCTCGTCACAGACTGCTGCCTGTTGATATCTGGTCAAGAATTCCTGGCTACAGGGCTGTCTTAGCAGCTCGCTCTCCAGTTTTCAGAGCCGTATTTGAAGATGAGTTGGAGGAGAGGCAAAAGAACCACATTGAGATCTGTGACATAGAGCCTCAAGTCTTCAAGGAGATGGTGGGCTTCATTTACACAGGGAAGGCACCAAACCTCCACACCATGGCCACTGGTGTGCAGGCAGCTGCTGACAGGTATGGCCTGGAGCACTTGAAGGTCACGTGTGAGGACGCCCTCTGCAGGGACCTCTCCGTGGAGAATGCTGCTAACACTCTCATCCTGGCTGACCTCCACAGTGCAGAGCAGATGAAAATGCAGGCACTGGATTTCATTACAGTTCATGCTTCTGAGGTCTCTGAGACCTCGGGGTGGAAGCTCATGGTAGAATTCTATCCCCACTTGCTGGCTGAAGCATTCCATGCCCTGGTTTCTGCACAGAATCCATTCCTGGAAACCCCCCTCAAACGCCTGAAGAGATCCTAACACCTGCTCCCTTGTGACCTACACCTGTCTTCCTGAAGCAGCAGCTTCTGCTGTTTCCAGCGACTCCCAGGTAGACTACGGTGTTGCTGTCCAATTCACAGTGAAACTGGGGAAGGACAGCATTGTGGCTCAGGATTTCAAACAGCTGGAAAAAGGTGGAATGAAGGCCTGCTGGACAGTCCTGGACTCTGGTTTACTCTACCTCATGTCTACATTTTTTGCTGTACTGGTTTTATAGTTGTCCCATGAGGTAAAAACTGAGGTGGAACTTACTTGATTGCAACAAATGCATCTCAACAGGGGTTCTTTACGGCTGATGTGGGGCCAGAGGAATCTGGATTGGATTGAGCAGAACCCATGACCAGTGGCTCAGAGCAATGGGGAAAACCAACATGAACCTGTAGTGATATGAGAAGGGACAGACCAAGAGAACTTTTTTAAAAATCTTAGTTTGTAAGGATTGGAGTGATAACTCAGTTGGGAAGAGCAACTGTTGTTTTGCAGAGGACACCTAGAGGCTTCCCAACAAACATAGGAGATGTTTCAACCATATGTAACTGCACATACACAGGATCTGAGGCACTTTCTTATCTCCACTGGAACATACTTCTATGTATACCAAACCTTAGGAAAAAAAAAGATGAAGTGAATAAAAATTATGAAGTTAAAACAAAAGAAGTATAAGACTTTGGAAAAGATGATTAATTTGGGAAAATTAATCCATATCTTTAAAACAAAGGTTCAATTGTTGCAACGTTATTTAATCAAAGTCAAATGAAGCAAAATTGTGTAAAGAATAGGTTACAGTTAACAAATCTTTAAGTAAATGATTGTTCCTTTGTATTGCAGAATTGTGCAGCCATTCAATTCATGATTGTAAATTCAATGTGGTGAATCACTACCGCCTTCCCTGCATTTAAGTCAAGTAAAGGGGTACGAACATGTTTGTGAAAATGTGACCAACTACACCTGAACAGTAGGATTTAAAAAAAAATAAGGGGTGCAAGTGGGAATTTCACCTCCCTCCTTCATTTCTGGAACATAGATTGCTTCCTTCTAACTTCTCTCCTTCCACTCTTAATTATATATTTAGAATATATACAGTTAAGTGTCACCTAGGATGTGATCAAAATAAGCCAGGTGGGAGAGTCGCATATTATGCCTTGAATGATTCTACAGTGTAATTTCACCTATATCTTTGTCAATATTTTTCTAAGCATTTATTATATTTTTATTTATTTTTGAGGCAGGGTCTTACTATGTAGCCCTAGGCGGCCTGGAAATCTCTGTGTACACCAAGTTAGTCTTGAACTTGGAGATCCATCTACTTTTGCCTCCCAAGTGCTGGAATTAAATGCATGTGCCACAACTCCATGTCCCATCTTATCTTATTTTTAGAAGTGAACATAATTTAATCACATAATTGGATTTCCTCAAAATGTAGAAGAGGAATGACTTCAGCAAAATGGGGAAAAGAACGTCTCCTTTACAATCACTGCACAGCGGGAATAATCTGGCAGCTGCCCACAGACGAAAGCATCCTTGTGAGATATCAGAGATACTGGTAGGAGACTGTCCCAGAAAAGCACATGAGTAAAGAAGTCACACACTTCTAGCAGGGAGTGGGATCATTGACCATCTCCTGGACTAGCTACAACCCCTGAAACGGCCACATACTCCTATGGGCTTAGTTACAGTCTCTGAGAAGGCTCCATAGCCCTGAACACTCATTTCTAACACTTGGAGTGGCCCCCATACCGCTGTGAACTTGTCCAAAGCTCAATTTGTCATTGGCCTGTCATGAACATAATCTTTCATGGGATCCAAAAGGGAAACATGGCTATCTGTGCTTTGGGTACACAGTGGGCTGAATTCAGTGCCGGCTGTGGACACTGAATTGACCAGTGATGTCATTCTAGCTCTTCTTTCCCATGGACTACAAGTGATCTTCCTCATTTGGGACCTACAGTGAGTGGCCCATCTGCACCCCTATGGACGTCTACCATAGACCTCCTCGCTCCTCTGCAGTGTGGGACAGTCCTATTTGCCCAGAAAAGGCGATATTCTTCTATACCTCTATACACTGATGTCAGGTCAACAGCGGACCCTGAAATGGCCCTGTGATTCAGTTTCAGCCATGTTCATCTGTAAAACAACTCATGTGTGTGTGTGCTTATTTAGATGTGTTTTCCTGTGCCTTTGCCTGGGCCTGGGCCTGGGCCTGTATATGTGGACACCCAGAAGTGGGTACCCTTCTCTATAACTCTCTGTCTGCTGACAGTTCCTGGCACTGACCTTGAAGCTCATTGATTTAGATAGACTGCTGGCCAGATCATTGGGGTTGGCTGCTTCCCCTCATTAGTATGTTTCTGTGTCATGCTCCGCATCAGTGGGTTCTGGTCACAGCAACTCGGGAATCAGGCATTGAGAACTGGATGTGGCCATGATCACACTCTCAATCCTGAAGCTTGACAAACTGGCTGTTTCCAGTTTGCTTGTGTTACTGTGCACAGCTGTATCTTCATGGACAGCTGTGTGGTGCTCCCTGACCCTTGGGGCCCTTCTCACATGGATGTTCCTGTGTGGGCTGGGCATGTGTTAGATAAATAAGGTCTGGTCATGTGTGCAGGACAGACAACGCAGCACTCTCCTCACTGCATGCTCCTGTCTCAGTCTTTCCATTCCTGTGTCTTGGCTACCAAATTCTGTTGAGTAAAAGCAAGTTGTTCAATCTGAGATGTGAAACATAAAACGTCAGTCCATATTTTCCTGGGCAAGCTGATATATGGACCTGCTTCACAGCATTTTTTCTATAAACACGCATAAAAATAATGATATGTTTTGTTAAAAATAACAGGCAGGGAAAGAGTACAGGGTGTCCTACCTGAAAGATGTTAAGCAATCACACAGAGAGCCAAGTTTATCCAATAGTCACAATTCTTGAGAGTCTGCTTCAATTACAAGATCTTCAGGTCACCTTGGTATCACTTGATTTTCCCCAATACACAGATCATGAGTATCTGTCCCCAGAATATCTAAAAAGTTTTTTTTTTACCTATTCCTCTGCTCCCCCTGGGGACTGAGACATGGCAAAATCATGTGAGCATGTTCCTCATTCAAAGTGACAGTGACAACTTTCTTCTGACCATGGAGTCAAGTGGAAGGTCCTAACATCAGTAGTTGACAGTTCACTCTTACGAAGGAGTTGATGAAGCTCTAGGATTCCTGTGTCAGCTCTACAGACAGATGCACACTTCCTCCCTCCATGTGTCCTGCAGAACTCAAAGGACCGGTGGGATTAGAGGCCCTGGGCTGTTGAGCTGTGCCCCTGCAAAACCACAAGTTTTTTTAAATTAAAATTTTATTTTTTATATTAATTACAGTTTATTTACTTTGTATCCCAGCTGTAGCCCCCTCCCTTATTCCCTCCTAACCCCACCCTACCTCCCTCATCTCCTCCCTGCTCCTCTCTAAGTCCACTGATAGGGGAGGTCCTCCTCCCCTTCCATCTGACCCTAGCTCATCAGGTCTCTTCAAGATTGACTGCAATGTCCTCTTCTGTGGCCTAGCAAGGCTGCTCCTCCCTCAGGGGAAGGCCAAAGAGCCAGCCAATGAGTTCATGTCAGAAACAGTCTCTGTTCCCCTTACTAGGGTACCCACTTGGGTACTGAGCTGTCATGGGCTGCGTCCGAGCAGGGGTTCTAGGTTATATCCATGCATGGTCCTTGGTTGGAGAAACAGTTATCAGGAAAGACCCCTGAGCCCAGATATATTTGGTCCTTGTGGAGCTCCTGTCCTCTCCAGGTCTTACTAACTCCCCCTTTTTTTCATATAATTCCCTGTACTCTGCCCAAGGTTTGGTTATGAGTCTCAGCATCTGCTTTGATCCACTGCTAGGTAGAGTCTTTCAGAGGCCCTCTGTGGTAGGCTACTGTCCTGTTACTTGTTTTCTCCTACTTCCAATGTTCATCCCATTTGTCTTTCTAAATAAGGATTGATCATCTTACCCCGGGTCCTCTTTCTTGTTTAGCTTCTTTAGGTGTACAGATTTTAGTATGTTTATCCTATCTTACAGGTCTAGTATCCACTTATAAGTGAGTATATACCCTGTGTGTCTTTCTTTTTCTGGGATACCTCACTCAGGATGATCTTTTGTAAAGAAGTTAAAAAGCAACAAATCAAGTAATCCAATTAAAAAATGGGGTATGGAGCTACACAGAGAATCCTCTCTAGAGGAGTATAGACTGGCAGAGAAACACTTAAAGAAATGCTCAATGTCCTTAGCCATTAGGGATATGCAAATCAAAGCGACCCTGAGATTTTACCTTATACCAATCAGAATGGCTAAGATCAAAAACTCAGGAGAAAACATATGCTGGAAAGGATGTGGAGAAATGGGAACCCTCCTCCATTGCTGGTGGGAATGTAAACTTGTACAACCACTCTGGAAATCAATCTGGCGCTTTCTTAGACAATTAGGAATAGCACTTCCTCAAGATCCAGTTATACCACTCCTAGGTATATATGCAAAATTTGCTTAAGTACACAACAAGGACATTTGTTCAACCATGTTCATAGCAAGTTTATTCGTAATAGCCAGAACCTTGACACAACCTTGATGTCCCTCAATGGAGGAATAGATACAGAAATTGTGGTACATTTACACAATGGAATACTACTCAGCAATTAAAAATAAGGAAATCATGAAATTTGCAGGCAGATGATGGGATGTAGAAAAACCACAGATCTTGTTCCATTAGAATTAAGAACTAGGTTATTCTGCACCAATCAGGAGTGACCTTGGCTGGAACTCGGATTTTTGTTACACCAAGTGGCACGTTCCACTGTGGAAGAGGTTATCTGAACTCTTGAAGTCTTAGATCAACAGGCAGACATAAATCCGTGCATTTACCAAGCACATTGTTGCTGGTACCAGCAGGCAGAGCAGCAGGTGGAGAATCTCTTCTGTGGGTTCAGACGACACCAGCATTCCTAGCTTGGGGTTGTTTTGCTCAGTTTCATGATGCATTCCAAATGTTTTCCTTAATCATCAGAAACTGTGAGCTTGGTTGTGAATAGCTTCTGAGGAGACTACAGAAAGACTCCTCTTTTTCCAGAGAATTTGGTTTATAGAAGGCTTGAGGGAAAGGACACACAGTGACATTTTGTGCACGTTTAGTTGACTGTGGTTCAGAAGACATGACCGCTGTGGACCTGAGAGCCTTTTCCCTCCCTCAGATGAGAAGTGAAGGAAATGGAATCCTCCAAACTAAAGTCAGTTCTTCTGGGGAAAAGCCTGTTTTAGCATTCAGGAAACTCTGCCAGGAAACAAAATTTTCAGAGGTTACCAGAGTTGGATTCTGTTTGTTCTTTGCAGGCCATGGCCGGTAGGTGGAGATCTTCATCCCTAAATGTTCATCAGCATTGAAGAGTGTTTACGTTCTCTTTTCCTTCTTTTCTTCCTTCCTTCCTTCTTACTTTCTCTCTCTCTTCCTCTCTTCTTTTCTCTTTCCTTTTCTCTCCTTCCTTCCTTTTTTCTTC
Source organism: Pachyuromys duprasi (assembly GCA_028658305.1). NCBI lineage: Eukaryota > Metazoa > Chordata > Mammalia > Rodentia > Muridae > Pachyuromys > Pachyuromys duprasi. The sequence goes on from CM053754.1 coordinate 41,052,957, forward strand.
TATCATTCTTTCCTTTTCTCTTCTTTTTCCCTTTCTTCCTCTTTTCTGTTACCTTTTCTCTTTCCTTCCTTTCTTTTTTCTTCTGTCATTCTTACTTTCCTTTTCTCTTTCTTTTTCCTCTATTTTTCTCTTTCTTTGTTGTTTTCCTTACTTGCTCTCTCTCTCTCTCTCTCTCTCTCTCTCTCTCTCTCTCTCTCTCAACACAGTCAGCATTAGGTGTTAGAAGATCATTCTCTAAGTTCCAAAAGTAGAAGGAAATTTCTTCACATGAGGTTCTTTATAAACCTTGAATGACTTCATTTTTAGTTTCAAATGGTGATTACACTTTTTCAGAAAAATAATTACAGGCAGAAATAAAGATGTAATAGAATGCAGGTATACAGTGAGAAGTGCTGTTTAATGTGTAATGAATGAGGGGAACAAAGGGGCTTTCTGCATCAAAGAGGAAAATCAAGGGTTTTGAGAATGAAACATGGATTCTGGGAAAGCAAGTAGGTAATGGGAGAAAGAAAGCTGTGTGTGAATACACATTTACATAACTTTATATTGTTCTGCTATTATACAGTACATCTTGCATACGATATGTTTATCTGCAATTCCAGTTTCAGTTTTGGTGTAGCACACCGATTTAAAATATACAATACAGATATTTGCAAACATAAAGTATTTGCAAGGCATCAATATCTTATTGAACATTGAATCTGAGATTAATTTTCAGTGTCCAGTGTGTCTAGTGCACAGATGCTCAGTGATTCTGACAGACAGTATGTGCTTTCTGTGCTTCGATGTCTGCACTTTTCCATTTACTCTTTCATCCTTCCTTGAAGTGTTGGTTTCATGGTAGAAGTTTCCACTTCTGTTTTGTTTCTCTTTTCTACTTTCTAGAAAGGAAACTCTGTTGTTGTTTTGTGGCACTGAACCAGAAAAAGTGATGGCATTACAAATGAAAGATAAAGAAAGGGACTTTTGTGTCATCCAAAGACAAAGCAATAGCAACAGTGTTAGCTATTAAAATAAAATAGACAAGATATATATTGAATAAAGTACTATTATAAAAGTGATCTCTTAAGTAATAGTTTGGTTTTAATAATGTTTCTCCCAGAAGTATCAGTTTAAAACTATATCTGGAACCATGAAGCTACCAAAGAATAAAAGCAATTTTATATTCACAGTGTTACAATACCTGATTTCAAATAACAGCTATACATTTAATAAAGTGTTACTGCACAGAACTCACTTGCAGTCTATGCCAATAAACAGAGACCCACAACTGGTCACTGAGCAGAAAATAAAAGGGTGCTTTCTAGCCTCAAAGGTAATTGAAGAATAGGGAGTAGAAAGAATGATATGAGCTAGAGGGGGTGCATGACTACAGCAAAAAAAAAGTATTCTTGGGCACAATATGTCAACATGTTAGTTGCAAAAATGACCTAAGAATGGCTATGACTGAATGATCAAGACCAAGCCAGATAAATATCCCATCTTGGAAAATAGAGCATATTTCATGTATAGCTGAAAAACTATGGCAACTGATGCCTTCTGGAAGAGAGAGATTCAATTATCCTTGGGGATGGGGCCCCAGAGAGGGGCCACCCGTTCTCCGAGAGATGGCACTGTACTATGCTCAACTAGAAGAGCTAAAATCAAGAAGGAGAAAAAGGTGTTGTTGTGGGTGGTGGTGGTGGTAGCAGAGGAGGAGAAGGACTTCATGGAGGAGGAAAAGGAGGAAAATGACAACGATGAAAAGAAGAGCAGAAAAAGAATAAGTAATGAAAGAAAAGAAGAAATGAAACAGAGAAGAAACAGTGGTGGTTGAAATATTAATTTTAGAGTCATTTCATTTCTGTAGTGGGATTTATTCCAAGGACTGGTTCCTGAGGATATTATGATTAGGGTTTATTGCCAGGTTGTTCTTAATATATTTGTCTGTGCCATAAAGTCAGGCTAGTTGTTTTTTTGTTTTTTGATATATTTTGTATTGCTGTACATGATCTCACTTATATTAGCACCCAAAACAGTTAAACTCATTGAAGTTGAGAGTGGATGATAGGTATCAGAGGTCAGGGAAGTCAAATGAAAGATTAACTTAGGCAATATTAGGTCAAAGAAGACTAAGACACAATGTGAGCAAGATTCTCTGGCTTTCCACTGCACAGCATGCTGACTATATATCCAGAAGAATACTATAAACTGGAGAGAGGTAGAGGAAAAACTTTAGTGTTTTCTAAACACTGTGTAGAGGATCTAGTCAGATTTTTGGATACTGTTTATTTGTATAATTTTTATGGTGCAGAGAATAATGTTAAAACATTGGAAAAATTTAAAGAGATACTGAATTAACTAATGAAAAGTGTTTTATAAAACAATTTTATTTGAATACAAAATAATTTAACATGCATAATGTAACTACATTAAAGAAAAATTAAGACAGCAAGATTTAACATAAACACCACAAGATTTAACATAAATAAAGCAGCAAGATTTAACATGAATAATAAAGTATATAAAGAGTAAAATAATCAATCAATAAATACAAAAATAAATGAATAAGACCATGGATAAAGAAACAAATGCTTTTTCATATACAAAAAGTTTTGCTCTGTTTTGCTGAAACATCTAGGACAGTTGAATGTATTCATCCCATAATGAATGAGAGTTTTAAAGGAAGCTTATCAAGTGCAATAGAGTGTCCTAGCCCAGCACAGTCCTCTCCACTTTGGCTCAGGACTCAGACCTTCTCCTCTCTCAGTCTGGCCAGCCAGTTGCCTGAGGAAGACAGGGCTCTCCACACTTCTGCTCTGACCACCTCCCAGGCACAGGGGCTGTGTTTCTTCTCTTTCAGGTAGACAGTGATCCTGTGAAAGTATTTCCTCACAGCCACCAGGGAGTCTTCCTGGGTCAGGGGAGATTCCTGCACCCCGACCTGCCGCATCAGACAGTCTTGCAGGTCCTTGAGCTGCTGGTGGAGGCCACTGCAGAATGAGTCTAGGAGGGTTGCCTCCCAAGCAGAATAGGAGTCCTTTGAGCTGAAGAGGTTCAGGACCTGCTGGGTCAGCTCATTCAGGACAAGGATAGCTTGAGTCTTGTGGATCTGCTGGGCATCCTCCTTCTCCACAGGGAATCCAAAGTCCTTTCTGTCCTTGAGGCAGGAGAGAGGGGAGAGTCTCCTCATTTGTTCCAGGAGTGTCAAGGCTCTCTTGTTCCTGAGGTAATATGTGTGAGACAGGTCACATCCTAGAGAGCAGGTTGACCAGTAGGACCACCACCAGGACCATCAGGAAAGCTTAGACATTGGCTTAGACATTGTGGATGTTGCAGATGGTGCTGGTCCTCTGGGCTGTGTGGTCCTGAACCCTCTAGGTTCTCTGAAGCCCATCGTGTGTGGATGTGTCTTAAATAGGGGAAACATTAGTTTTTACTTTCTGAATGCCTTGCCCTAATTTTCCAGTTGCCTTTTTACTTTCTTTCTTTCTTTTTTTTAATACAAAGAGGTTTATTAGGTGGATATGGGGAGAGAGAGAAAAGGAAGAAGAAAGAGAGAGAAGGGGCGCCCTGATACAGAAAGAGGTGAGGACCAAGAAAGCGCCTTTTTACTTTCTTTAATTTTTTGCTTGTGTCTGGGCATTTTTAAACCATTTTGGTTTTCATGATTGCTTCCTCTTTCACTGATCCCATCCAAAAGCTGTTTTAAAGGTTCTCTTTTTCTAATTAGAGTAGTCATTAATTATTACATCACAGAAATACAGTCTTTGTTTGAAATTTACACATTTATTTTGTTTTATTTTTTCATTTTTATTTTATATTAATCACAGGTTATGTACTTTGTATCCCAGCCATAGCCCCCTCCTGTATTCCCTCCCTATCCTCCCCTCCCCTCCCTCATCTCCTCCCTGCACCTTTCCAAGTCCACTGATAGGGGAGGACCTTCTCCCCTTCCATCTAACTCTAGCTTATCAGGAATGGCTACAATGTCCTCTTCTGTGGCCTAGCAAGGCTGCTCCTCCCTCGAGGGACAGGGAGGTCGAAGAGCCAGCCATTGAGTTCATGTCCAAAATAGTTTCTGTTCCCCTTAAAAGTATACCCACTTGGTAATTGAGCTATCATTTGCTACATACAAGCAAGGGTTCTAGGTTATAACCATACATGGTCCTTGGTTGGAGCGACAGTCTCATAAAGGACCCCTGTGCCCTGATATATTTGGTTCTTGCGGAGCTCCTGACCTCTCCAGGTCATACTAACTCCCCCTTCTTTCAAATGATTCCCTGAACTCTGTCAAAGGATTGGTTATGTTTCTTAATATTCGTTTTGATACACTGCTAGGAAGAGTGTTTTTGAGGCCCTCTGTGGTAGGCTCTTGTCCTGCTACTTGTTTACTCCTACATCCAATGTCCATCCCATTTGACTTTCTAAATGAGTACTAATCCTCTTACCCCAGGTCCTCTTTCTTGTTTATCTTCTTTAGGTGTATAGATTTCTGTATTTTTATCCTATCTTATAGGTCTATATAAGTGAGTATATACCATGTTCATCTTTCTGTTTTTGGGATACCTCACTCAGGATGATTGTTTCCAGGTCCCACCATTTGCCTGCGAATTTCATGATTTCCTCCTTTTTTATTGCTGAGTAGTATTCTATTGTGTA
>CM053754.1:41064455-41100851 GCA_028658305.1 Pachyuromys duprasi
ACCCTAGTGAGGGAAACAGGGACTGTTTCAGTCATGAACTTGATGGCTGACTCTTTGACCCTCCCCCATACAAGCTGGGGAGTGACAGACTGGCTAGATCCCAGGGGAGGACATTGCAGCCAGCCCTGAGGAGACAGGATGAGCTGGGGTTGGATGGAAGGGGAGGAGGTCCTCCCCTGTTGGTGGACTTGGAGGGGGTTGGGAGGAGGGAGATGAAGGAGGGAGTGGGAGGGTGGGAGGGAATGAGGGAGGAGGCTATGCCTGGGATGCAAAGTACCTAACCTGTGATTGATATAAAAATAAATAAAGTAAAAAAAAAAAGGAACTACAAAAGATCATCCTGAATGAGGTATCCCAGAAGCAGAAAGATACACACGGTATATATACTCACTTATAAGTGGATATTAGACATATAATATACATATAATACATAAAATATATAATATACATATTAGAAGTATACATATAATAAACATACTAAAATCTGTACACCTAAAGAAGCTAAGTAAGAAGGAGCAACCAGGGTAAGATGATCAATCCTTACTCATAAAGGCAAACAGGACAGACATCAGAAGAGGGAGAAAACAGGGAGCAGGACAGGTGCCTACCACAGAGGGCCTCTGAAAGACTTTACCTAGTGGGGTACTAAAGCAGATGCTGAGACTCAGCCAAACTTTGGGCAAATTGCAGGGAATCTTATGAAAGAAGGGGAGATAGAAAGAACTGGAGGGGACAGAGTTCCACAAGTAGAGCAACAGAACCAAAAATCTGGGCACAGGGGTTTTTTCTCAGACTGCTACTCCAACCCAGGACCATGCATGGAGATAACCTAGAACCTCTGCCCAGATATAGCCCATGGCAACTCAGAATCCAAGTGGGTTCTCTGTAAGGGGAACAGGGACTGTCTCTGACAAGAACTCAGTGGCTGGCTCTTTGATCACCTCCCCCTGAGGGGAAGCAGCCTTACCAGGCCACAGAGGAAGACAATGCAGAGACCTGATAGGCTAGGTTAGGAGGGAAGAGGAGGAAGACCTCCCTTATCAGTGGACTTCAGGTGGGGCATGGGAGGAGATGAGGGACGGAGGGATGGAGGGAGGGAGGGAGGGAGGGAGGGTGAGTGGGACTGGAAAGGGATGAGAGAAGGGGCTACAGCTGGGATATAAAGTGAATAAACTGTAATTAATTAAAAAATTAATTCATAAAAAACGAAAAGCTATAGTAAAAGAGAGAAACCTACCTGGATAAAGATATTCACTATACAGAAGCTTTAAAAATGACCCATAGTGAAATGATACATCAACTTAATGAAATATTAATTAGTTACTTATTTATTGTGTATATTCAAAAGAACACAGGCATACAAAAAAAAAGGCAAAGGACTAATTATAAGACTCAGTTTGGAGAGAGGATGAGCTGGGGTAGGATGGAAGGGGAGGAGGTCCTCCCCCTTTGGTGGACTTGGAGGGGGCGGGGAGGAGATGAGGGAGGGTTGGGGAGGGTGGGAGGGAATGAGGGAGGGAGCTAAGCCTGGGATGCAAAGTACCTAACCTGTGATTGATATAAAAATAAATAAATTACATTTAAAAGAGAGAAAAAAAAGGCTCAGTGTTACAGGAGCTCCACAAGGAGAGCAACAGAACCAAAAAATCTGGGCACAGGGGTCTTTCCTGAGACTGATACTCCAAACAAGGAGCATGCATGGAGATAACTTAGAACCCCTGCACAGAAGTAGCCCATGGCAGCTCAGTGTCCAAGAGGATCCCCCAATAATAGGAATAGGGCCCTTCTCTGACATGAACTCATGGGCTGGTTCTTTGATCACCTCCACCTGAGGGGGGAGCAGCCTTACCAGTCCACAGAAGACAATGCAGCCAGTTCTGATGAGAGCTGATAGACTAGGGTCAGATGGAAGGGGAAGAAGACCTCCCCTATAATTGGACTGGAAGAGGGGCATAGGAGAGAAGAGGGAGTGAGGGTGGGATTGGGAAGGGATGGGGGATACATCTGGATACAAAGTGAATAAACTGTAATTAATAAAAATAAAAAATAAATTTAAAAAGGGTTAACAATAAACACAGTAAAATCTTGGGACTTAAGAAATAAAAACCATGTCTTAATACATATACTCAAATGAAAAAAGTCAGTTCTATTCTACCATGTGGGTTCTGGACATCGAATCCAATTCTCATTCTCTGCATCAAGCTGCTTTATCCCCTAAGTCATCTTGCCTGCTTCCTGATAAGATACTCTACAATCATTTGTAAGTGATAATTATAGTTACAAATGTGAAGTCAAGCATTTCAAAATACAAAGCAAATAAATTTAGCTGTGAAAGACACCTTGGGGAAGAAGAAAGGGTTTATATCAGTTTTTAGGTCAGGGTCTATCACTAGGAACTCTAGGCAGGAGCCTGAACCAGAGACTGTTGAGGAGTGCTGCTTACTGGGTTGCTCTTTTGCTGGCTCCCATTCATCTAGCTTTCCTTTACAGCCCAGACCCACCTCCCTAGGGATAGTACTGCCCACAGTAGCTTGGAACCTGCTACATCAATCATAATAATAATTTAAAAAATGCCCCAAAGACAGGAACACAGGCCAGTCTGATAGAGGTGCTTCTTCAATGCAGAGTCCCTCTTTCCACGTGTGTCAAGCTGATAAGCAAGATTAGCCATGACACACTACATGGAAAAAAGCAATAAGTTGATAAATAGTTTTACATAATACTATCTACAGAGCATTAAAGACTGATGGGTGGGTTTTTAACTTACAAATATTTTAATAATAATTAAAGGAAGAAATAAAGAGCTGAGGATGCAGCTCAGTTGGGAGAGCGCTTGCCCTGGGCTTGACCCCCAGCATCCCATAAATAGGGCATAGTGGCACATGCCTATCACCCCAGGACTTGGGGTCAATAGTTCAAGGGTACATAGCAAACTCAAGGCTCAGCCTTCGGAACATGCAATGTTGCCAATAAACAAACAAATATCCAGCCCACTGAAAGTTTTGAGAGCTGCTTAAGTGCCAAGAAAGTGCTGCACTGCTGTGCTTTTTCTATGTTTCCCACACCTACCATCACAGAAAGGAAATGGCAACTGTGCTCATTTACAGGATCTTAGGTTTTATAAATCAGATAATTAAAAACACATTTTATGAATGAATAAAGTACACATACACACATTGACAAGGACATATACTGGACTATTTCAGTAGCTATCTCTATGTGTTTATATTTACAGAAAGTCTCCTTTTGGTTTTCTGTTTGTTTGGCTTTGCTTTATTGATGTGTCTGTGTATATGTCTATGCCCCAAGGGAACACTTGCCTAAAGAGCCCGAAAAGCGGTGTTGGATCCTCTAGAGCTGGAGTTGTGAGCCTCCTGATATGGGTGTTAGGACACAAGTCAGTTCTTCTGTACTAGCAGTAAGCACTCTTAATCACTGAGCTATGTCTATAGCTTTCTTGGTTTGAGACAATGTCTCACTGTATAACCTTGGCCAGCCTATCCCAGGATGGCCTCAAAACCCCATCTGGCTCAGCCTCCAGAGCCTTGGGGTTATAAATATGACCCATTCTGCTCAGCTGCGATCTTCCTCCCTAGGCCACTTCTACAGTCGCTGCTATACACGCCTGTTCATTTGTAGTAATGTTTTCGGAGTTGTGTAGGTAAAATATTAAAGAATTCAAAAAACTAAAAATGACACATGGTTTTGGCAACCAATTCCATAAGTTTATAAAAACAACCTTTTAATATCATTTGGAGTATATTCAGGGATTCACTAATTCTGCTAGACACTGTCTAAACAACTAAATCTCACACTAAAATTCCAAAAATGGCTGAGAATATAAACTCAGATAATTTGTGTATAAGCTAAAGTTTACCTTCAGAGATCACTGACCAATGTGATATCAGAGGCAACACTATTCATTGTACTACATAGATTTATATACTTTCCTCAGGTAACACTTCATGCTGTTAACTTCAAAGACCATGGTCACACTCTCCAATGAATACAAAAACATCCTTGTTACATAGAAATATCTAATGTGGACACCAGATGAATTATTACTTTTATTAAGTGTTTTAAATGTTCTATTAAATAAAATGAATAAAATACCAATGAAGTCTAAAATGGTATGGGATTAAGAAAACATAAAAGATCAAAACTCAGAAGGATGAGTAAACAAAGAGGAAAATTGTAGCACTCAAAATTAGAACTGGGTATGGTAGCACATATGGGATTCAATACCAGTATAGTTGGTTCAAGACCAGCTTCCATAATAAAGTGAACTTGTGTTTTAAAAAAAAAAGCCATGATGTGAGACACTCAATTCAGAGCAAAGACTTAAGGCTTGCATAGTCAAGAGATTTCCACAGTAATGGTGACTACCAAAGTTAAGGACTCAGGCTGATGGAAGGCCAGCAGGGCCATATCAGAGAAGACAGACAATTTCACATGGTAGACAAAGACACAGTTACTTTCAAAACCAGGAACTGAATTCCTTAAAAACGGAGGAATTTAACTGACTTGGTATGTCTGTGGAGTGAACGCCTCCGTGAAGGAATGGATGCTCTAACATCACACATCTATTAACGAAGTGTGCTAAGTCCTAAGCCTCAGAAGGCAGTCTGACATTTTCTCAGATTTCATGGGCTGTACTAGAAATCTCTGTGTCACACTCATTCTGGCATATGTGTGAATCAAATATAACCCTTCACATTTTTTCCCCTGTGAGTTAAAAGTAGCCCACGGGAGTGATGAAGCTGTGCCATCCTTGAAGTGGTCTATCCTCTGCCTGTATCAAGCACTATTTTTACTTTCAAAAACCATCTCTTCCTCAAAAAGAGTTCCCTGACGTTGTCATCGTTCCTATCAGCAGCCCCACTGGGCTCTGGTGAGTGACATCCAGACATTTAAACTCAAAAGCTCCTTCAGAAGGGAGTTATTAAAATTCAAATGAGCTGGGCATATTGAAGAAGAAAGCGCTCGTTTGCATGCACACCTCTGCGTTTGGCCATCCTATTTAGTCCCACAGAGCAGGGTCTGGTTTTGTTTTTGTAAATGGGCTTTGGAGGCTGAGGTCAGCCTCCCACGGCCCCCACTCCTCTGGGGTCATCATTAGTAATGTGTGGGCTGAATAGATTTTCCTCTGAATCTAGTCAGCAAACCTGACAGGACAGCAGCCCTCTCCCACAACCTGAAAATGCCAACAATGCCATGGTAAGATGGCAATTTTAAGCACTCTAGCAGTCCACTTTAGCATCTTAGTGCACCTGAGCAGAGCTCTGCCTGTTGAGCCAGGATTACACAATCACAAACAAACATGTCACAGTGAGCCAAGAACCCCCCAAAGATTCTGAGGAAATTCATTTCTGCCAAGAAACATGGATCTGAAAGGCCAAAATGATATTTTATTAAAAAGAAAAGCTTTTTTTGAAATCTTTAATTTGACCTCAGAGTTTTTACTTCATTTCTCAAGCCAATCTCTCACATTATAAACATTTTTAAATTTTATAAATTCACAATGAACAACTTAATAAAACTAGAGCAAAAACACATTGTGCTAACATTATTCTGGCCGTGGAAAGTTTAGATGATCATTTAGTAAGAATTCAACTTCTTCCTAATGAAGACACCTTTATTATATGTATTTTAAGATAACATAATTCATAGCAATTAATCTATGAATTATTAAACCAATTTGCACATTATATGCAACAGTGTCTATAGAGAACACATTTAACAATGATATAATGTCAATTTTTACATGAAAAAAATTAAAAGCAATCAGCATTCATTTGCAACCCTACAGTAAGAGTATGCATTTTAAACTCCAGAGACTACAGGAGCCAGAACAGCTCCTGGTGTGAAGCCCCAGGGATTGGCTGTTCTCAGTGGGACATCAAGCAACATTACTTTCTCTTCCAATGGTAAGATTTTTTTTCCATGAACTTTATCCATCAAATTGCTCCTTCCAGATTTGCAGCTTTTCATTTTAATTCACTTTACAACATTTCCTATTTTTAAAATCGTAATGGTCCTGTTATTATAAAGTCCCTGATTTGCACAGCTAGGAAAGAGTGAAAGTAGTTAACATCCCTAAAAGACAATTACATTAATGAAGCTGGCACTTGAGCCAGGACACACACAGTCCTAACAGCTGACGCTTCTCCCTCACAACTCTGAGACGTGTCTGTCATTAAAGAGCTCCTCTTCAGTAACTCACATGGTACTGTTCTGGTTCCTGTCTGACAAAGGCACTAAACCTCTATCTTCTAACATGGAGAGTCACAACCCAAGAACACAGCAGGATAAATGTGTGCCAGGAAAAAACACAAGGTAGAAACAGGAGTTAGAGTCTGTGACTCCAGCAACACAGAATGATCAGACAAGACCGGCGACAAGCTCTACTTCCCAGACAGGCCTGGGATACAAAGGACATCTGGATGTGCCTTCTCTACTTGCACCACAGTCATTGAAAGCGACAGAAAGGGCAGTGTGTGCTTGATGCTCTCTCCACATGACTAAATGGAAGACAAAGTTTTCTCAGAGCCACCCACAGTGAGACTACATAGTTTGCATATTTACATAGCAATTCCTTAGCTAGCTTCCCAGTTATCTAGGAAGATGGCTTGGCAGAAGACAACACTCATCCTTCAGATTGGATTTGTTTTATTTTACTTTACACAGGCGTATTTAAGGCATGCGACTTACAGAACATGAAGAACAAATGATAAAATGCAAGAAAGGTGCTCACTTGCCTTTCTTTCCTCCTGTAACGAAGAAGCTGATGGCTGCTCTAATAAAACTGCCTTCAGGCAGATAGCTGTAGTCGGTAGGAACTGTGGAGGCAGAAAATGATCAGATTAACCAGTGAACTTGGCAGGGCTAATGAAGGAGAGGCAATGACCTCATGCTGCCGAATCAACCTAGAGACGAGGCGGAGATGTTTATACCATTAATCTCAGCACAGTACTCTATGGCTGCAACTAATTCTATTAGATTAAGTGATTGGCTTTGAGGGAATCACTTAGGCTATGCAGGAAAATTTAAAATGATGACAAACCTAGAAAAGACAAAAAACAAATAAATAATCACAAAGGAAGGGTACTCTCGTGAAAAAAAAATCCCTTGCGTACTATCACATCAGTGAGCTCCAATCCAGGGACCTCCTCAGGGTAAAGAAGCCTGTTGGGTGTCTGACCTACAGGCTCCTCCTCACAGGACACCTCCTCCACTGAGTGAACCAAGGCGAGTCAACAGCCAGCGTTAACAGCACTGGTCGAGACCTTCAAGTGACCTTCAAGAGACCTAAGGTAGACACCTTCAAGTGATCAACACATACAAAGAACCAGATGTGGCTGCTAACGTGAACCTGAGAGTCCCCTAAATTCTTTTCTTCCAAGTCCCCCTTAATTGTTTCATGAGACAGTTTTACTGCAATGAATGGTACAACTGGAAAATTCCACAAGGAACAAATAGCTGTGCTTTTCCAGACACAGTTATTTTGTTCGGAAAAACCTGGGTGTAAGATGACTCACCATTACTTGATATGAATACATGGACCAAGTGCTCTGTAATACAACTATAAGTCTACACACATGCATGCGCGCGCGCACACACACACACACACACACACACACACCACAAACATACTCTCCAACCCCTGAGGAGGTACACATCTTTGAATGCACTTAACTCATCACTTTTATAAAGCCATTGGTCAAAAAACAATCCCAGTCATAAGTAAAGAAGCAGGTTTTTATGAGATAGGGTCTCAATACGTAGCTCTGTATAAAGACATATTTAATGAAACATAACACCATTACTTTTAGTAAAAATAATGTCTGCCCTAAGCTTCAAGGACCTGACTCTTTGCTTATGGCTTTGTTACTGTACAGATTATAAACTTAACACATATAATATTTCTGAGTCTAATGTTCTTCATTTGTAAATACAGGTATTTAACTGACTGTGTACACTATCCTTAAGGAAGGCAGAGGGGAAGTGGAGTGAACATGGTTCTGGAGGCCAATATATCTAAATTCAGAGCACCACTTTCTGGCGTGTGACCCACAGTAAGTCTGGAAGCTATTTTGCTCAGGTGTAACAAGGATTGCAACACCCATGTGGACTTGTGATGACCAATCCCCCTCAAAAAGCACAGAACCCCGAATCAGCTATTCCTTCTTCCAGCTCTGCTATATAGAACATTAATCTTACCAGAAGTTCTGCTTTGATTTGAGGACACAGTAGAGAGATGCAGATGTCCTAGAAGCCATATTGCATTTGATTGAAGACCAATCACACCTGAGACATTGATGACCTATTGATGAAAACATAGCAGTTCAGTAATGGGGCATGATCCCAGCTCTACTCAATAAAAGGCCACCACAGAATCTCATTAACCTCGTCAGAGTTAGAGGTCTGGTTGAGAATGAAAAGTTCTATAATAGGATGCTAACATATGTCTCCTACACTAGACCTGAATCTATAGCTAATTTATCAGTTAGCTATAAGATTAAAAACGAATAAATAAATGAATCAATCAATCAACCAACCAATCATGGCAGAAAGTACTAGCAGTATTCTCAGATTTCACTGCGCAAAAATGGTATAAAAACTGGTAAAAGAAAGCTCAGAAAGGGTCTGAGGATTTGGCTTAGCTGGCAGCGTATTTGCCTAGGGTACACAGAGCCATGGGTTCAGCACTAGCACTGCATACAGCTCATGCCTGTAATCCCAGCACCTGCGAGGTAAAAGGTAAAGGACCAGGAGTTGGGAGTCATTCTTAACTTCATAGTTTGAGGCTAGCCTGTAACATATAAGATCCTGTCTCAAAAGAAAAAAAAATATTCAGAAAATAGAAAGGAAGGGAAAGTTACTTAAGAATAAACTATCTCTAAAAATAAAAACATTTTAATCTTGTTCTTTAAATAATTTATATCATTGCTTATTATAATTCATGAGCATTTTAAAATAATGGTTTCCAATTTTCCCAACTTTTAACAACTTAAATTTCAGTAGAACTCTTTTTGTGAGTACATTCTTATTCATATATGTAAAATATTTTTCTCTGCCCAGAAATTCATGCATTTACAGCATGAATTACTAAAACTTCTTTATGTGCTAGGTATTGTAATTAGCCATGTTTTATAAGAATGAAAGCAAGTATGATAATTGAAAAAATAAAACTAAGAAAGCACCAGGTATAGTAAGAACACTAATGACAAAAACCTAGCTTGGACATGTGCTTGGGAAGAGGTGTAACCATGTATGCAGGGCTGGTGCAACACTGGTTCAGCTTCTTTCAATCTGACTTTCAAAGTTTATTCAGTAAACATGATGATAGTTAAAAAAAATTAAAATCCAAACAGATAAAACCTTTAAAGCAGATGAATATGATTATACTTTAGCAAGAATAACAATGACAACTATTTACTCATGAACTCTCATCTGAACTAATGCCATTTGACCATTCTTCCCTAGTATCTGCCCTGCCCTTTCGCCACCTACCATTTGTCCTTGTCCCAAAAGCTGGATAACCTTTGCAAGGTCAGATTTACCTTTTAAAGGTGAATCAATAATAACACACACACAAAGAAGGTCAGTATTCTTTTTTTCCATGAAGAGGGTATATATTTGTCAATGAACACAGGCCCATTCACAACTCTGAAATGTTCTATGAACTCCGCATGAATGTGAGACTTCACATTTACCAGGTGAGACATACTATAACAAGCAGTACGAAAAAGACGAAGGAGATGTGTGTCCCACACAGGGACTAGAAATTCCTCCTCTTACCTCAGTTAAGGTTCTAATGACTTCATTAAGTCTTGCTTGAAAATGGGCATGCTGGATGGCTTCGGACTTCAGCTGAGAGAATGAGCAGAAATGACCCAGAGCGTGAGCATTCGTTTAGGTGCGGGGTGATTTCTCAGCTGTCAGAATATTTCCAACTGGTAAGTGGTGGGCACCAGAGTTTGTTTACATTGATTTCCTAGCACCTGGCCATGATGGCACACAGCAGTCCCTCAGAGTTTGAACAAAGTATGCAATTCAAAACTGTGGTAAACTTTAACACACTAATATCCACTAGGGTAATGTCTCAGAATGAAATACATGCAAAGATTTAAACTCGAGCATTATAGGTATGAACTATTATTCCTTGTGAATGAATCTTGAAATTTCTTATGCTTCAGTTACTTTCTCAGGCAGGAAAGTCTATGGAAAGTACCTACTTTATGAGGTGTAATTCCTATAAACTGAAAACAAGGAACAAATCTTTCAGAAAGAATTCTCAGCCAAGAGAACTTTTTTACAGAGCAAAGCCCCAGAGTAACTATTACCATGAACAAACTCCTGGGATATGAAGCGAATGCCACTCTACTGCTGCTACATCTATGCACTCATTCAAACTCCCTCCTTTCAGAGCTCCTGACTTTACCTGCATGACATCCACATCCGAGCCCACCAGTGCTACCAGGCCATGAAGGGCTGCCAGAGAGAGCATGGTGGGGGCGCCCTGCAAACCAAGAATCAAAACAGTCAGAAGTGAAATATGGGTTGGGTTTGAAATGCATAAAAGTTAAGGTTGCACAGCCAAGTCAATGACTAAAATTTTAACAAATGCATAGGATTAATAAAACGAACAATTGATAATTTACCTTCAAAGTAACAACAGACTAAAACAAAGTAACACATTAAGGCTGCTATGTCTTGGTGGCTCCTTATCATTTCTATTTTTCCAGAAAACATAACATTGTTTTAAAAAAATAAAGCATTGTTAAATAGTTTGCTTTAAAATAAAACAATATACAATGGTTGACAAGTTGCACTACTTATAAGGGACTAAAAGTATACATATCTGTTTCACTTGAAAAATTATCTGATAATTTATTATTACATATCTATTTTAGCAGTACCTATAAAGAACCCAATAAACCAGTTATTTTTCTTTTATAAAAATACTTAATAGCATACAGGAGGTGACTTTTACCTCTGTCAGGACAACTCTAATCCAGTTAGGGAGGAGTCTGTTGCCCAAGTCTTCAGCTTTTCCATGTCCACACATAGACAAACCATGAACCAGGTTTCCTAATGCCAGCGCAAAGCCTGAAGTCTAGTACAAGTAAAAACAGGAGTGAGGGAAAGCAAGCCATAGATTAGGACTCATACAGAAAATATATCATCTATAGCACAAAATAAACATGCCTAGGGTTCCTATCCCTAATTTTTATGTGGACTTAGAAAACAGAGTCTGACTGTAAGGAGTTTTGCCGCTGTGGGTAGTTACCCTAGGAGACTACTTCTGAACTGTCAATCAATAGCTCCATCAACCTAAATTCTTGGAACAGGGCATGAGTTCACCTGCCCAAGGTCAAAATCGCCTCCTAAGCAAGAAAACAAGTAGATGTTATTGCAAAGCAATAATGAACACGTGATCGCAGACAGAATCACAAAACAGTAATGATGCCACCATAAAAGTTAAGACCAGCGGCTCCTGCAATAACTCACTGAGGCCAGCACTAAGACATGGAGGAACCTTTCTGAAGAGTCTGACTGGGGGAGTTCTATGGCATGTGCAATTATAATTCTTTCTCATTGTCTTAAGCACAGACAGCATCTCATTGGCATCAAGTAGACCCACAGCTGTGCAACCGTCTTCAGGACTGTTTTCATCTTAAAAGATAAAAGCCCCTGCTGTTAAACCTTCCTACCCCTGACCCCAGGGGCACCCAACAGTCTACTTCCTGTGTCTGTATTTTGACTCAGAGGAAAAACTCACACAAGTACCTCACCCAAGCACAATCGGGCAGCATTTTCTTGTGATTAGCTCATCTCACTTAGCATTATATACTTAATATTTATCCAGATCACAGCACAGTCAGAACTTCCTTTTTAAAGATGGAATATTATTTAACAACTATTTTAAGCATAATTATTATGAATTTAAACTTTCCTGCACAAATTCAGTTAGAATAGAGATTATCTGTCAAAGTTTGACTTAATCAGTGTCCTATAAACATTCACAACTTTATAAATTTTTGTCATTACTCTAAGGGATCTCCTATAAGTTTAGCTCTCTTCCCCTCAACACAGTTTCTTGCTTTACCTGCATTTTATTCTAGCCACATATTTTAATATTTTATGAATACAGAGTAACGATTTAAAAAAGAGAAAAATTAAAAACACTACAAAGCAGGGAATGGTGATGCACACTTTCAATTCCAGCACTGGGAAGGTGGAGGCAGGCAGATATTTATGAGCTTGAGGCTAGCCTGCTCTACATACTGAGTTCTGGTTCAGCCACAGCTACATCCTGTCTCAAAATGCAAACCCAATCACTATGTTCTCAGCCAAATGTTCACAGAAGCTGAGACATAGCACACAAAAGAAAGGCATCTGGTGGACGATGGCTGTTGGCTATGGTGGTTAGCACAAAGAGCTCTCAGATGTTCTCCAGCTCGAGACACAGCAGAGTCCATCCCAGCCAAAGTAAGCCAGAAGGCAACGTGCAACAGCTACATGAAACTCAAGGAGAGAAAGCATCGGGGCACACGGCCCAACCTGCTGGTTGTTCTCTACCAACATCTGAAGCTTGTTCATAATATCTTCAGCCTCGGCAGCCTCAATAATGCCAGCACTGAACGCTGATGAGCACACACAGCCAAGTGTGTAGGCAAGGACCTGGGAAGAAAACACAGCAGAAGGACTGTTTGCTTACAGGCAAAATCAAAGACCATGGCGTGGCTGCTATAGCTCATCTGTCCAACTTCTCAGAAGAACTGAATTTAGATACAGATACCCCAGACTGGGTACCAATTTGCTGTCTGATTTTTATTGTGTTTCACAACAGGGTCAAGATGAGGATCATCTTAAATATGATTTGGAGGCTCAAATGCAAATAGCTATGAGACAAAAACCAGTTTTCAAGTGAGGGTCTTCAAGCCTCTAAACCAGTGGTTCTCAACTTGTGATCATAAGCCATTTGGCAAACCTCTATCTGCAAAAATATTTACATTATGATTCATAACAGTAGCAAAACTACAGTTATGAAGTAACAACAAAAGAATTTTATGATTGGGGTTCACCACAACATGAAGTACCGTGTTAAAGGGTCGCAGCATTAGGAAGATTGAGAACCACTGCTGTAAACCAGAGCTGCCTCACAGCACCATGCCACCACACAGCACGTAAGGCAACAGCACAAGGAAGCAGCTCTTCACCAGCTATAAAGGGCCATGCACTCCACCCCAGCCTCACAGAACAGGACACTAAAGATGTGAAGCACAGCTGTGTTTCCATTCTCTAGGAGGAACTGAGAACATCAATGAACAGGAATATAGGCTTGGGAGTTGAATAAACTGTGTTAACTGAGGGTTTTTTTGTTTTGTTGTTGTTTTCTGTTTTTTGCAGATGTAACTGTATGGCTGTAGCACTTAGTAAGTAAATGTATGAGTACAGGAACAAACAAATAAATAAAAACTGATAATAGGAGAAGAGAAGATGCTGGGGAATGTTCCAAACCGACCACATGCAGGGTCCGTATCTGAGAAACTGAGAAAGTCAGTTTCTGTGAACCAAAGCCCTTCCTTATAAAGATACTGCTTTGATTAAGAAGAAAGTTCGAGTCTCAGTGCTGGTTGATATAAAAAAAAATATGTAGGCAGTTTACAAGAAAGCATAAAACATCTGAGGAGGAGCAAAACTACTTATTGGTGGACTTGTTAATGAAAACACAATAGCAGACAAAAGCATCTCTTAAAATAACCTTGTCTTCATTGATTAATCAAATAGTTCTTTTTTCTTTGACACAAAAATACATATACTACATATGTTTAAATCATATTCCACACTACTTTAAAAAATGGAAACGCAATACATATCTAGAACAAAACTTCGACCCTCTGTGGCACAAAGAAATTCCCCAATTCAACAAGTGCTATTGCTGAAAGCAGAGGGGCTGAGCGGGGAAACAGAGCAGCCATTATGCACCCTTCAATAGCTTCTGGGTAGGCTGCAAGAAAACAGAATCTGCTCTAATGAGAGGCAGAGTCTGGCCCCAGCCACAAGGTCATCCCTGCCCCTCCCAACGGTGGGAGTAGGCAGCTCGGCTTTACCTGGGCACAACAGAGAAGCTGTGACACAGAGATAAAGCATCCCAGCTCAGCGTGGGTCACACATGTCAGTACTATCAACACCAACTCTTTTTATGCATATATTTCTGCCACACCAGGCTAAAAACCTCTTCACCGAATGTGGTAAAGAGAGTTCCCACAATAACTTTTCTAGTAGTGGGCACTTATTTGTGGTTTCTTAAGCTTGCTTCTGGCTTGTTTCTAAAGTTACTTGAGGATAATTCTGAAAAGACTCGATTTAACCCACAGAAGCTGCAGCTCTTGGGAAGTACTGGCAGCACCCAAGTGCTGCTTGGGGTGCTTGTATTCTCTAATGATTCTTATCTCATCTACCACATTTATGTCTGAGTACAATGGGAGGCCTCGCCATTTATATAGGTGACTTGCCACCTAGCTTTTCTCCCTATTGTAGCTGTCACTGAGAATTTCAGTAGGAGGTTACTAAACTATGAGGCTAAGGAAGCAGCAGCAATGAGAAAGCAGAAGACAGCAGAGCAAGGTGAAACAAAGCTCCACCTCCTACCTCCTGAAATGTCCTGCTCTGGCTCCCGAATTCATCTAGGTAGGTAGACAGCTTCCGCAGAGATGCTGCCACATGAACTCGCGACTCTGTGTGGCTGCTGTGGCTCATGAGGGACAGGGCAAGTCCAACTCCCAATATACAGCCGGTGCTTGGATGCCAAAAGAGACAGGGTCAGAATCACATACAACATGAGTGTTCCCCGCTCACACAGAGGCTCACGGCATTCTGAAGTGAGAGGGCAGGCGACTACCTCTGCCTGGTTTGACATGTCCTCCTGACGTCTTTTCTCAAAAGGAAAAGTTTGTATCAAAACAAACATGCGGGGCTGGGGCTGTAGTTCATTAGTAACACAGCTGACTTAGGCTCTAGTTCCAATCCCCAGTACAGGCTTGAGAGAGAACAAGTATCTCCCCACAGACACACCCCAGCACCATTATCACCAAATACCAACCATCAGAGCAATATGGTCCATGCCAGGTGCTGTGGACCCACTGGACAGAAACAAAGAAAACACAACTCTTGACTTAAGCTTTGGTGAGAAAAAACAGCTCTGTTTCTGTCCTCACAGAAATGCCGTGATCCTCCCCTCTGGCCTGTGATTGTTACACTATGGTTCATCTGCATGAGGAGAGATGGGTTACATTCCAAGGTGGGAGCTGAGCAGCCCTGTTAAGGATGGGAGCAACGCAAGGCGCGGCGGTGCTGAATGCATCATGTTTCCCAGTCAACTCCGACAGTGGAATCTCTCTCTTAAAGAAACTGTGTATTCATCTGTGCACAATGACATTAATCCTTCTTTCCCCTCTGATCTCTCAGAGTACCACTGGGTCAGAAGAGAAAATGGACACATGACAGGCTTGTCAAAAGTTACCCCTTTTGACAATTCAATTGGAATCTGGGGCTTTGTTTCCCAATCCCCTGAAAGGCCTCATAGCATTTAAAGAAAAGAATTGTTCTCTTTTCTGTTGCTTTTAAACTGGAGGCAATGCCAAACATTTCAGAAAACACACTGGTGCTGGTTTGGCACCCCTCTTACGATATATAGCTGAAGCAGGCATTCTAGGGTTTTTCTCCAACATCCATTTGGAAAGTAATTTTTTCTCTTAAATGACATCTATATCTTTGGCTGGCATCAAGAACCTGCCTATGAACACTCAAGGAACATGTCCCCAAACAACTCTGTGAACAGTTTCCATGCCAGATAGTGGAGACCAGGACGGATACTTGGGATTCAAGACACTCTCAAGAGTATACAGAAGGCTGTCCGCAGAGCACAACTTCAGCCCCCACCTTCAGTTCCATCTGCCATGTCCATGGCCCCTCTCATTCCCTGCCTGAGGCCATGATGATGCCCATGAGGAGGCAGCTTATTGTTTTTCTAGTTTCTGCTGCATAACAAACAGCAGGAGAGAGTTCTGTGTGGCAAAGCCAACTCACCAGCATCCATCAGGCAGGACTGCTGTTAGAGCTCACAGGAGTCCAACAAGTTCAACAGCTAAATCAATCACATTTCTGAAGAAAGGCTATCTTTGATTAGTATGGATTTAAAGCTTCCTTTTAATTAAGAATCTACACAGAAGGTTGTGTTTTTTGTTTTTTTGTATTTTTTTTGTTTTGGTTTGGTTTTTGTTTTTCACTATCTTTCCATATTGGCACATGTAGAACAGACAGAATTAGACAAAGGTATAATTAGATACAATTTGATTCATATTTTGACAAACTTAACTATTGTTCTTCATTTGACTGTGGAATTGCTACTTATCATTCAGATTTCAAATAGTTCTTCCTTGGGACACCATCCCAAGCCCAGTGGGGAATCTCTTTGAATCTCTCACATAGCCCCCTGTATTAAGTTATGTCCTACCATTTTAATCACAAATTGTGAAGAGAAATTATCTGGAGAATTACTTCTTCTCTAACCTCAAAGGACTGTGATGGTAGATCTCTTTATTCTCCCTCCCAACAGTATCTTCAGCCCCTAGTCACAAGCACTAACCCAGTATTTGCTGGCCAGAATTGGCCAGAGTTTTATGAGTGTTGCACAGAAAGGGTAGCTACAGGAAGGGGGGGGGGCATAGATGCACACATACATTCTCATACACACATGCACAACTCCTGATGCCCATGTTTAGTTGTAAACCGAACTTATTAAGTAAGATTCAAACAGGAAAACTCAATTTTGATTTCCTGCCAAATTAAGTGAAGAGATATGAATACTGTATTTATATAGACAGATTATTTCTTCCTAAATCTCAAATAAAAATTGGGGTTTATCATCCTCATAGATCACACAAGTTTGTAGGTTCTATTTTTTAAGGTGTCCTGGGCTGAAGTTCTCCTGCAGTCCCTCAAGGAATATGAGCATAAAGGCTTAAAACAGACGTGAGACTTTCTAGGCCAGAGTTCTAAAGCACAGTTATAGCTGTGTTCAGAGCTACAATGTTAGCTGACCATTACATCACATGAATATATAATTTAACTCTGAGAATGCATGTGCTGATATAAAAATGTTGAATGAGAACTGTAATAAGCCAGAGACGCTTAGTGAACATCTTGAATTTTAGCCTTCTCTTCTTATTCAAATAACCCACTGACGTTTTAAAAGGTTTTTTTTGTTGGGGTACACTATGTGAAGGTGTGTCTCTGTATATTCAGTTGTTGACTGCTAAACCGGCAGAGAGCCAAGTGCTCGCTGGATGTTATTTCTCTGGCCCATCACCAGTCTTATATTTTGTAAATATTTATTCCTCCTCACTTGTCTATTAATTGTAATAAAGAGCTGACTGCCAATATCTGGGCAGGAAGTGGAGGGTGAACTTCTGAGACACATACACAGAGGAAGAGGGATAAGGAGCAACGGGGCAGGGTGGGGGGGGAGAGAACGAGAGCGCAAAGAAATAGAGATTCACCAGCAGACACACAGGTTAATGGATAGACCAGAGCGGCACAGAGGAATAGAGCTGGCCATGTGGTGGGGACATACTGCTAGAATTAGTTGGAGCTAAGCTAGATAACTGGTAGAAGACTGGCCTAGCTAATGAGACGTGACAGGCTAGGGTCAAATAGAAGGGAGGAGGTTTGGGGCAGGGAGAGAGGGAGGGCGGGATTAGGAAAGGATGAGGGTAGGGCTACAGATGAGATACAAAGTGAATATATTGTAATAAAAATTATATTAAAGAAAGAAAAGAAAGTATTAAAAGCCTCTGTGTCATTGTCATTGTTTATACTGCTGGAGGGTTCCAAAGTCCTGCTATAGGTTTCTTTGTTGGTTTCATACATACACACACACACACACACACAATTTTTAGTATGCATCTAGAAAATATTACTAAAGCTGTACTCCTTTTCATTTCAAATCTTCAACATCGTAATGTCCCAAGTGTTAAAAACTACCCAAATTGATTAGTGTACCATTTCTGCCTATTTAACCCACTGAATATGTCTGCCAGCTCTAAACCACAAATCACTTGGGCAGAAGTAGTTTTCATATAATCTTTCCACTAAAAACAAAAAGGAGTTAAGGGTTAGTGCCTCCAACAGCTAAAATAAAAATAAGTGATAGCATTAGGTATCCAATAGAGATTTTGGAATTGCTAGCATAAATATCCAGTAGAAATACTAAGAAATGTTAAAGAGAACTTAAGTTCCAAGGTTCTATATAGGGGCTGGAGAGATGGCTCAGTGGGTAAGAGCGGCAGCTGTGAAAGCTAGAGGGTCAAGCCTCAGTGCACATGTAATGTACACATAGGTCATGTGTACTTGTAACTTCAGCATGAGGAGGCAGAGACAGTCAGGTCCTGGGAGCTTACTGACAAGCTACCCTAGTCAAAACAGTGGGCCTTAGGAGCAATGAGAGACTCTATCCTAAAACACATGATGAAGAACCCTCAGGTGTGTGCACAGATTAGGAGCACATATACACACACACACACACACAACTCTGCATGTCATGTCATTAATTATTTGACTATATTATCACAGTATATTAAAATATCACCAGCAAAAATCACAAAAGAAAATACAGTTCTGATGTTTGTGTTGTCATGTCAACTGAGATATTATGATAATACCTTTCTAAGCTAACCACAGATGAGTCTTGAGTTCCTTAACTTATTGTTAGCCATCCTAAAGGATAAGTACAAACCATATAACAGTAAGTTCTAATAACAGTTAACATTAGCACTTTGCCCTTTACAAAGCACAATTTAAATGTTATTGTATTTGTAACAGCTCAATAGTAATTAACCAAAGCTCAGGTCAATGATGGATAACATGACCAGTTAGAGCTGTCAGGACTGCAATGGCAAACAGTTGACCACTAGGTGGCAGCAAAATGTTAGCGAAAGAACCATACACCAGGCGAGGTGTTCTCTGCAGGAACTTAAACATTTAAACGGGGAAACGTGGTGATTTTACTCTGGAGAATTCTATCACTTGAGGTAGCATACTTGCAGATCATCTATTAACCACTTCCCAGCAATGCTCTCACTGTCTCACTGGATGGAGGTGTGCTCTTAGGACAGAGGAATACTTTATGCTCTACACCAGGCATTCAGGTCTGGACCAAGTCAGAAGTAAGGTTTTCAGCGGAGAACACTTGTATGACAGCAATGATGCTGACAGTAGCGTCACCATTCCGCCAAATACCAAACTGTTTTCTTCCCACTGTACTGTGCTCTCCACACTGTACTTCACAAGACACGAAAAATGGTTTTGAATTCAGACACACTAGCCCATTTCTTAATTGTGAAGTATGTGGCCTTCAAAAAGTCTCAGCTCAGAGACTTGCTTTCTTTATCTACACAGCAAACTGATAAAAGAGTCCAGCCTAGAGCTCTCTCTCCATTGTGACTAGGACTTAAGTATAGAAGGTACAGATGTGAAAACGCAGCTGCTGGATAAGTACCAGAGAAGCCCAAGACATGAAAAGAACTTCAGCCAGGAATAACACCCAGGAAGCCCCAGAATAAGAAAATACTGAGCACCACTAATGGCAGGAATACCGCAGTTTGGATGGGGGAGAGAATACTCCTTGGAAGCCTGGACCTGTAAACTGGGCTCTGACGGACAAGAACCTTTCTGTCCTATGAGATGGTATTTCACGTGGTCCTATTCTATGTTCCTCTGGGGGAATGGTCCCCTGTCCAGGTCCACTCTTAAATACTATTCTTTATTATGAAGATACAAATCAAGAGAGGAGAATAAGGAAATGACAATCCTATCCATCACAAAAATAAAACTTAAGGTTAGATACACTTAAACATATGACTCCTTTAAACCTAAACCCCTATATCATGGAGATTTAGTCACATCAGTCTGCCACACATTAAAATTTCCCTAAAATGGAATGGAAACTGTATGTGAGCTGCTCTCTACCATTCCAGTTGGTTAAGGCCTTGTGGTACTTGCACTGAAAGCTTTTCCACATCTTCCTAACATTTGGAGCTACGGCTACAGTGAGTATCTTGGGAGAATGGGCAGGAAGAAAGGAAAGGTCAGTGTGGGCTTCTTACCTGTTGGCTATTAAAACAAGAATAGCAATACACATATTAGACTCAAAATCTCAATCATTTGATCTGCATAATAATTACATGTCTTTATTCCTCTCATTAGTCATTTTCTATATCCATAAGACTCCAGCAGAGCGATCAAATTCACTTCCCATATTCACACCATACTCTAAAGATGTCATGTGATCCCTGAGGATCTTTTGAGGAACTGTCAGATTTCTATTCAGTCTTAGCCTGCATATAGAGAAGATCTTATCACAGCCACCTAACACAGAGACTACTGTATGTGCAATAAAAATCCTCTATAAGCTTGCCTTTGCATGGCTACTTCGCTACTTTCCCTATTCTTTGTTAGTCTGAGCCTATCTAGCTAGGTGGTACAGATGTGTAACTGAAAAGAGTAAGTTGTTACTTCTAATCTTTTGTGTTTTCTAGAAACAATAGACTCCAGAGGATTCAAACCTCAGATTCCAAAACATAAAAAATCCAAACAGGTGCAAGCTATTGTTGACAATATGCCACAAAACCTAATAAAACCATATTATTCACCCATCAGAAGAAGTCACAGACATTAAATTAGAGGTTAGATGTTCAACATGTTCAACAGTTTTTACATTATGATAATTTTCATTTTTGTTATCTTTCAACATTAGAATGAAATCATAAAACTTAAGATATTTAGTTTAAAGAAAAAAAATCTTTTAAAATCATGAGTTCCAAATGGGGGTTGGTGAAAGACTCATTACTGTTAAAGAGACTGTGAACCCATGATATAATAAATGGTCATTTCCATTTGACTCCTCAGCCAACGGTTTTACAGAGAAATTCAAATCATCAGAAGCTCTCTTTGCCCACTCACAGTCAAAAACTTTCAGCTTCTCTTGAAAAAAGGCATCCTTGTCATACATTCAGGCCTCATGTGACAAGTATAAAACAAGACTAAGGTCTTGGAAACCAAAGGAATAAGCTACAAAATGGCACTCACTGCCCTGTATTTAAGTGAACTGTCCATTGATGACATGGTTTAGAACAAAGAAGTTTTCAGTGCAAGATTCTTTACAATTAATACTGAATATTCTTCTTCAAAGGAGCTCAAGATCAGATCCAGCAAATTCTTTACCCTGGCATCCAAGGCTTGCTACGAGTAGCAAACAAACTCTAAACACTGGTTACGAATGAAACCAACATACTTGTATTCAAGACTGGGGTCAAAACAGCAGTTTTCCAGAGCATCCAAGGATTTCATCAGAAGAAGCTTCATCTGCTGGCCAGACATGTCACTAGATAAGGAGACAAGGACAATGGATTATTAGTAATGACTCAACTGTTCAAAGTTCATAGCATATCTGGGAGTGTGAGGCTCAGTGGCAGAGTACTTGCCCAGCATGCACAAGACTCTGGATTTGATCTCCAGTACTACAAAACAAACAAAATGCATTTGGTCCAGAGAGATGGCTTAACAGGAAAGGGCGGCATGTCTAACATATTTGCTTAGCTTGATGATCTGCATTGGGTCCCTAGAGCCAACATAAAGGAAGGAGACAAATGATTCTCACAAATTATCCTCCAATCTCCATGTGTGCACCACGGCATACATGTCCACACACATTTATACACATACACAAATGCACAAACAAATTTATTAATAAAAAATGTCAAAATAAAGCCTTGTTCTGTCAATATCTCCTGGAAATTTAAAATTTCAGCATTCTTATATGATATATATATATGTAATAACAATATTGGTGGTTCAAATATGCTCATTTTATGGACAGGGAAACTGAAAAATTATCCAGTAATTAGGTTCTGAAGAATGTAACCAATTCTAAACAATAAAAGCCCTAATGTTCCCTTTATTTTTCTCATTGTATTCAAATTTTAAATCACTGAAGAACAAAATTTCAAATATTTCTAAGAATGTAAAAGTGATGCTTTTTGTAGCAAGCTGAGTAAAATTATTGATACACTTATTATTCACCCCAAATCTCTCTCATAGGAGAGACGTATCTTATGATTTCATGTCTCAGTTGTATGGGTTGTCAGTTAGAGACAATTATTTAAAAAAAAAAAAAACCAGGGACATGCCTTAGAGAATTAAGACTGCATAGTGAAAGAAAACGTAGACAGCGGCTTTCTGGCTCTTTCCTCAGGGAAAATTGTGGGCTTCCTCACTCACGTTTGTTTTATTACCCAGGGTCCCTGAAGCTCAGCTCCCTCTCTTCATCCTCAGATCATGCTGGGTAGAATGCAGCCCAAGAATACCAAGCAGCCAGAGAGCACTTTAAATAACAGCTTCCAAAACAAGACTGCAGCAATGCTTATAAACACGGGGTATAGTGTGGCATGAGAGAAGCATGGCTGGGCTGACAGACAGACAGACACAGACATACACCTGTACACATGGGGCATAGGGGAGCATTAAATAAGTAATTTCCTTTATAGTTATTCATAGGAACCAAGTATAAATATTCTCATACTGAGATCATATTTACATCCTTAGAGGTTACGACGGAGTTAAGAGGTTTGGTGTAACGAGCCTTCCTGAATATTTCTAGATAGGAATTCAAACTCAGGAAAATCATAGGTCAGACTGACTGATGAGTCCTTTCTAGGAGGGAGAATCTACTCTGAGAACAATGTATTGCTGATGTCTGTTCTTTAATGGGTACTTCATATTTCTACCTATTTCAAGCCAACAGGTATCATGAAACTCAGCTTTATTTTAAATTACTTTATTTTATTCTACTTGTGAGTATTTTGCTTGCATGATTGTCTGTGTCCCATGTGTGTGCCTGGTACTCAAGCAAGCCAGAAAAGGGCATCGGATTCTCTGGGACTGGACTTACAGATGCTTCTGAGCTGCCATGTGGAAGCTGAGACCCAAACTCCAGAACTCTGGAAGAGCAGCCAGTGTTCTTAACCACTGAGTTCCTTCTGCAACTTCTATGTTTAATTACATTTTTAAGATTCATTTTATTTTTAATTTCCTATCTTTGGATGGTGCACATAAGTGCAGGTTCCCTTAGATGCCAGAACAGAGTATTAGAGGCCCTGAAGCCAGAGTTATGGGTAGTTGTAAGCCACCCAACAGGGTACCTGATACCAAACTTGGGTTGTTTGGAAAAGCAGCAAGCACTTGTAAATACTGGGTCATCTCTCCTTTATTTTAGGAAAAAAAAAAAAAAAAGAAAAACCTGAAAAGGCAACACTGTAATTATCAAGTAAAATACCTACTGGTAGAAAATAGTAAATATTTCTGATTTCTCTGCTCTAAAAGAAATAGGCAAGTAGAAACCAGGGATAATTACATGTTGGTGACTACACCATCAAGACACAGGTTCCCAAGAAAGGAAGCATGCTACTAGGCAAAGTTAACATTTACAGGTACTCATGGAGTTAGATCTCTGATCTTCCAGCCAGCCTGGTCTACACACTGAGTTCCAGGATAGCCAGAGTTACATAGAGAGACCCGTCTTAACAAAAACAATCACTCCAACAAACAAATCTACCAGTGACTCAGCTATGGAAGAACTTCCTGTGTCCTTGCTCAGAATTCTCTGCAGGTACAAATTCAAGTGGGAGGCAACCTGGGAATGAGGGAGGAGTGTGCATGTGTGGATCACCATGGGATTTTCCCAGGCAGCATGATTAATTTAACCCCAAATGCAAACCTGAGAGTCATAAAGCCAGTGCAGCACCTTATCCCACGTTAATGAAGAAATGGGCCACAGCCAGGATTGGGTGGAGTGAGCTGCGCAGAACTGAACTGCCAGGGCTCACTGTTTAGACGTAAAGCATGCTGCTTGAAAACATACTGAGAAAGAGCCTCAACACCGATGGTGAGGACTGTGTCATTTATAGTAGCAAAGGGGAAGATCATTTCGAAGCCTTAAGCTTTTACAAAACACTTTCTGTTCTATCAGACACAGGAGGAATGGAAGAGTCGATTCCCACGCAAAAGGAAGGTTCTTTGTTCACAATTGGAGCTGGGCCTCTACGAATATTCGGAGCATTTTTTGCTCATACCTATTAATTGTAACAATGCACTAGGGCTTCTCTCTTAGCCTGAGACAGTTTTCAAGTAACCAATAACTTGAATGATAACCATTAAAACATATTAATGTGCCTATGATGGTACTTTAGGCAGCCAAATTCACCATATAAAAGAATAAACAATCAACTCAACTATCTCAAAAAGTTTAGCAAACACATTCTGTTCAGATGCAATGTTTAGGTACCTGTACATATACACTCTGTCACCTAAATCACAATGAGAAAACACTGCAATTCTTCAATCAACTCTACCTGAGTTTTTCTTCACACAAGCGAGAGAGAAACATCCCCAGAGCAAGGCCCATGTGGATTTGCACGGCTTGAGATTCATCAGCACTTGGTTTCCCAGGTAACCTGGCAGTCAGCATGTTCAGGATTTCCTCAACCTTCTCTTTGCAAGAGATAATGAAAACCGGCACGAGGAGAGACAAAGCCGTAGCGGCAGCAGAGCGCGCGGTAGCACTTGCTGTGTTCTCACCCGAATAGGACTTCTAGGACACGCCAAAGAAAAAAACAGGGGTTAGCCTCTTGCTAAAACATGAAGGACGCACACCTAACACACGAGCGCTACAGCAGCACAAGCTTCTCCTACACTGCCCTACAGACAAAAAGGAGAGTCTAAATGTGTTTGTTAGAGCACTGCATTCAGTCAATGAGCCCATCTACTACCACTTAATCAGTCCTGTCCCTTTAAATTTCAAAGATGAAATTCTAAATGCCCCTGTTAAGAGGTTATGGACTCTGTCACTATATAAATGCAAACACTTTCAATGTTTTTAAAAGCCTGAATGTATATAATAGGAAAGCCAAAAGTAAAGCTGTCTGAACTTAGCCAAGCTTCACTACAATTGTCCAGAAAGCTAGGACTTGCCCAGAAAAAAAAAAAAAAATAGGGAGGTAGACAAGAGTTTAAGCTTACTACAGAGGAACAGGTGGAAGTTTAGCACATGGATCTATTGGCACATCTCCCAAAATTTTTGGTGGGAACACAACCCAGTAGGTAGATTATTTTCTACAGGAGCTTAATTCCTTTTAATTAAGAGGGAAGTTGGAATTCTAAAAGCTTCTGGTTACAAAGCAATAACTAGCTATTCAAAAGAACGGAAGGGCTCTACATGTGCCTCTGATATGCAATTATGGGAAGAGGAATGAAAAATGGCTCTAATAAAACGACAGAGCAACTGAACATAGACAGCATCTGCAAGAGTCCCACATTAGAACACTTCACCATACATGCTATACGTTTATAAAAGTGTCTCAAGTAGACAGAAAAGCCTCTTTATCACCCTCACTATTATCCATTTTAGATTTTCAGACATGCCATAAAGGCAGACTTGTCCCTGGCAGTCAAAGCAT
This sequence comes from Pachyuromys duprasi, assembly GCA_028658305.1. Taxonomy (NCBI): domain Eukaryota; kingdom Metazoa; phylum Chordata; class Mammalia; order Rodentia; family Muridae; genus Pachyuromys; species Pachyuromys duprasi. The sequence continues at coordinate 41,090,036 of CM053754.1, forward strand.
GATACAGTGTGTTTTAATTCTATGTCTATTTGCCCCCTAAGCTCTAGTACTTTAAGAATAACAATCAAGCATGTAGGACATTATATTGGAGACTGATATAGTGTTTTCAAATGACAATGTTACTGAAAAGGACTCAGCTATGAGGACACAGGAAATAAAGAAATTGACTTTTGTATAGGTCTTTAAAATGAGTAATAATGTAAAAAGAATAAAAAAGATAAGAGGTAATTCTGAACTGGCCAATAAAGAGGTTGTTTTCTTGGTTTGTAAGAACTAAGCAGAATGACTAGGAAACCTCACATGGTGTCTTGTTCTGGTGAATCTCTGACCCACATAGTTACTATGTAAGCTTCAAAACAAGTTAAGCAAACCAGCACCAAGAGATACAAACATCTAACTTCCAATTCAATTCTGCATTACCTATTAAGTCTTTTTTTTTTCTTTCTGCAACTGTAGTTAAAATCTAGCATTGGACCCTAAGTCCCAGATCAATACATACTTGGTCCTCCCAAAGGCAGGGCAAAAGGAACAGACTATTTACAAAGAAGAGTACAGGCAATAAATTTGGGGCTATATCCATAATCTTAGCAACAATTCAAGATGTGTTCTATATTTTTCTTTAAACAACTGCAATCCTCAGGCACTCAGCTGACTATCCTGTGAGCTCTGTAAGTCCCTAAGCGATGTATACTGATAGGACAAAACCAAAATAATTCTACACCATTGCAGGACTAAAGTAATTCCACAACCCCAAAGGGAGCATTAGACAACAACAAGATGTACATTCCACATTGCTTTAATCGTTAGACTATCATCATGAAGAGATGTGGGTGGCAGTTATTTTTCTTATGACCAAAAAGACTACTTGGTATTTACAAAGAATTTTACTACTTTAAAAACACAGCATTTGTACATAACTTAAACAGTTTTACCTTCACAATCTTTAGTAAGTCAGAAAAGCATGGCAAAAGATTTTTACTTTTATTTCACAAGTCAGGAAAACAAAAATGATAATGATAAAGTCAATAAGGGTAGCATAAGGCCTTCAGTTATTACCGAGGATGCTGTTATTCTTTTCATTTTATGAAAAAGGGCAAAAAGCCCAAATATATTCAAAGAACCACTTGTCCTACAACTATAGCCCATGGCCCTGACTACATGCCAGAAAAAAACTCCAGAGCTTTCATACAGCTGGTACTTGGGGCACATCCTGAATCAGTTCAATCCATCATGGCATCTACCTACAAGTCTTTCTACACACACACATACACACACACACCTAACCCACAGTCAGAGCCAGGATTACTACACTATATCATAGTTTTCATGTGAACAGTGGATGTCAGGTGAGTCAACCCTTGGTGGTTTTAGTCATTTATATTTCTTGCACTCACATGATAAAAGCATGAGAAGAGTTGTCCTTTGGGGTGGTAATGGCTATCCACAATGATCAGCAGAGTATTAAGCACCATGGAAACCCACTCTTTCACTGGAAGGAAATTAGGTTGGACCTGTAGATGAGGAATGACATGAAATATTAGTACAAAAAAAAATAGAACAGACCTAAACTTTCTTTTGACATCTAGAACACAGCCATCTTTTTGTCAAATAATGAAATGCTATCATCAAGAAGGAAACTTTATCTGCTTGAACTACAGGAAGTGAATAAAGTTGACAAATATGTGTCTTTTACCTGTTCCCCATCAAGACTACAACTGCATTTTATTTAAGACTGATAGGAAGTGGGAAGACAGAGGCTACAACAGAATATACTCAGCTATCCTCTGCCCAGTGAATTGTGATGAAAGTAACATATACAACAGAGAATACAAAACAGAAATGTAAAATTTCCCAACTTTATGACTTACTATTTCACAAAGTAATCAATTAGCCTGCAGCAGTTCAACCAATGTCTCTAGCATTTCTGGTTACTATTCCATATGGCTGTCCATCAAGTATCATGACCACACTCACTTAACAAATTATTTTTTTAAAAAACTCCATTCACTAAAAAGAAAACTTAGTTATGAAAGTCACCCGTGGCAATGGGGGTCAGAAACATACATCTTAAGATCTTTTGTTTCTGGTCACACATGTTCAACTCTAATCATATAATGAGATCTGGACTTTGTATTGAGAAACAGCTAAAGGCAAGGTCAATAAAAATAAAAGCAAAGCCTCATTCTTAGCCTGCCCAGCTTCTCAGTTAGATAAGATTGGAATTAAGAGATAAAGAATATGAGAATCTAGAACTTTAGCTCTGAGCTATACCCCCAGTTATGGGGCAAATTAACTCTACAACTGTTAATTCACCACAACTACCCCCCAAGAAAAGGGATCCTATAGAATGCATGAACTTTTAGAGTTATAGATCTAGTTACTATGTAGCCTTTGAGAAAAAATTCTGTAGCTCTGTCATTGAAATGAACCATTTCTTTATCTTTCACATTATTAAAACGAAACTCTGGATTCAAAATTAAATATTTGAATGTTAACTAACTGTACTTTTATCATTCATGTAATGGTTCTTGTACCTCATTCCCTTCTCTACATGTAATATACCTACATGTAATATACATTTGTAGCTCTTACCTTACAGTACTGATTCTCCTGCTCATTGGTGACAATGCTAGTAGATATGATAGCCAGGCAAGACACAGATTAACAGTGAAAGTATATCGATTTACTAAAAATGAGAAGAGCAGAAGAAGTAGAACAGTACTAAGAAAAGAGCTGACTCAAGAGCCTCCACTACACTGAAGAGACTTTGAGTACTGGCAGAGAAAGAAGCTTCTTCAGGAGCAAGAACAGAATAGATGCTAACTCTGCTAATGTAACTTTGGAAGACCTGCACTTAGCCAATTAAAGGGGTTTTGTTCTTGACTCAGAGATCACTTCAGTGATAGATTCTCCTTCACCAACCTTGGTCCAGTAGTGGTTTGAATAAGCCAAGCTTATCTTTCCTTCTGACAGAATATGTCTCACCAAAACTACCCACAGGAAAGAAGGCACTGTGTGGTGCCCTAGAGGAAGGGTAGACACACACCACATACCCCCAAGGACAGTTGTCTTGGCTCACTGGGCTAATCCTAAACTCATCTGCTACTTCAAGAACGCCCTTTAAATAATTCTCCCTTCTCCCCTATCTAGAGATTAATTAAATGCTCAGATGAAGCTGTGTTTGTAGCCTACCCATGGGATGGGCATAGGACCCTGTGAATATAAATTATAAATGGTGACTGCAAAGTCAAAAATGACCCAAGTGGAGATAGTATACTAAGATGCTTCAATAGCACTTGTGTCAGAGACTACATTTTTCCAAACCCAGCCTTTAAGGTTTGTCTTCAACTCCAAGGCCTTCCAAATTCCATGCATTTTCAGTTCTCCTCCTCCTCCTTCTTTTAAATGGATCAGAATTACATCCAGAAAAGCACCATGAAAGGAGAGTACAGAGCCAGGTACGGTGATAACAGCTATAATCCCATAACTTGTGAAGGTGACAGGATAGCGAGTTGGAGGCCAGCCTGGGTTATGTAGTTAGAACCTTTCTAAGAACAAACCAACAAAATGAAAACAAGACAGAAGAGAGTACAAATGGCTCATAAAGCACTTCTCTAAGACAGAGACAGTGATGCTATCGATGGTTAGTATTTACCTGCTCCTGTGAGATTGTTTGTGTGCACCCTCATTTAACTTTTACAGTTTACTTTTATCTGCAAAGTACCGTCATTCCATCTTATAGATGGGAAAAGGTTTTAAAAGTGGATATTACACACAAAGCTTATAGACAATAAGTCAAAGCCTGTGTTGTGCTATGTTGTGTTTTGTTCTGTTAACTGCTCGAGCCATATCATATCTGGATAATGATAAATAACAGATAATAGAACTCAAAACAAGAACAAATCCACGTGTTTTATTTTGACAGATATGAATTATCTGAAAAAGTACATTGGAAATGAATATTGGCCAGCCTGCCACATGTTTAATTAAGAAATAAATGCCTTGCCAAAATGAATAGGCACTTTATCATTGACATCAACAATTAAAATGCAAAGCACAATTTTTTCATTGTGTAAACAGAGCTTATTTATCATTTTTTGACAGCATTGTTCACTTTCTGTAAGCCTGGTTAACCTTCTAAGATTGGTTACTAGTGATGTAATCACAGTAAGACTGCCCTTGTTTCATAAAATCAGCACCTTCAAATGGAAATGACCACTTAACTACGGTGGAAAAGGCAGAACAGAAAAATAGCAAGTAAGTCAGGAAGACAGTGGGGCTCACAGTGAGGGCTCATCAATTAGCAGGATCTGATGACAGTCACAGAATTTAACCATAAAAACCTAGGCCCTGGCCCACATGCTGTAAACTATCCCAACTCACCTCCAGGACTCCATCAGATTCTGAGGAAAGGCTTGCTTCGTGCTTGGACACCACGACTGCAAGGCTGCTTAGGGCCAACAGTGCATTGCCTTTGACCACTGGACTCTCCCTGTGTTAAAAGAAAAGATTCCAAGAGAGGACTTAGAAGACCAAAAGAGGCACATTCTCATGGAAGAGCAAACAAGGTGGAAAAGCACCTCCATTCCAGCACAAAGCTGGTTAAAACAAGAAAGATTCAGGTATGGAGGGCTGGAAAGATGGTCCAGTGGTTAGAGTGCTTGTTGTTCTTGCACAGGACCTGGGTTCAGCACCCACATGGTAGCTGTGGTATTCCGAATGAAAATGGCACCCCCTGCAGACTCATAGGGAGTGGCATTACTGGAGGCGTGGCCTTGTGAAGGAACTGTGTCATGGGACCTCTGCATGCAGGGAAGGTGGGCAGCTTTGAGGTTTCAGAGGTTCAGGCCTGGCCCAGTGTTGCTCTATCTACCTGCCTATCCAGATATAGAACTCTCAGCTACCTCACCAACACAGTGTCTGCTTGTGTGCCACCATGCTTGCAGCCATGAGAATAATAAACTAAACCTTGGAAGCTGTAAGCCAGCCTCAATTAAATGTTTTCCTTTATAAGAGTTACCATAACCATGGTGTCTTCACAGCAATAGAAACCCTAACTCACAACCATCAATAACTTCACTCCCAAGAATCTAACACTCTTCTAAACCCCATGGGCAACAGGTAGACACGTGGGACACATACATAGGCAGAAAAAACACTCATACATATAAAATAACAATAAACACCCAAGTGTGATGGTGTATGCCTTCAATCCCAGCACTCAGGAGGCAGAGCGGGCAGATCTCTTTGAGTTCAAGGTCCTCATGGCCTACAGAGTGAGTTCTAAGACAGGCAGGGACACTTGGTGATCCCTGTCCTGAAAATAAGTAAAACAAAATAAAATAAAAAGAGAGTACTCCAACTGGGTGTGGTAGCACATGACTATAATCCCAACACTCAGGGAAGCAGAAGCAGGCAGATCTTTGTGAGTTCAAGGCCAGCCTGGTCTGAAAATCAAGTCCAGGACAGCTAAGGCTACACAGAAAGATTCTGTCTCAAAAAAAAAAAAAAAAAAACAAACAAGAAAGACAGAGGAAGGAAGGAAGGAAGGAAGGAAGGAAGGAAGGAAGGAAGGAAGGAAGGAAGGAAGGAAGGAAGGAAGGAAGGAATCTAAATAAATCCTTTTAAAAGTGCCAGTATCTTCTGTGCTAGCACTTGGACTGATTTTTAACTCTCCTCCCCATGGTCATTATGATCTTGTACAATGTAGAAACCTAAGCTTCTATTTCTAAATTTCCTTCCTCCACCTCTTACTCCAAACTCTGACATAGCATTTCCAAAGCTATATTCTTCTATGTCATTTTTAGCCAATTTATCCCCAAAACAGATTTAGCCCCCAAAACAGAACTAAACACCTATGTGAAAAGACCAGCTGAATTTAATGGCCTCTTCTGAAACTGCAGTGTGTGGAACCAGCTCCCTCTCAAGCAGGTCACAAGTGTCCTTTACTCCCACATAACATATGGCAGCTTTTGGCAGCCATGACTCCCCTTCTCCCTTATCCCATTATACCACAGCCAGAAGCCACACTGTAATATGACTTGGTGACTCAGATAAGATTGGGAGGGGGAAAAACTGTTTTTACTCTCACTTGGGTTAAGAGTTGTCCTATTATATAATTCCAACCATAGTTCTCTAATATTAACAATAGAAACTCTATTTTTTTACTTCATAATTTGTCATCATAAACATTACCTAATTTTCATATATACTTAGCATGGACTTGGTATTATTCTATATTCCCAGGCTGATCCTGTGGAAGAATGGTCTGAATAAAACAATGTTGAGCTACTGTCTGCAGAACTTCCCCATCTGAAGATGCTCTTCTGGGGCTTTTCCCAATAATGTCCCACAGAAAGTGTCCCCAAAGCCCTGGAAGGAGACCTGAGCCTAAATTCGCTGTATCCATTTGCTGTAGGTAGTACAGTGTTAGAACGGTCCTAGAGGATGGGAATGACCTTCACACTAACTTTTCAAGGGAGCCTACTACTTAGCTCCAGATCAGTCTGCACACAGCTGAACGGAAGCTAAAAGGTTCCAGTGATCATGTGTTCCTGTATGTTTCCCTCTACTTTACAGGAATGGGATACAGGATATGCCATTATCAAGTCTTTTCATTTACCTTGTCGCCTAACCCTCTTTTGCTTCTCACCCTCCCCCCTTGAGTAGTTCAGCTCAGTGAAGCCCGCCCAGCACCCTGGTCATTCTGTTCACCCCTCTTCAGTTCAATCTTCTGTGAGGTCTGCCATACGTCAGTAAGACATCCACAGTCATACTGAGGACTGGGATTAAAAAAAAAAAAACTGAAAGGACTCCTTGTGGTCTAGAAAAATGGCTTCCTCTGAGGTTTCAGATTACAAAGCACTTTTTAAACTAATAATAAAATACCATGAAGCAAGCTATAACTTGCATCATAAAAATCACCTAACAAAAGCAAAACTAAATCTTTTGCTTCTAATACAGGTTGAGTAACAATGTTCAAAATTTTTCAGATTTTTGAGCATCTAGAGCTTTCAGATTCAGATTATGCTACTATTCCCAAATTTGAAAAATGCCAAAGTTTGAAATATATGATCCCAAGCATTTTGGATAAGGAATACTCAGGCTAAATCATTTCTCTTTCAATTACGAATATACTGAGCTTTCCTGATACAAAATGGCTCTTAATCCCTAAGGATGGATTGAGGAAGAGGAGCAGGAGCAGCAACAGAAAGAAAACGTGGGGGATGAGGAGGCAAAGGACTTGTTCTAAATTCTCAGTAATCTGAAAATTAAATCCTCAGTCTTCTCACCATACAGAAAACAGTTAAATGGCCACCCAAAATTGCATATCAGTTCTCATTAAGTAAGTGCCTTATACAAGATGACATAAAAAGTATCTTCATAACATTCAAGTTACAAAAGAGAATTTAGCCTATTTCTTTTTAAAGATTTATTTTGATTTTTAAATCTTTGTGTGTGTGTACGTGTGTGCACGCACACCCATGCATGTGTGTGTGTGTGTATGTGGTATGTATGTGTTGATGTTATCAGAGACCAGAAGAGGGCATCAGATTCCCTGGGACTAGGATTACAGGAGTGAGCTGCCTGACATGGATGGGTGTTGAGATCCAAACTTGGGTCCTCTGCAACACCCACAAGTGCTCTTAACCACCAAGCAATCTCTCTAGATCCTGCCTCAGTTTTAAAACACTACTTCAAATCATTTTAGTTTACGCATCTTGACACATCTGAATATGTACTGTGGGCAAAAAGAAGAAAAATGTACTTAAGGCCACTGGTAATTAGATCTTTGGATGCAGGCTAAATTTTATCTAGACATTAATTTCAAGATAGAACACAATTGCTTCAGTCAACACAAAGCATCTATGGTTCGAGTTCTGCGTTTGATGAAGGCACCAGGACTAGGAGCTTGCTTATTTCAAACCTGCTACATGTCTAGAACAGCAGCTTTTGAGTGACAGTAGACATTGCATACTTAGCAAGACATATTCAAAGAATAGCTAGCCGGCGAAAAATCCACAACTGGAGCAGCACAAACTCACTGCCTTGTTACTCAAATAACCATCCCCTACCAGTCAAACAGCTGTGACTAATTTGCATAATAACATGTCAGCATCAGTTCAGTCTTTATCTAAGCAACACCACTGACATTTTAATTAAATTGTCTTTTGGAACAAACTGATGTCATTAACCTAATTAAAAAGCCCAAGGAAGGATGAGCTTCAGTGATGCTTTCTGAGGGACACAGTATCACGTTACATATCAGCAAAGTGACCCAATCATCTGGGGATTTTTGTCTTCGGGTTCAAATCCATTTAATTAGTAACAATGAAGACAAATTGCCATCCGTCACCAGCTCATCTATGTTCGGGTTCTTCCCTAGTCATAACCCTGATTCTCAAAAATACTCTCTCAAATGAGCAAGTCCATAGCTCTGTGACTGTAGCGTGCCTTCCTGAATTTAACTTACGAGTGAAGAATACAAGCCCTGGCCTCAGACAGCCATGGCAGCCAAGGTCCAAGCACCAAAAGCTAAGCTGTCAAAAAGTAGGAGTGAAAAATCTACTGGGTGAAGGAAGCCACTGGAAAGAAGCAAAGAGCAAGCAGCAGCCATTTTCCCCTGTTCTATCACTATCCGCCTCTGGACCTCACATATCTTTTGTTTACGTCCTGCCACAGTTAGCACTATCCCAACTGTTTTACTAAGACACAATCTTTAAAAAAATTTTTTCAAGTTACACTTTTACACTTTTGATTAAAAAAAAAAAAAGAAAGGTAGTAATCCCACAAGAACACGAATTGTTTCACCCCGAGAATATAAACACATTAACCATGGGTACTACTCGCAACATGAGGCTTTGCAAATCTGTACAGAAAAGTCATGTTGCAGTAAGATTTAAGAACAGGGAGCATAAAGGTGACTTCAGAAGCAAAACAATAGTTTGTCTGAACATAAGCCTGCTGGTTTCTTCATCTTCCAAGCTTTTTGCTCCAAATGACATGTTTTTAACAGGACATAAGAACACTGCACAATAACACTAACTATGAAAGGAAAATATGCAAGATAGCCCACACGTACCTATGAAGCAGAGCACATGGATTCCTTTGGCATCCTTTCTGCACTAGAGCCTCTGTTTGGTCAACATATATTTCCGCATGCCCACTTCAGCAGTGGGGACAGGAAGACTACCAGTTCTCTTTTCCTTTATTCAGTAGGGGTGCTGAGAACAACTCTGCAATTATGTGGTCGTTTGTTTCTGCTGTTCCTAGTGCCAAATCGTTTTTGCTACACAATGTCCCAGGCTATGACTAGGGTATGTTAATATTGCACTGAAATGCTTCCATAGGATATGGGCTTCAGCATATCCTAATACTTGTATTAGGGATGTGTGTATGTCATTTGGAGACTAAGAAGAAAGCAAAGCAACATGACACAGCAGCAGAAGGTGATGGTGGAGGGGAGAGAGGAATACAACTGGCTTGTGTCTATGCTGCCAGGAACAATTAGTCAGCTTGTTAGCAGAGGAGCCTGAAGAGATCACTCCAGCAAGTAAGTTCATTAGGGTGTAATTTCCTTAGTGAGCTTTGGCTTAAGGTAAATAAGAAGCCTGAAGGTAGTAACACTCAAGTAATTTTTGTTAAAACCACCACAAGGATATGGCTAACATTGCCTTTTACTGAGTCTTTATATGTATCTTTTATTGTGTATCAATGTCATTTTCTTTAAAGTTTGTCACAGAACTGAGGAGGTTTATTCAAGGTCAGATTAATTGCTAATTAGAATCCAATCTTCACATACACTGGACCCCATGGCAACCAGGAAATGTAAGAGGAGACCCCACTTTATCTGCTACACTGTGGATGAGATTTAATAATCTATTTGTAGACCCAATGTAACTCATATTCTCAAGAATTCTTTTTTCTTCCTTGAACTAAATTATAATCCTTTAAATTTAAGCCATACCATATGGCATTTTGTTAGGTATTCAGGGTGAATATCTCTCAATACAAAGCTATGTATTCATACCAGTCCCTCTTTGTTTGCACAAAAAAAAAGCATGTAGGAAGAATTATTATAGTTAACAGAGCTAACAATGGTTTTCTATAAAAATAACCCAAAGGGTACTTTATAGTTCTTAACATCATGAAATGCCCTAAAAGGAAAAAGCACGTGTACCTGTCAGGAAGTGAAAGGTTTATTAGTATTTGGATTAGGAGAAGAAACGACTTACTTTGCAGCTGTCTTGGTGATCTCATCAGTCAGCAAGTCTCTGACCCTGCAATAAAGATGGAAAATAGACATGAGCTTCTGTGACACGAAGGAGTACACGTATATTCTTATTCATCAATTTATAAGAACTTCCAGAAGGCCAGTCATATGGCTAAGCAGATAAAGGCACCTGATGACCTAATTTTGATCCCTGGGAACCACATGGTAAAAGGAAAAAGTTCAAGTTCCTATAAGTTTCCCCCGACGTCCATTTGCACACTGTGGCATGTGCATACCCATATGCTTCTGACACACAAAAGAATAATGAATGTAAGAAACTTAATTTTAAAACTTCTAGCAATGCCTCTGGGTCTTAAAAGTACATATGCGGAGATCCAAGATGGCTGCCACGAGAGAACACTGTGTCTGAGGAGTAGGAGAGCAGAAACAACGCAGCGACCAGGAGACTGAACTCTGGGACCTAAAATGCCAGCATTGTGAGTGCCAGGTGAGCGGAACTCCTACAGTGAGAAAATCAAGTGGGAAAACCCTAGGGACACCCAGTTATTACCTGGAGAAATTTCCCTGTGACCAGCGGCGCAC
>CM053754.1:41101351-41117756 GCA_028658305.1 Pachyuromys duprasi
GGGAGTGGGAGGGTAGGAGGGAATGGGGGAGGGGGCTACGCCTGGGATTCAAAGTACCTAACCTGTGATTGAGATAAAAATAAATAAATTAAAAAAAAAAAAGAAAAAAGAATTCTAAAGTAAAAAAAAAAAAAGAAAAAAAAAGTACATATGCAGAGCTGTGTTGCAGAAAGGACATTGATAATGGCTTTATGTCAAAGTTGGGTTCACAATCCTTTTTGTAGGATCACTCAGTGGAGATAGGTGAGGAGAAAATACAAACAAGGACAGGCAGTGTGCTGTGCCCCTGTCACCCCAGTGGAGAGCTGGGTGTGCAGGTTTCCTTTGTTTCACCCTTCTACAAACTGGGTGTTACCTTCCCCTAAGCCTGTGTTGAATACATCCAACATGACAGCAATGGAGGTAGGGCCTTCACAGATAAAGGTAGTGCCCTCACTGGAACAGGCATGAGGAAGCCTGATCCTTTCTCTGTTTCTCCCATGTGATGATAGACAGGGTGTGAGGACTTCCCAGCCATGCTCTTCCTAGACTCTAGAGCTGGGAGAAAGCTTCTGTTGCTGAAGCTGCCCCCAAATGACACTGCATTCTCCTTTTAGCCTGAGAGCTCACCAAAATATCAATTTACTGTATCCAAACAGTACATACAGAATCATTGTATGTATATATAAAATACAACTTCAAATTTTGGTTGTACAGTTGTACCAAAGCCAAAAAAAAATAAGATAATTATACTTGTGGGCTGGGAGGTAGATATCCTCAGTGTAAACATTTATAGACTATAATGTCTTTTCCAACATAGGAATTCTGAGGTATAGGAGAAAGCACTGTGCCAGATTTACATTTTAAAATTTTTTCTTTTATTTATGAGTACGCATGTATGCATGTGTATGAGAGTGTGTGTATGCCACATGTGTATGGGTGCCCAAAGAGGCCAGATTAGGGTGGGGAATTCCATGGGAGTCCAATTTCAAGCATTTGTAAGCTACCTGATAGGAATGCTGGGAAGCAAACTTGGGATCCTCTGTTAAAAGTAGAAGGTGTTCTTAACCACTGAGCCAGGGCTTCAGCCCCTCCAGGTTTTCTATGAATATAATATTTTATATTCATAAATATTTGCATATCACATACAAGAAATTCTTAGCGTGTCAGCATTCCTGAGAATATGTCATCCTTAAGAGCCAAGTTTTTCACAAACTTGCAAATTGCTCTTATAGACCACAAGCATATTTTAAAAAGTAATTCAATGACAAATATAGCTATGGATTGTCCACACTTACTGTAATCTTTTATTGTCTAGTGTGTGATAGTACCAAATGAGTGGCTGTCTATTAACAGGCATGCACAGTCACAACAGAGCTCCTGATAGCTTACTTCTCTCTGCTGCGTTACCAGCTTCCCCTTCTTGTATGTATCATTGACCTCAGTAAGTGAAGATGTTGCAACATCTATGCTCTTAGGAGAAGAAAGTGCCCTCTTGCTGCTACTTACATTATTGCTGCCCTTATGCATCAAAACTTCTTTAGAATTAACTGTGTCTGACTCAAGTTCAACTCCTTGTGCCTCAAGTCCATCATTAGTCTGGCTTTTATCCCACAATTTCACCCAAACAGCTCCTGTTATGGTCACAGAAGACTTTCAAGAGGCTAAATTGAATCCTCAGTTCTTAACCTCCATCTTCAGTATTTGACACAATGCTTATCCCTTTTTGGCTCATTCTCTGTCCTTGACTCTTCTATTATTGATGGCTAGTTTTCTGCCTGGTTCATGGTGTTTCCCGGCAGCCTCCCTTCCTTTAAATGCTGAAGCAGTCCAGGGCTCAGCCCTCTAAAATTCTCCTTCCTTACAAACTTCCTAGATTTCATCTAACATCATGGTTTCAATTGTCACCAATATGGCAATGATTCCAAAAATGTTACCTCTAATCCTTATGTCTTCTCAGAACTCTAGACTCAAGAACCTACTAGGTTCCTCTAGTTCAAGACTTCATTAGGTATTTCACATCTTTCAGATCCAGAATCTGATAAAGTCGATTGTCTTGACTATTTTTCCTAATTTAGTCCGTGGAAGCTCCATTCTTTCAATCACTATTTTCACCATTGATGTTCATCTTCCATTTAAATCAATAATTTAAACTTATGAAATTATAAATCTATAAACCTGCCTTCAAAACAGATTCAAAATCTATTTACTTCATTCTTCTCCTGCTATTACCTTAGCCCAAGACTCTACCATCTTTTGCCTGAATTACTAAAGCGGAGCCCACAAGATCTGCCTTCACCACACTCAAAGCACTCCTCCCAAACCAGGAAGCAGGTGTCCAGATTCAAACCCACCAGTTACCCCTCTCACAGAGACCTCTTTACCTCCAGAACTCTATGTCACACCTTAGTTGCTTCCTTGTTCCTTCCATGTCACCCAGGCTTCACTTTCTAACTACACTCCTTTGAATTTGCCATCCATTGCTGGTTCTTCCCTAGCCTCTACCTCCACCACTTCAGGTCTCATCTCAAGGCCATATTATTAAACAGGCACTCCGAAGTGCCTATGGATGGAAGCAGCCCTCAGCTCCTCCCAATAACCACAGCCATTCACTCTCTACTACTTTTGTCCTAATTAAAATCTGTCCTATTCCATTTGTTTGTTTGCCTATCATCTGTTTCAATTCAACGGTTTATAAGGATTAGGAGAACAAAAGAAAAATACTGTTCTTCTATGCACAGAAGAATGCCAAGCACACAGCAGATAATAAATACATTTGAAATAATAGTGAAATGTCTTTATTTGGATTAGGACTGTAATCAAATAAAGTTGCTAAAGAGTTCATTTCAAAATAGCCTGTCAGAGGGCCTCGGAAAGACTCTACCTAGCAGTGTATCAAAGCAAATGTTAAGACACATAACCAACCCTTTGGCGAAGTGCAGGGAATCATATGAAAGAAGGGGGAGTTAGTATGACCCAGAGAGGACAAGAACTCCGCAAGAACCAAATATATCAGGGTACAGGGGTCTTTTATGAGACTGTTTCTCCAACCAAGGACCATGTATGGATATAACCTAGAACCCCTGCTTGAATGTAGCAAATGGTAGCTCAATATCCAAGTGAGTACCCTAGTAAGAGGAACAGGGACTATATCTGACATGAACTCAATGGCTGGCTCTTCGACCCCCCGCCCCCCCCGAGGAGGAGCAACCTTGCTAGGCCACAGAAGAGGACATTGCAGCCAGTCCTGAAGAGAACTGATAAGCTAGAGTTAGATGGAAGGGGAGGAGGTCCTCCCCTATCAGTGGACTTGGAAAGGTACAGGGAGGAGATGAGGGAGGGATGGGGGGATGGGTAGGGAATGTGGGAGGGGGCTACGGCTGGGATACAAAGTACATAACCTGTGATTAATATAAAATAAAAATGTTACAAAAAAGAAAAACAAAAACAGAAACAAACAAACAAACAAAAATAGCCTGCTTGTCAGTTACTTATCAGTTGTATAGAAAAGTCCCCTGGTCTATTCTATACTAAAGAAACATCTAGGGCCATTTCTCCCTGATACTCACATCCATACAGTTTATGAATTTCATTAGAGGCTTTATGTCCACAGGTCTACATGTTTAAGAATGTAGTAAATATGCTATTCCTGTCAAATTACCACTTTCAGAAGACACAGTAAAACTAGATCTCAAAACAACAAAAAGGGGGACTAGAGAGATGGCTCAATGGCTAAGAACACTGGCTGCTCTTCCAGAAGACCTGAGTTCAGTTCCCAGCATCCACATGGTGGCTCACAGCCATGTGTAACCACAGTTCTGGGAGATCTGTTGCCCTCTTCTGGTCTTTGTGTACACAACATGCACAAGATGCACAGATGTGCTGGTAAAACACCCATATACATAAAACAAAATAACATACCAAATAGTGAGTGAAACCCAAATTCTTAATTTCCAATAACAAATCCACTGCTTTTTTTAAAAAAGTCTATAAAATGAAACAGAACATAATTAAATAGCTAAAGATTTTATTTTCTACAACCCAGCAACTTGCATCTAATTTGGTAAAGCAACCTAAGGTTATAGACCAAGCTATTTAGGCTTTGGGCACTTTGTTTGCATCAATTAATATAACCAATTATTCTTTTCAAACTATATACTGTGTCGCTTTACATGTGTTGGCACTTAAACACTTCTAGGTATTATACTAGGAACACCCTAGGGAACATCTGTTAAGAAAACTGATGGCCTGAGTTAGAAAAGTTGTCTCAATCATGAAGATGTCTTAGCAAAGACAGGAGAAGGGGAGTAATTCTAGACGACATCTGAGGTTGAATGGCAACTGATTAAATAGAAAATAGAATTTTTATTTAAAAGGAGTAAAACAATCAGTTATAAGAAACACATGGAGAGGACCAAACCATTCCCACTCTGCATTAGGCCAAAAATATATAGATATGTTCAGTTAGCTCTCTGTATCTGTGACTTTCACATCTACAGACTTAACCAACATAGATAAAAATATTTGAAAAAAAATGAGTCAATGTACAGACTCTTGTCACATTCTCTAAACTACAAAGCATAAGGATACTCACAAAATTTACACTGTATAAGTTACCAAAGTAATCTAGAGGTGATTTAGATATAGAAGGATGTGCATCTGTTACAAGGAATACCGTGCTGTATGTATGAGACCTGAACTTCAGTAGACTTGCTATCTATAGGGGATACTGGTATCAATTCTTTATAGAGCCTGAGGAATGGGAAGGCCTATACACAGACACACAGACAAACACACACACTTCTGAAAACAGTGTTCCCTATCATATCCAAGGGAGTAGGTAAAAATGAAACTATCGGGTCTTCTGAGCTTGCTCTGGCTCACACAGAAGGTAATGCAGCCAGCATGGAAGTGTTTAAGGCATTTGCTGTCCGCCCCCTTCCTTGCTCCCGTGACAACAGTGTGCAGCAGAATGCCCCCTCCTCACCAGAGCCAGGCTGTGCTTTGTTTGTACTGCACCTCCTCAGGTCCTTCTTTGCCATGCTGTAACTGCAGCTCCAGCTCCGCGATCCTTCCCTGCAAACCACACAAGAGAAATCAGCATGCAGACCTGTTGGCCGTAAATTCCTTTGGCCACTGGCCACAAATGGTCCTGGTGGCGTTTTAGAGCTTGAAAAGCATGAGTGAGGACAACACTCACATCATTGCTCAGTGAATTTCTGCATTTACTAGGAGAAAGTCCTAAAGAGGTTCCAGGCTTGGCTAACTCAGTACAGAGTGCTTTGTTTCACAATGTTGTTCAAAGCAGATCTGACTCTCATAGGTTCCGTTTAAAAAGTCCCTTACGTGGGAATGGTCAGCAAATGATAATTTTAGTTATACAGAGATTGAGGTCTGAGCACCACCGTCATAACAGAACAGCAGAAAATGAATTAGATGAAACTGTTAAGATATAAGTACCATGTTGAAAAAAGAAATAAATAAAAAGTTAATCACCAATGTTATGTTTCTATTTCTTGAATGTGCTTAAAAAAATAGGTATCATGTGGCCTGTGGTGGTGGTACAGGCCTTTAATCCCAACACTTGGGAGGCAGAGGCAGGCGGATCTTTGAGTTCAAGGTCAGCCTGGTCTACAGAGTGAGTTCCAAGACAGTCAGGGCTACACAGAGAAACCGTATCTTGAAAAACCGAAAACCAAAAACAAACAAACAAAAAAGATGCCATAGTTTTCAACTACAGCCATGTAATAGAAACAGTTAATACTGTTCCTTTAAGGCCAACACCTTCAAATATTAAACTTTGTGGTTTTTACTGTATTACTCTATTACCAATTATCTTATTTAATATAATTAAAATAGCAGTTTACTGATGGATTCTAACTTGGACAAGACCTCAGATTTTATTAAGATTACAGGGTAATGCTTAGCTAATTTTAGATGGTTTCGGGCTGGAAAGAGTTTAAAAGCACTGACTGTCCTTTTAGAGGACCAAATTTGACTCATAGCACCCACATCAGAGGCTCACAATCAACTGCAATTCCAATTCCATGGAGAATCTGGTGCCCTCTTCTGGCCTAAGCGGGTACTGTATGCAAGTGGTACACAAACATTCAGATTAAACAACTATATACCTAAAATAATAAAAGAAAATAATTAATTAAAAGGTAAAGAAGTCATTTGATGGCCTAAATTCCCAGCAGCAGTTTATTCTGAACATCTGAAATTGTCAGTAGAGGTTCACCATTCTTGAGATGACCCACCATGATTTTAATTTGATTTCATTATTTACTAATGAGGTTGAGTATACTTTCATGTGTCTACTAACTCTGGATTTCCTGTTCTGTCCAATTTTTTAATTAAAAAATATATTTATGTGTATGTGTGCAAATATATTAAGTGCACACAGGTGCCTGTAAAAGCCAGAAGAGCTCAAGTTAAGACAGTTGGAAGCTGCCTCACTTGGCTGTGTCTCCCAGAGTTTGGTGCTGGAACATGGCTGACTAAGCAGTGGCTATACCATTTTTTTCTTTTTTACTGACTACTTAGTGTCTGTGGGGACCTGAAAGATAATGACCCCCCCGCCCCCACCCAACAGGCTCACATATTTGAATGTTTGGTTCCCTGTTGGTGGAACTGTTTCAGGAGGACTAGGAGGTGTGGCCTTGTTGGAGGTGTGCCACTGAGGTGGACTTTGAGGTTTCAGAAGCTTTCTTTTATAAGTTGCCTTGGTCACTGCGTTTTGTTACAGCAATAAAAAAGCAACTAAAGACAGGGTCTTAAAGTACCAATAAGAAAGTATCAGAGGGATACTGATGGAAAGATGGATCAGCAGTTAAGATCACTGGCTGATCTTCCAGAGGTTCTGAGTTCAATTCCCAGCCTCCACATGGTAGTTTATAACCATCTATATAATGAGATCTGGTGCCCTCTTCCGGCATGCATGAAAACAAAGCACTCATACATTTAAAAAAATAAATAAGAATTAATTTTCAATAAAGAAAGTATCAGAGACTGACAAACTAAAAGATATTGTTAATGTTTAAGCAACAAAGGCCAAGTATGTAACCCAGTGACAGAGCCCACACTTAACATGTACATGGGTTCAATCTCCCACACCAAAAATATATACGTAAGAACAAAGACTAAAAAGAATATTTTCAAACGGTCAGAGGATAAATTATTACTGACCTTAGTCCCTAATCACAGCTTTGATTTCAGATTGTTTCATAGCTAGCTGACCAACTAAGGAAGTACGTCCACAGTCAACCAGCGTTCACAACCCTTCCTGTGTGACATCAGATAGTCTCAAACAGATGCTTTCACAATGCCCGGAGCCTTGAATTTCCTCAGCATCCAAAGACAGCAACAAGGTAAAGGAAAGTATGGAAAGTTCCTTGCCAAGCAGGCAGCCAAATAGCCAATTAGAACACTCCTTGGCAAGACAGTCTGGGAACAGCCAATCAGTCTGTTTCTGATTTTTCTACCTTAATGGGAAGAAATCCACTTATTTCTGACATACTGACATACTTACAATTCAAATTCCAATATCCTTTGAAAAACAGGAAATGCCTAAGCAAAAGCCACTACAGTGTTCAGATCTCAAACTTATCCATGTCCCACTCACCTCCAGAAAGTAATGTAGGCTATACACCTTTCTTGGTTTCTTGGTTAACCAAGAAAACAGCTCCTCTAACTGATCAAGTTTAATGCGACCAAACCCGCCCAGCACCAGACAGAAGTACCCATAGCTACTGTAACAGAAGATGCCTCTAGGACATGAATTCTTGATAGACAAGGATCTCAAAGTTGCTCCAATTCACTTATGATACTTTAAGTTTCAAATGTATGAATGCTATCAAAAAAAAACTCATCAGCTAAAGCACATCAAGTTTCTCAAGTAATGATGACAAACCTATAACACTGGTGAATTTTCAACTCCTTGCAAAAGATAGCCTTTCAGCTTCACGTTTCACCAATTTTCAATGTAACTAAGTGTAAAATCCAAAGGGGAGAGATCTTACGTGAAAGTAAACAAACATATACATTACTACACAAGCAGAAGAGAATTCTAGACCCACATTACTAAAAATAAAAGACTATTCATAAAGGGATTTGTCCTTTATTAGACCAGGGCAGGAAGGATGCCTCAGCAGGTAAAGGTACTTGCCTCTAATCCTGACAACATGAGTTCAGTCCCTGAACCCACATAGCAGAAGAAGAAAACCTATTTCCAACAAGTTGTCTTCATATTTCCACATATGTATCATGGCATGCCCACATCCACTCACCCACTGACAGACAGACAGTCAGACACACACACACACACACACACACACTAAATTAATAAATGTAATAGGTAAATAAAATGTTAGACCAACTTGTGTTATTTATTATTACAAAATATTATTAGGCAATCACATGAGGCTCTGGAATCAGAAGACTCCAAATTAAACTCTATTTCCCTCATTTACCAACTGTTGGCTTTGAACTGTTTGCTTTTCTTTCCTACCCTGACTGCTCACCTATAATACCATTATACATGGGCTTAATAATATACACTTACTGGGTTTTTGTAAAGATTAATTGAAATATTATATGTTAAGTATTAGCTACATACAAGTTATTCAATAAATGGCAGCAGCTACTTTAAAAAGTGGCTTTTGTAAAGTCTAAATTACATCACAATCTTCTTCAAATTAACCCCTCTTCACCTAAAGCAACCTAAATTCTCTGCTGTCCTTCTCTAGGGACTTGCAGAACTGTGTTCCTTCTTTCATGAGGCATGGAGGATCCAACAGTTAAACTGCTAGTGAGCTTGCAGCTTTCTTCACTGGCCTGGGAGCTGGCTGACAGAAGGGGGTGCCTCATTTCCCTTGTGTCCTACAAGTCAGTTCAGCACCCCATCTGGCCAGGAAAAACTGCAAAGTGACTAAGGGAAGCATGAACACAAACAAGTCCATGCTCTGACTTGTACTCTTGTGCTTCTTGAATAGAAATTGTCTGGTAGTGTATAATGAGGGTATAGAAGTATACAGACAGAAGAAAGTCATTCCTTCAATCACATACCCACATAAACACACAACATTTTTAACAACCACTTATCAGCTACAAAAAAAAAAAGGAATTAAACATTGCCCATTCAAATAGTTCCCAACTGATAAAAAATATATATTTGACATTTTAAAAATATATTAACATTTGCAATACTGGGGTGAAAGTAGTCCAATTGAGTATATTTTATGTATTTGGTGAGCAACTGTTGTTTTAGACATAAATGGCAGATACAACAGAAAAGGAAGCCCTGCTCTAGCCCTGAAGGAAAAGAGACAACTGGAGGCTCCAGCTTAAAAAAAAAAAAATCAGTATCCTAAGAGCTTCAAGAAGGAAAACAGAGCTACCAATAAGATAGAAAAGGGTCTTATAATCCCATGGGGAAAGGAGTTAAATGAAACAGGTACCTTCCCTAACTAATGTAAAGAACAAGTTGAAACTGGGTGGGCATTACAAAAATGACAGGATCTGGGGCAGAACGGAGCAAGACATGAGGGATACATGCTGACTTTCAGAAACAGAAATCTGGAAAAAGCTGGAAGATAAATGTCTTGGAGAAGGGTCAGGAGATAAGGCTAAAGATGCAGGCAGGCTCTACACATAGCTGAGTGTGGGAGGACCTCAGCACACTTAAGATCAGATAATCTGGGTCAGTCAAACTGGGTATTCAGGAGGCCAAAAGTGAGAAGACAGAGCTCAGAAGTGAGCTCTGGATGGGACTCAGAAACATAGGAATATCCAAATCTAAATTTAAGTGTAACTATGTACATAAGCCTTACATTTCTTTTACTTAATGTAGTGTTTCTATTAATTCTTAGAGTCTCCCATACAATGCATTTGTATCATATCCACCTTCATCTTCCCTACTCCTCCTAGTTCTACCTTTCACCACTTCCTCCCCATTCCATATCTTTGCTTTTGCTTCTAATAATCCCCTAAGTCAATCTGCATGAAATACTCATAAGAGTGGGGCCATCTTTTGGAGTTTGGTCAACCTCTCAGAGGCTACACTCTTAAAGAAAACTAACTCTCCTTCCTCTAGATGCCAATAACTATCAGCAGCATCTCAGCTAAAGGAGAGGGGGGCCATGAGCCCCTCCCAACTCCAGGCTAGAATGCTGACTGGCTTGATTTTGTATGGGTTTTGTACAGATAAGCACAGCTGCTAGGAGTTCATGAGTGCATTGGTTCTCTCATGTTCAGAATACCCAGTATTGCTTTGTCTTTCCTAGTATCCGATTCTACATTTCACAACTTCTCTTCTGTGAAGGGTGTTTGTCTAGGAGACAGATCCCCCAACCCTTAAACTTCTTATGAGCAAAAGGAAGCCACTGCATTTTTGATATGCTATTTTTCCCCAAGTGCTTTTACTCTTGTTTCACACAGTCCTCTAGGCAGAACAATCTTCATCTTGAGAAGGTCAAGGTCAGTACAGCTTGCAGCTGGGCTTGTTGAACACTGACCTACCTCAATAGGTGAAGACAGTGGGGAAGGTCACGGGAACCACACCTGAGTAGTCAGCTACTCCTTCTAACCAGCCATGTTCAATTCTGCCCTAATGGCATGAGATCTTGGGGTGTCCGGGAGAAGCTAGAAGATACAGGCTAGAGAAGCCTAGGAAACGGGGGCTTCATCTATGCAGCTATGAGGAAGCCATCATTCATGTTGGGGAAGATATTCTAGTAAGGCTTCTTTGAAATCACTTCCATTCCTGTCAATAAGCCTCAGCCATGCTTTATGAATAAGCCCAATGAACTCACTGGCTTCCTAGGGGGTCCTTGGTATACTAGAACTTTGGTTTTTCGCTGGGACCTTAGAAGCTGTGTAGTCAGCCCAAGACTACATTATTGAAACACTAAATACACATTATTATAAGATTAGTGATAAGGGGGAAATACTCCCCCACAAAGCAGAGCCCTTGTGACGCCCTTACCTGTAAAATGGCATGGTAAGCTCGAGTCATATACGCAAGCCAGGCCTGTGGAAGAAAGAGTGCATGGTGCCATTCTGAATGCTGGACATGGACCTGTGGGAAAGATGAACAAAAGTACATTAGAATATTCAGAACTGAGAACAAAATGAAAACAACAGTTCTTCTTTCCATATATTTAAATGGTTTGTTTTCTAAAACAAACCAAATTAGTCCAGGATTGGAACCACAATAATATCTTTCTGATATTCCCAGTAGAAAAAAAATTGGAATCTTGTAAAGACAAAATAAAGCCTGGAATTTTCTAAATTAAAGCAAATGAAACCCTGCAATAATAACAAGTTAAGATGTATTTGTAATACAAATCCTTCTCTGAAAACCAGGGGGAAAGGAAAGGCTGTAAAACCTCTTGCCAAAGATGGGAAGCAGGGTACTGTCTGACACACCCCTAATAATGTTAAGTAAAAATAAGTATTACTCATAACCTGGATTCCAAGTATTACCATTTCTGAAGTAATAAACATAAACTGCCAATAGAAACGTTATGTAGAAACCACATAGAAAGAGCATGCAGTTGAGCACAGCACACAGTAATTGTGTGCACTGCTGGATAGCTGCCCTTTCATCCATGTGGGTATACAAGACAAAACCACTACATGTCAACAGTGAGATCTACTTCTGAGCAGAGTCCAGACAAAGCATCTGGATTGCATAATCATTTTGGTTTCTACCTATTAGTACACTGCAATCTTGCAACACATCTTCCCAGGGTCTGTGCCTGTTCAAGATGCCTCAAGACGAACAGCTACAGTGCCTCATAGTTTATGCATCCCTAAACTTAACAATCGACACTTTCATCCATGCCCTTAAACTTTCATCCACCTCCCTAAAGATGAGAGGGAAAAGTTTGTGTACAATCATGAGAAAATTATAGTAACTAGTACTTCAGAACAGACCCTACTACCTGAGAATGTTTTCAAGTACCATTTGATAGGGGAGATAGTACAGCTGAATACAGCCAGGTGTCATGGCTGCTGGCATGCTTCACTCTTATCCTAGTGAGAGCCTACTGTGCAAGCTTCTGTGGATGACAAGGATTATCCAGCACTCCACAAGAAGCTCTCTTGCTGGCAGGAGAGCCAGAAATGGGCACAAACAGATTGTAATGCAGGACTGTGAAGACTCTATAGGACATGGGACAGAAGAGGACAATGGGATTGATTCTGACCTCTTGTTAATCGCTTCTGGTGCGATATATATATATATATATATATATGGTTTTTTTTTTTTGTCAAACATTAGATACTTAAACAGCGTAAGATGGATACTGAGACCATGAAATGAACTGGAAGAAATTATAAAGACATTTTTCTGACTGAGTATTCACACTGCCAGGTGAAGGGGAAAGAGCCTTGCCAGTGTGTCCACCAATAGAAGGAATGAGCCCTCTAACCCATTTCCTCTTGTACTACCCAGAAACCAAACAATATTCTAGGCCAAATGTCTAGCTAGGAAGGAAGTCCTGAGGTGTCACCCATTTTCTCTCTTTCCAAATGCTTTCCCCCTTTTTATATGAATTATGTTTCCTATTCACAAAATAAATTATCATTAGCTCCTATTTTGATACACAGAGTTAAGAGAGACACCATTCAAATAATGCAACCTGAATTTTTACCTCTTAAGAAATACAAAATATTTTCAGAGTCTCCTGCCATAAATCCATAGATATCTTTGTACTACTAAGAATTCTTGTCAGCCTCAGCACATTGACAAAAAGAACACTGACTCCTTTGGAAATACAATGGTCTCAACTCCTTCTTAATATTGAGCTTGAAAAGGGAAAGAATTATAGGAAAATGTAAATGAGCAAACGGAATGTTGAGTTATAACTCCCACATTGGCCCTACTCTTTACAGGATATATA
This sequence comes from Pachyuromys duprasi, assembly GCA_028658305.1. NCBI lineage: Eukaryota > Metazoa > Chordata > Mammalia > Rodentia > Muridae > Pachyuromys > Pachyuromys duprasi. The sequence continues at coordinate 41,114,236 of CM053754.1, forward strand.
GAACCACTCATCTCTCTGACTTAAGTGCCCTCTCTTCCTTTCATTTCAAGTTACTGAGATGATTACTCTCGCCTCTACAGTTCTAGAATACTATGAACATCTGTAACCTCACACAATTCCAAGGCACAGAGATCACATCTGGTTTTCTCTGGAATACTTTTATAGTGCCTATAACACTGTCTTTACACACATGCTGGGTTGAAATTATTTAAGCATACCATATCCCCTTAACAGAGATATGTTTGTCATATTAAAATTACAAACTAAAATTTAAAAAGTGATCATAAAATTATGGTGTTCAACTTCTTATATTAACACCAGGAATTAAACTGGAGGCCTAACATGTTATTGGTAGCTAGGCAAGCACTCTACCACTGAGGTACAACCTCAGCCTTCATTTCACTTTTTATTTTGAGATAAGTGCTTACTAAGTTAACCTAGGCTGGCCCTGAGCTTGTGATCTTCCTGCCTTGGCTTCTTGAGTTGTTGGGATACAGGCTTGCACCACCAGACCCAGCTTAGCATTCAACTTTCAATCATTCTAGAAACACAAAGCTTCAACAACAACAACAAAATCTAGAGCCAGGCATAGTGGCACAGACTTTTAATCCCAGCACTTGAGAAGCAAAAGCAGGTAGGTATATCTCTGTGAATTTGAGGTCAGCCTGGTCTACACAGGAATTCTAGAATAGTCAAGAATAGACAGAGCCTTCTCAAGAATGAACGAACAAGCAAACAAATAAAAAAACTTGTCTGAGTCAATGCATAATTATTATTTTAAAACTTATAGGTAAATGCCCCAAATATTCTAGCCCAGAAACATTTATTTTCAGATAAGTATCTTCTAAGCGAACAAGTTAATTTTTACAGGGAGTATTACAAACTTTATAGTCTGATATTCTATAAGCATTTAGATTATGATTTAGTTTACCTGAAACAGTAGCTCATGGAGATATACTGCTTAGAAGCACAATTCATAAATATAAGGAGAGAACAAAAGGTACATTTCTCCCCATAAATGTTTGCCTAATAGAACCACACAACTTGTTCTGCTTCTAGAACAAACACCATCATATGATTAAAAAGATAATATCCATTTTAACAGCGTTTCATTAACTATAATAAATCAAATAAGGAAACCTTTTGATGAGGTTCTTTGTGAAATTAAAGTGTAAGACAAACAGCAGTATGTAAAAACTGATAAACAAATATTTGCTATTAATGTTATGACCAGCTTTATGAAGCATGACAATTCTCCTGCTCACAGTTACCCAAACCACCTTCACCTCTGCTGCTGACACCACCACCTCCACCTCCTCTACCATCTCAACAACAAAGGAAATGAATTAAATGATTAAACATATTTGATTTCAGTTGCTACATGAGATATAAAGGAATATCAACCCCCACACTCATTCTTCTGTTCCCAGAAGAAAAAGCATTTTCACTTGTTAGAGGCCCTAAAAGACTGCTATTTGTAAGTATGAGTAAGAGACTTCAACTTTCTGTCATTCGTAATTCTGTTGCCACAAAGTAACTTTCACATCACCCCAACCACTCATAAATAGTAAGAGAAGGAAGGACTTAAGAGGATGCCTTCTTAAAGTGCAAAGCCCTCATCTCTTTGTAAGTACTTTTCAGACATTCAATATCCCCCCCCCACATTCCCCTCCCCACTTCTCTCCATCATTGTCTCCCCACCCCATTTCCCATCAGGATAACATTAGCTTGAAAGCTGACAATTCAACTGCATCTCAAGCAACCATTTACTCTGTTATTTAATAGAAGGGGAGACCCAGTTACCATAACAACTCACATCCACATGGTAATTACGGAGTATCTAAAAACACAGCAAACCATACTTTTCGCAGTATTTGCTAGGGAGAATCTGTAAGAGGCGCAGATGTAATTTCTTCCCACTATTATTCGTAAATTTCACCTAGTTGTTTTATATCGCACAAATTGAGCACTACTCCTTGTACCTTTAAGGACATATTTCTAAAACAAAGGGCAACTGAAAAAGTAGGTGAGGCCACATTTCTTATATTTCAAACAAGTGGCTACATATCTAATATGAGTCAGCTTGGAGAAAATTAAAGAATTAGGAAAACCAAAATTAAATCAAATAGTGATCATTTACTTAAAAGTGGAAGGGGAGTAGAACTAAAGATGTTGTTCAGAGTATAGCTTCTAGTACAGCTGAATAAGGTTTCTCTAAAAATGGCTCATTGCTTAATGCTAAGCATAAACATAAACATGGCGGGGTGAAACTAACGTCCACATCGCCAACAAGAAGAAGGTGATGGAATGTGACTGCCATTCTCATCCCGGGATACACTAACACTGCCCAATTTAGATGAGACTGTCATGTCAAAATGGGAAATGCCAAAAGATAATGAGACTGTCTGCAAATTCCAGGGAAGGAAACTGTCACTCAGGAGGTATCCATCAGGGCAGGGAAGGCCCAGAGAAGGGAAATGACCACTGGTGGGCCCTGATTCAAAAGATCAAAGAGAGAGGCCACTTGGTTTTACCTAAATCTCAGAAATGGTAGTCATATGGGACTAAGTCAGCATCAGACACAGATTGGCAATCCTTGAAAACACGTAATAGCATGGTGGCATGTCCGTTTTTTTAAATGGCAGAAAATATGAGGAAATTTATAAGAGATGACTTTATATAAATAGTTCACCATTGCAGTGAAAGGTCTTAGTTTAGGTGACACATGGTTCTTGAGATATATTAATAAAGTATTCTATACGAAATAAATGTCAAATATGAAAATACCCCTTCTGGCACATAAAGGGGCTTAGAACTCACTATCCATTCAAACAAGCAGGACTGACAAACTGATGTACCTAACAGTTCTCTGAGATCTTTGGGGGAATTAGATCCCAGAGCAAAGTGCAGCTGGAGAGAGAATCAGGCCAACACAGAATCACAGCTTACTGGAACTGTAACCAGGAGACAGACACATAAAGCTAACAAGGACCCTAGTAGGAAACCCCAGATTAAACAGTCAGGAAAGAGTTGGATAAACAGTGGATCAGAAATTCCAGTCATCAGAGGACCACACACCTCTGTATGTTCCACTTTGAAGAGCTTGACCAAACTCTCACAATGAATACAAAATAAAAATCACCCCATATGGGGGGGGGGGTCAATGTAGCGATGTATCAGAGCAGATATTAAGACTCGAGATCAAGCCTCTAACAGAGGGCGAGAAGTAATGATAGATCTGGGGGAGGTTGTTGAGACTTGGGGAGAACAAGAGCTCCACAAAGACCAAACTGAGCAGGGCACAGGGGTCTTGTATGAGACAGTTTCTACAATCAAGGACCATGTGTGGATGTGGCCTGGAACCCCCGCTCAGATGGGGCCCATGATAGCTCGGTGTAGGACTGAAGACCCTATTCAGGGAAACAGGGACTGTTTCAGTCATGATCTTGATGGCTGACTCTTTGACCCTCCCCCATACAAGCTGGGGAGTGACAGACTGGCTAGATCCCAGGGGAGGACAT
>CM053754.1:41117856-41129843 GCA_028658305.1 Pachyuromys duprasi
AGGCTACACCTGGGATTCAAAGTACCTAACCTGTGATTGATATAAAAATAAATAAATTTTAAAAAATGGAAAAAAAAGGGGGGGAAAGAAATAGTGGAAATAAAGAGTTGATATTTAAAAAGAAAAAATAAAAATCACCCCATACATCTGACGTCTGGGAAGGGAAAGCAATCATTCTGAGATACACCATCAAAGGAAGCCCAACTGCATTTGAAGTGCAATTCTCCTGCTCCTGTGTCCAAAGTGCTAAGGCACACTCCAACATGCCAGACTCCTAACTAACTAACCTGGGAGGAAGGAAATACATAATTCCCATGTCTTTTATCCTTCCACATAGAAAAGACATAACATAAATCATGGCTACTCTAGGTTACTTTGCCTTAAGGCAGCAAAGGGAATTAAAACTTACAAACATACTATTTAAAAAAAAAAGACCTAATTATACAGTTAAAGAATGATTCTATATCACCACAATACCCTTACTATGAAACAATTAAAGGTCTACTTATTTCAATTCCTTTCACATCATGTTCAGTTTTCAGGAAAAGAACAAAGTACAGTAAGAGGCAAAAATATGTTCAAGGAATCAAGCAGGAATAGGAACCAGAGGCAAACAGTGAGTACTGTTGGAATTCTCAGTCTGGGAATTTAAAATGAATTATTAATGCACAATGGCTGTGATGGACACAGTAGACTGTATGTAAGAACAATGGACAAAAGTCCTAAGGAAGAACTAAAAAGAAACCATAAGGACCAAAAGCCCTGCTGCAATAGACAAAGAAAAAGCCTTTGGAGTATTTCATAGACTAGCCTCAACTAAAGACAGAATACCAAAACTTGAGGATATCTTAATAGAAATCTCCAAATATGAAAAGCAAAGGGAAAACACCAACAAACAAACAAAAATAGAATGTCCAAGGTCTGTGGAAATGGATGCCAAACATACAATATACATAGAGATCAACAATAAAGACCTGGTCAAGAGAATGAACTCTCCTGGGTCATTAAGATGGCAACTTAACCTTCCAGTGGGGCAAATCAAATAACCTGGCAGGGAGATCATCCTGGAAAAAGTAGTGCTACCCTTATGCTATGCTAAAGAGACAGGCAAAATAATTAAACCATTCCCAGGATCCTACCCCGAGAATAGTTTCTTACAGAGAGCAGCCATGCTGCTTCTGAAGTCAGCCTGCCTAGTGAATTAGTAAGTGTAATTTTCCCTTCCTTCTTTCCTTTCTTCCTTCCTTCCTTCCTTCCTTCCTTCCTTCCTTCCTTCCTTTCTCTTTCTTTCTTCTTTCTTTCTTTCTTTCTTTCTTTCTTTCTTTCTTTCTTTCTTTCTTTCTTTCTTTCTTTCTTTCTTTTTGTTGTTGTTCTAAACATGCCTTCCCTAACACTGTGGGTTTCCTTACTTCTCTAAAGTAATGTAGTAGAATTCTATACCCTCTGAAAATGGTCCCTCAAAAATTAACACGAAACAGACCTTATCAGGCAAGGCTTGCCTTTCAGGACAAGTTTTTCTTTTAGGCACCTTTTACACTGAACAAAAAGTTAGACTGAAATCTCAGAGCTGCAGGAAGATAGAAAGATTATCAGAAAAAGAACACAGAAAGGTAAAATAAAATTTGATTTTCATGTTCTTAATTAATCTAACAGTAGGTGTATTCAAAATAACAACATGCTTATGTATAAGTGAGATGAATGGCAGCAATAATCCTATATTTGTTACTTTGTATGGCTGTGAACAAAATCCTTGAAAGAACTAAAAAGGAAGGAGTTTAATTTTGGCTGACGGTTTCAAAGCTTTCAGTCGATGGCCTTGGCTCTGCTGATTCTGGGCTTGAGATGAATACAAAACAGGAGAGAAATGGAATATGTGTCAGGATCATGATGCCCTGTTGGCTTCATGGGAGAAAAGAAGCAGAAGAAGGTACAGGAGGCGCCAGGGCAAGATACAGGCTTTAAGGACACACTTCCAGTGAAGGACCAGAAGCAGCATCCTCCTTCTTAGGGTTTTCAGAACCTTCTCAAATAATGTCACCACCAAGGGAACAGGTGTTTAACAGATGAACATAAATGAGATATTTCCTACTAAAACCTAACAGATTCCATGGACAAAGACCAGGGATTGGAGTTATTTACAATTATATACAAATCATATAAGATACAAATACCATATAATATTTGAAGTGTTGCTTGCAGGTTGATTAATAGATGCTTATTGTCAACTCTAAGGCAATCAGAAAAAAAAGAGTAAAATTAAAAAGCATTAGGCTAACAAGAAAGAAAATGGAGTCACATAAAACTTCTAAGAGTAGACAGTAAAATTAGAAATAAAGGACACAATCAACAAAGAGAAAAGTGTAACCACATAGTAAATATTAACTAAACCATATCAACAATTATTTTGAAAGTCAATGTTCTGAATGAACTATTTAAAAGACAGTGCTAAAAATCAAGCAAAAACCAAGACCCAATTGTATACCTTCTATAATGTTCTAGCAGCCTATTCATAATAGCCAGAAGCTGGAAAAAATCTAGATGTTCCTCAACAGAAGAATGGATACAGAAATTGTGGTACACAATGAAATACTACTCAGCAATTAAAAACAAGGAAATCACGAAATTTGCAGGGATATGGTGGGAACTAGAAAAGATCATCTTGAGTGAGGTAACCCAGAAGCAGAAAGGCACACAGGGTATATACTCACTCATAAGTGTATATTAGCCATATAATAGAAGATAAACATACTAAAATCTATACTCCTAAAGAAGCTAAACAACAAGGAAGACCGTAGGGAAGATACTTAATCCTCATTCAGAAGAACAAACACAATAAACATCAGAAGCAGGAGATGACAGGGAACAGGCAGGAGCCTACCATAAATGGCCCCTGAAAGACTCTACTGATAAGGTATCAAAGCAGAGGCTGAGACTCATAGCCAAACTTTGGGCAGAGTCCAGGGAATCTTATGATAGAAGGAGGAGATAGAAAGACCTGGAGAGGATAGGAGCTCCAAAAGGAGACCAACAGAGCCATAAAAACTGAACCCTGGGGCCCTGAAGAGAATGATACCCCAACCAAGGACAATGCATAGAGAGGACATAAAACCTAGGCTAAGATGTAGCTAGTAGACTCAGTCTCCAAGTGGGGTCCCTAGTAAGGGGAGCAGGGACTTTCTCTGGTATGAACTCAGTGGCAGGCTCTCAGATCACCTTCCCCGGGGGTGCAGCCTTCCCAGGGCATAGAGGAAGACAATGCAACCAGTCCTCATGAGACCTGATAGGCTAGGGTCAAATGAAAGGGGAGGGGGACCTCCTCTATGAGTTGACTAGGAGAGGAACATAGGGGGAGAAGAGGGAGAAAGGGTAGGACTGGGAGGAGATGACACACATAAATCAAAAGTAAGTGTGGATAAAGATACAATGATAATGATGATAAATTAGGCATGTATATGTTGGCCATTCATGCCCACTCAAGTGGCAGGGGATGCTGCAGACGCCTGTTGTAAACTCTGCCTACTTTGTAAATTTTGTAAACCTTCAAGGCAGGAAAGTAGCCAGGCCCCTCTCCCAGACCTCTCTAACATGCATTACAGCATTCACAGCCTCTCTCTGTAACTGTCACAAAGGTATCTCCAACCCTCGAATATGACCCTTGCCAAATTGTGCTAATTTTAGATGAAAAGTCTGAACAAAATGCCACCAATCCCTGAGCAGGAAAACCCACCAAACTCTGAACAGGAGAGTTCACCTGAGCTCCCCCAAGCTCAGAACTTGAAATCCTGTCATTCCTTACCCTGAAAATCTCTACCCTAGAAAGCTCCACCTGCTAAGAAATCCTATATAAAGGCTGTATCTGCTCAAGTTCCTGGTTGTCCTCTCCTGGAAACAGGGGCAGCCAACCCTGAATTCGTCCCTCCACACCCTGAGCCCGCTCATGAAATCTCTTTTATGAGATTTGCAGCCTGGTGTGACTCTCATCAGAAGAGGCCAAGAAGCAATGACAGAAGGGGTAAGGAAAGGAGTGGAGCAGGGTTGAGGCTCAGCTCCTCAGCTCAGCTAGGAATACCCTCCTTTGGGAGTTGCAACACCTTTCTAAGGAGGCTTCCTCTCAGAGCTGCGTGGTTCCCAGGACCCCTGTCTCAGGATACTTTTACACTGGGACACCTTCTTCCCTCAGAGATATATGGATTCTGGGCTTCCAAGTCCTAGGACACCTTTCCATCTGAGCAGGAAGGCAACAGTATATGTTGATCTCAGGTAAGGCATGTGTCACAGCCTTTAATCTCAGCATGGATTGGGAGGCAAAAACAGATGGATCTGTGTGAGTCTGAGGCCAGTATGATCTACACAGTGAGTTCCAAGACAGCCGGAGCAACACATGAGACCCTGTCTTGAAAATATCATCATCAACAGAAGCAGCAGCAGCAGCTAAAACTGGGCCAGCAAGATGACCCAGAGGGCAAACACACTTGCTGATAAACCTGTCTTGAGGTTGGTTCCTGGGATCCACATGGTAGAATGAGAGAACCAGGTTGTCCTCTGACCTGCACATGCTCTGTGACACACATATGCCTCCACCTCACAAACAAATATTATAAAAAAGTAATTGGAACAGAAACCACTGAAATTCAAAACTAAAAGCTAGTTATTTGAAACATTAAATAAAAACAATAAATTTGTAACCAGACAGACTAAGGAAAAAAACACAGAGAGAAAAAAATAAGCTACATCTGAAATAAAGAGAAGATACAAATCCAGACTCTATAAAAAAATAAAAGGGTAATGAAGAACATTGTGTACAACTGAATGCATCAAATTAATAACCGAGATAAAAAGACCAATGCTTTGAAAAGCGCAAAGTTCACATGAAAATCACATTATCTGAATAGGTCTATACCTTTTAAGAAAAATTAAATTTTAAACAGTTATTAACCTTTCCGAATGGAAGTACCAGTCTCAGAGGTGTTCACGGCTGACTACCACTAAACATTTAAGGAAGTGATCATTCTGATTCCCTCCATTTCTTTTAGAAGAGAGAAGCAGATACTTCCTCTCCTATGAAGTCAGTATTACCCTCAATTTGAAACTAGACATTGACAAGAAATCCACAAAATGATATTTCCCAAAAACATAAATACAAAACTTCCCAAAAGCATGAGCAAACTGAATCTGACAATGTAAAACAATTTATACATCATAATTAGTGGTATTTATCCAGGGAGACTGGATCGATATTTGAGAATATATAGTACAGACATCACACACCATATCAATAGATGCAGAAAAGGGCACTTGAGAAACTCAAAGCCTGTTTATAATTAAAAAAAGAAAACAAGCAAACAAAACAAAAACAAAGCAAAACCTTCCAACTAGTTTAACCAAGGTTTAATCTAAGCTTGACAAGGAAAGTCTACACAATAACCCCAGCCAATAGAATACACAATAGTGTATTTTTTTTAAATCAGTACAAGGCAGAGATGTCAGTTCTCAGCAGTCCTTTTCAGCATCACGCTGGAAGTCCTCACTGATGCAATGTGATAGAAACAAAGTAAAAATATACTGAAGGAAAAGAAGAAAGGAAATTGCCTCTGCCACAGACAAAGTAAGTATTTATATATAAAATCCAAACAAATTAGCCAACAGATCCAGAAATTAGTTACTTCAGCAAAGCTAGAGTATGAAAGATTAATACGTAATTGCTTTCCTATATATTTACAGGGAATAGATATTAAAATTTGAGGTTAACTGATGATAGTAATATCATCCAAAATGAAATGTGTGACTATAAACCTATGAAAGTATTTGTAAGATCAACATGAGAAAAACTACAAACTATGAAAAATCAACAATGAGTCAAATAAATGAAGAGATGCTTGATGCTCATGAAAGGAAAGATTTAACCATAACTGTATGGTCCAGTAGGATTCCAATCAAATCCTAGAGTGTTATTTCAGAAATACCAGCAAACTTATTCTAAACTTCATATGGCAAATAAAAAAGAAGAAAGAGGGGCTGAAGGGATGGTTTAGCAATTAAGAACACTTCTGCTCTCTCAGAGGACTGGATTCTGTTCTTACATGGAAGCTCACTGTGGCCTGTAACTCTAGTTCCAGGGGATCTGCTGCCCTCTTCTGGCCTCTGTAGTCTCATGCACAAATGTGGTACACATAAATTCATACAGTCATGCACATTCACACATGAAAATGATAGATAGCTAGACAGACAGACAGATAGGTAGATAACATGCATACATACATAAATAGATAGATACATAGATAGGCAGATGGATGGGCAGACAGGCAGACAGACAATCTTTTAAAAAGCAACAATGAAGAATATTAGATAAGTGTAACTATGGGACCTCAAGCCTTACTATTCAGCTATAATAAAGGTAGAGAAGCAAATCATTGTGTTTACACAAGAGCAATGAGCAGATTGTCAAATAGAATGAATCCTGGGGCAAAACACTTAGGGTTATGGAATGGTTTCTTTTTTTTTTTTTATGTAATGGTTTCTAAATTTAACAAAGCACCTACAAGATTTATAATATGAAAACAAAATGCTAACCTAATGAACTGCAAAGATGTACATTGTTCATGAGTGTAGAGACACTGTGGTCCAAAGATTTCAGTTTCCCGTCAAGCGGCCTATGGAACTGATGCATTTATAATCCACATCAAGGCAGGCATGCGATATCTTAAAGCTGTGTTTATGTTTATATCGAAGAGCAAAGGGCCTAGAATTAAAAGTCATACTACTTCACCGTGAGGCATATTCCTAGCTGGCAGTAATCAGGCTGTAAGATTTAGGTGACAGTACAGATCACAGTAACAGAAATAGAAAAACATACAAAAAAAGGAAGGAAGGGAGCGCAGAAGAAAACACCAGAAGTGGGAGGAAGGATTTTTGATAGAAGTACTTAGTCAATCCAAGTAAAGGATGTATTTACAACAAAAACAACCAGTCCTCTCACAAACATTATACTCTAATGGATCACAGCCTAAATTGCACACCATAACGTGTAAAACTCCTACGTGAAACCATAACCTAACTACAAATTGATTAGTGAGTGTACTAGATGTGGTGAGCCTACTCAGCAAAATATGGATCTGCCATAAAAACAGTGCAGAGCCAGTGTATGCTACAACATGGATGAACCTAGTTAACCATATATTTTGAGTATGTATATAACGGATTTTAAAATAAGTGAACTATACATTTACTCTAAAAATTAATAAATAAAAAATAAATTATGTAGAAAAGGAAAATTCTCGTAATCTTGCTTCAGACAAAAAAAGTCATAAGAAGAAAAATATGACAATCTAGAGTCTTCAAAATTAAAAATTTGATTTTCCAAATACAGTCATTTTTAAAGAAATAACAGATCTAGGTATAGAACATTTCCAAAATCCATTTCTAACATACTATTTCTATCTAGAATGTGTAAAGTCCTTTCTTTAGGAAACAAATAGTTGGGGGAAAAAATAGTGCAAAGATCAGAGCCGACACATCATGGGAAACTAAGGATTACAAAAGAACACATAAAAAGATGCTGACCACCATTCATCAGCACAGAAATGAATACCTAGTTTTTAAAGCTAACCATTCCTGTCCCTGGCAGAGATGTAAGCACAGACCTCTTGTATACTAAAGGGGCATCCACAAGGTGACAGCCATTGGAAATATGCTACTAGCGTTACATCAAGTTCCATGTGTAGTTACCAAATACCTCAATAATCACACTCTTAGCTATTTCTCTACATCAAGGACAAAGCAGATGTCAACACAAAAATATCTGAGTAATTCAGTGAGGAATTATCATGAAAATGTTTATATGACCACCAAAAACCAGATGCAAATCAAGGTCCACCACCCAGTAAACCTATTAACAAATGAACCCCTCAGGATAAACTTCCAGAGACACAAAGCAGGGTTTGAAGAAATTTCTAAAAAAAAAAAAAAAAAAAAAATGCCCAACAGACCCCAGGAAAACAAAACAAAAACAACAATAACAAAAGAAGCCAGAATAAGAAGAAAAGCTAAGAGTCAAGATAGGTTTTAAATGTTTTCTGATTGACCTGGAAGGGTGCAGTGATTGTCCTTAACGCAGTTTCGCTGTCTGTGATTTCTGTTACAGTCAACAGTCTGATAACTAAACTGAAAAATTCTGTAGACAAATGATATACATGTTTGAAGTTGCATACTGTCATAAACAGTCTGATGAAACTTTGTGCTGTTCCACTCTGGACATGATGCATTCCTTTGCCTAGTGTATCTACGCTGTATGTACTACCTGCCCCTTAGTCCTCAGTAACTCTGAGTGATCATATTCAAGTAATCCTTGTTTTATTTAATAATGGCTTGAAGTCTTAAGAGTGGTGATTCTGGTAGATCAGAAATGCCAAAGCAGAGCCAAGAAGTGAATAAGTAAAAGCTGTAGACCTAATAAAGAAAAATTTTTAAATTCACTTGATTGGGTTGCTAAGCTCTACAGTAACAAACTGAAATTGAATTCCAGGGTTCAATTTCCAGACTTTCTACTTAGTTGCTTTATGATCTTAGATTACTAGGATCTACCTCAGAATGTGGATGTGGAGATTAAATGAATGGATATACTGTGCTCCTCTGCTTATAATTCTTAGGTCATGTCCTAATAAAATGTTACAAACTGAAAATGCCCTAACTTGAAAATGCCTTAATCAGGCTAACTTGCCAGGCATCACAGCTCAGCCACACAGGAGCACACTACAAATACAGCAGCTTATGCCAGTGGTCATGTGCCTGGCCGGGCTACAGTTTGCTGCCCTTGCACAGAATCAAGAGAGAGCATTGTTCTGCATTTTGCTAAAAAAATGAAAATTCAAAGTACTGTTTCTACGAAAGCCATACAAATTCTGGACCATCAAAAACTCAGCAAACAGTAAACTGAAACACATTATATCATGTATGTATATTGTATGTGCAGTAGTACTGATACAATAACTGTTAAAGTCTACAGGCTAATTATAAGTTGCTATTATTGCAAATGTAATTAGTCAATTCTTCAAATTTTTCATTATTTCTGGTTAAACGGTTTGAGAAACCAATGGATCATTCCCTCTCTGCCTTTTCCCACTAAATAAGAGAGAGTGTGTGTGTCCGTCTGTGTTCACAGACATGTGTATGCATGGAGGCCAGGAGAAAGTGCTGAATACCTTGGAGCTAGAGTTATAGACAGTTGTGAGCTGCATAATGTGGGTACTTGGAAGTGAACTCAGTTAGCGAGGCGGCTACCCTCCACAGCAACAGCATACAGTTAGCTACCAGGCCATGTGAGCTGAATCTGAACTAAAATCCTATCATACATTTACAAATTTTTTTGAAAACTCCCTCTAAGTGACTCCCAAATAATAATGTCATTTTTCCATCCCTCTGAGATTTTCTAGGCCTTTTCTAACACAAGCTACAAGTATCTTAATCCAGATACTTTTCACTGTTCATATGTAGAGCATATCTCATAGCTTCTGGTACATTAGCTAAATTTAACATAGCTTCTACTAGCCCACACTTTTTAAAAATTTCTGTTCTGATAACTTTTCAAAGTTTAAACTTGGATTTGTCCTAAAAATACCTACATGCAGAACTTAAGATGATAAAGGTAGCAGATTGTTCTTTTCCATGCTAACTAAAGAGATGCCTGGGAATAATAGATACAGATATGACCTGTTTTCCTCTGATTTGTTTAAACATTTTTACCCCAGAGAAACTTTACTCCTCCCAGATTTCTCTCTCTTTAACTGAATGAAAGACACTGTTATCAGGAAAGACTTCAAGTACTTTGCAGGAGAAGCAAGATGACTCCATAGGTAAAGGTACTTGCTTGCTGCCAAGCCTGACAACCTGAGTTTCTCCCCACAGAACCCACCAGGTAGAAGAAAAGAACTAGCTCCTACAAGTTGCCAACTAAATTCTATGTGTGTCATAAGCATGCACATACAAAGTAAATAAAAAGGTAAAGGAAAGGCGTCAGAGGACAGCTTAGCAGATAAAAGCATTTGCCTGGGTCTGATGATCTGGGTTCTATCCCAGAAACCCTATGATAAAACCTGCAAGTGTCCCCTGACCCACACATTGATCAGAGCATGTATAGGTATGCTATAACATACACACATATAATCAATTTTTTAAGAGAAAGAAATGAACAGTACTTTTTCCTTAAGTTAAAATTCAATCTAAACAATGTAAATTAAACATAACTGAAATAAGTAAAGAAGTAACCACTTTAGAGTCTATGCCATAATAATTCTGTTGAGCACTAGGGAAGTGTCAACTATCTATTGCAGAAACACAGGACTTAGTATCCTATTTGGTCAGCTATTTTGGAATCGATTAAAAAGCAATCTGTGATAATTATGGCAAAGGAAAAAAAAAACTTCCAAAGAAACTCAGTTCATACAAACAAAGGCAAAGGAGGAACTCTAAAACACAAAGAGGCGAGGGGAATCCAAGATGGCTGCCACGAGAGAACACTGTGTCTGAGGAGTAGGAGAGCAGAAACAACGCAGTGACCAGGAGACTGAACTCTGGGACCTAAAACGCCAGCATTGTGAGTGCCAGGTGAGCGGAACTCCTACAGTGAGAAAATCAAGTGGGAAAACCCTAGGGACACCCAGTTATTCCCCAGAAAAATCTCCGGGTGACCTGCGGCGCACAGCTCTGATCTGAACGAGCAGCTGCGCTGGGCGCCCGCACCCGCCATTGTAGACTGGATCACACAGTCTCGCGGGCAGTCTCAGGAGGAACCGGTGCCGTTTTCACTGAACTGCGCCCTGCGAGCGCACACTGCACCCGGGTTCTGCTTCAACCCTCAGGTGTGCTGCAGGCTCAGACCGATCACCGGAACCACCCCAGACTGAGTGGATTGGGGGACTGTTTTGACCACTAGGCACACTGCGGGCGCGCCTAACGCTTCCACCAGCAAAAACTCAGTCAGTGTGTGAGTCCGCCGGCAGGTCTGGGAGGAACCCGAGTGCTGCCTCAACCCATGGGTGTGCGGCGGGAACGCACCGATGGCTGGAACCACCACAGATTGAGAGGATCAGGGGACTGTCTTGAACAGACTGCACACTGAGGGCAAAAGCTGCACGCATCCGCCAGCAAAAACCCCAGTTCGGGTGTCTGTCCACAGGGCAGACAGAGAAGGCCTCGGGCACCATTTCAGACAGGCCTGCATACAGCGGATGCACAACAACCCAAAACCACTGTGTGTGCCCCAAATATCATCTCAGACTGCGGTGCACAGCCCCTGGCCCAGAAGGAGGTGCCAAATCTCCATTCCAGGGGAGAGCCCTTAGCAGCAAGCCCAGGGCAGAGTCCACAGCCCCCAGACGACATCTCAAACCTGGACACTCAGACTCTAGCACAAAGTGAGGAGTAAAGACTCCAGACCAGAGGGATGACCAGCCTGCAGTACTCACAGCTTCTAGCACAGAGCATGAAGCCGGGCTTAAGAGCCACAACAGAGTTCAACTGAGACACAACACACACCACAAACCACCGGAAATCCCTTATCTTCTTGAAGAATACTCCTGACACAAGAGATTGACAGATTCAGACTGAAGTACAGCCTTAAAGCACAAACACCTCCCTGATTATATATAAACAAATGCCCAGAAATAGGCGAAAGAACTCACCCAACAAAAATCAGGACACCATGACCCCACCTGAAACACCCAAAAGCAGTGGAGTTTTTAATTCAGCGGAGACACATGAAAATTATATTAAAGCTTTGACTATGCAGATATTGGAGGAACAAGAGGAGAGACAAAAAGAGGAAATGAACAAGGCCCTCAAAGAAATGGAGAAGAAATTAACTGCCCACATACAGGAACAATCAAAGATAAACAAAGAGGAAACATCCAAAATAGGAGACACAGTCAATCACTTGAAGGAAACGGTACAAAGCATGAAAGAGGAATTAGAATCTATAAAGAAGACACAAAGGG
>CM053754.1:41130343-41196361 GCA_028658305.1 Pachyuromys duprasi
GGGAGTGACAGACTGGCTAGATCCCAGGGGAGGACATTGCAGCCAGCCCTGAGCAGACAGGATAAGCTGGGGTTGGATGGAAGGGGAGGAGGTCCTCCCCTGTTGGTGGACTTGGAGGGGACAGGGAGGAGGGAGATAAGGGAGGGAGTGGGAGGGTAAGAGGGAATGAGGGAGGGGGTAGAAAAAAAAAACACAAAGAGGCTGATGGGGTTAGAATATCACCTACTTCATGGACAAGGGCCAGTGTTGTCTGCTTGAAGTTTCGCCCTCTACTGGCCATCAGCCGATTCAGTGGCTTGCCATCTTTATTCTGATACATGGCAATATCATAGCAAAACAGCATGCCACCTTTCGAAAGAAAGAAATTCGAAATGAGCATTTTCAATGACAAAAATTGTAAATTATATTCTCTGTAGTACACACTCAGCCAATCTGGATGGAGAACTTATAAATGAAAACATTAATTGTTGAGCTAATTATTTTATTTTAATATTGGTGTAGGTGTCAAAAGAAGGGGAAAAACAGATGGGATATAAAAAGTAACATTTAAAATATAACTAATTTTCAAGTCATTTATAATTAACATCTATCAGTGGAAATATTTACAAAAAAGGAAAATTTTCATTCATTTCACATTTTGCAAACCATGGTACAATTGAGCTTTATCCTAAAATAAGTTTCATTACAGAAAAGTATGTGCACATATAAATCTATGTCAACTCTTGATATCATAGTCCATGCCTACACACGAACAAGCTGACCTCACACGAGCACCAGCAGGCCCCTGGTTGTTCCTCTTTTCCCTGCCTTTGTAACTTTGGTTAACTGGGTTCTCAACTGAACTTCCAGCACAAGGTGGGCCACAAATCAATCAAAAGCGAAGAAAGCTAGTAAAGTACTTGAGCAGTAACTTATAGAAACCCCAGGTTACTTATGGAAACACAGTAATTCTGAGTCAAGGAAAAGACATATTCAAGGCCCAAAGTGACGTAAAATATATAGACTACCACATTTTCAACATCTATTCTTGGTATATGACAGAGAAAAGTAAACACTTCATAATCACAGCTTGGTGAACTGTTTTGCACTGAGAAGACATGTCCACTCAGGACCTGTTCAGGAAGAAAATCCTGATGAGCGTCACAGAAGCCTTTGGGCATATCTCCCTGGAGCACCTCAGCCCCGGCAGCGGCACAGCTTCTACCAGCCACTTCACCCATCACGGTTCTCTTTATGGATGAAGTCAGACCATGAAGATACTTTCCTATCTCACTTCCTTCATTCACCTCGCTGTTTTGAGAATCATTTTGCTCCTATTGGCGATTGTAATCTACTCATTCTTTCATCATATTCCTTCATGTGAATATACAATATGTCTGTACTCACTTTACTGCAAACAGGCATTTAGATAGCTAAGCAAATACTACTATTATGAACTTATGTCTCTGAGAGTACCAATCAAATTATACTCTGTAAAAATAAAACCCCAAATAATACAGGAATTTGTTCATAATCAATTTTCAAAATGTCATAGGAACTTCTATTCAAAGCAGTGTCCTGGTCACCTCACCAACAGCTATTGCTTGGTATCCACAGGGAATTGTCCCAAAGCCCCATGGTTAACAAAATTCATGACCTGTCAGGTCCCTTATATTAGGTGACATAGTATTTGCATATAACCTATTCACTTCCTCCTGCATCTCTTATGACCTCTATTATTTATAATGAATACAATGCAGACATCAGATGTGGCATAAACAGTTAGCTGTGTTGTGTTGTTTGGGCACTAACAACAAGAAAAGGTCTGCATATGTTCAGTACAACTGTAAACTTTTAGAAATATTTTTTTATCTGCTGTTTGTTGAATCCTCATATGTGAAACCATGGGACTAAACAACTGTACATAGTATTTTCCATCTTTTATGCATTCAGCACTATGAATGTGATCTTATTATAATTTTTATTATGTCTTACAGTTTTTCCAGTTTTTTCCTGATGTTAAAGTTTATTATCTTCTCATATGTTCACTGGACATTTGAAATTCCTCTTTAAATCCTGTTGGACTGTGAATTTTAGTCATTTCTACCTGGTCCCCCTCTTGTCCCCATCTATGTCCTGCTGGAACCCTCCTTCCCAACAAGCCTCCTTCTATCTTCCTATCTCCCTTTTCTATGTGATCCATTGAGGTTAACTATAGTTTTTTGCCCAAGCATGGGCAGCTTATCAGTGGCTACACCACTAAAGAAAATGACAGCACCCCAACACTCTTAACTGTCAGCAGGCTGTTCAAGAGCATAGTTGGGAAGGCCACAGACTCAAGGAAAGAATCTGCTACTAGTTTTGCTAAGTGGTCAGGTTGTCAAACAGCCTTCTAATCACTTGTATTATACTCACTGTTTAGTGCTGAGCCCACCTTTCATTGGAGAAACTACCTACTGCAGTGAGCTACAGTTAATGCTGAAAATAAAAGAGGGTACCACCACCACTTAAGTGTCAACCCAAATGGTTTCTAGTTTTTCTATTAGGTGACTTTTATTACTTTGCCAAAGGTCTTTATGCATTCTTCAGATGTCCTTTATCAGATATGTACATCATAAATACATCTTCAGTGTGTCTGTCATTCTTTTGAAATGAGTTTTCAGAAAGCATAGTGGCATAGGTCAGGAAGGTTGCATAGTCATTCTGTGCTTGCTGAACAAATGTGAAGACATGAGCTCAATGCCTAGTACTGACATAAAAGCAAGGCATGGTGGCATGTGCTTGGAACCCAAGCAAGAGGTAGGCAGAGACAGGTGGATCCCTGAAGCGCAGCAGGTCAACCAGTGTGTGGATGCGGCAAGAGGTCCACACTCAGACAAGAAGGTAGAGGACTAAGGAAAACACTTTTCTCCACATGCAAGGGAATACATATGGACCCACAACATGTGTATACATGGACCACACACTACAGACACACAGGAATAAATAAAATAAACACAGTAGAGCTTTTCATTATAGAGAGCATGGCTTTTCTCCACATTGCTGCTATACATCTAGTGTATAGTATACTGTATAGAACAAACGTTTCCACATATACATAATTTTTATTAAGAGACTTTTTGGCATCATGAACTTGTGCTAAATTTTTCAGATTTTCTTCCTGCACATTTGAGTATACTTAAAGATTGAGCAGCCTTTTAAATTAACATAATTTGACTACGTATGCATGTTTTGCACTGTATTCTTTTGGTTAGCCTGTGTATTTTTGCGCTAATACCAATTATTGTGAGTTTATACAATTCTTGATATCTAGTAATGTATGTCTTCCTCCATTGCTGTTGCTGCTCTTCAAGATGACCTTGGTTATTCTTGGGTTTTTGTATTTCCACACAATTTCTGGAATAATAATATCAATTGTCAAAACTTACTGTACTGATTATGATTTACTTGAATCTCTATATTAATTTAAAGAGAACTGAAATTTTTACAGTATGTAGCCTTCTAGCCATAAATATAATACATCACTACATTTATTGCTTTTTCAATATGATATCTGTAGCTGAAAACATACAGGTTATTGTTTTGTTTTAGATATTCAATATTTACAATGCTATTATAGTTTTTAAATTTCATTTTTCTTGGGGTCCCTTGAGAGATGGCTCAGAAGTTAAGGGTACTGCTTGCTCTTCCAGAAGTCCTGCGTTCAATTCCCAGCAACCGCATGGTGGCTCACAACCATCTATAATGAAATCTGGTGCCCTCTTCTGGCTTTCAGGTGTACATGTAGGCAGGACATTGTATACATTATAAAATAAATGTTTTTAAAAAAAGTTTGAGCAGCCTTTAAATTAACACAATTAATTATATTGGCTTCGAAACATTAAATTAATTCTGTCTCCCCATTCACATGTATTACTTAAGCAAACCTCCCTCCCACCCTATCTTTCCACCTCTGGGTCCTGTCTTGTAAAATCATAGTCAAGTTCTGGTATTAATTTTATGCTGGTCCCATAAAGAAGCATTTATTTTCTCTGCATTCTTGCTAAAGCCTGTATAAATTTAGTACCATTTTCCTTTTTCTCAATGAACTTTAGAAGAATTTATCAAGAAGCCACTTGTACCTAAGCTTTGTAGGAAGACTATTAAATTAGAGAATAAATTTCCCCAGAAAATATAAAATTGTTCATATAATGTCTTTCTCCTATCCAGTTTCATATTTTGAGAAACTTCTGCATCTTACTTAATTTTTTCTATTAATTACACTTTATTCACTTTGTATCCCCCTATATACCCAGCCCTTTTCCCTCCCCCTTCTCCACACATGCCCCTCCCCAAGCCCCCGAGAAAGGATAGAGGAGGTCTTCCTTTCATTCCTTCTGATCCTAGTCTATCAGCTCTCATCAGGAGTGGTTGCATTGTCTTCCTCTGTGGCCTGGTAAGGCTGCTCCCCCATCAGGGTGAGGTGATCAAAGAGCAGGACAATCAGTTCATGTCAGAGGCAGTCCCTGTTCCCATTATTATAGAATCCACTTGGATACTGAACTGCCATGGGCTACATCTGTGCAGGGGTTCTAGGTTTTCTCCATGCATGGTACTTGGTTGGAACTGGAAAGGATCATCCTCAGTAAGTTATCCCAGAAACAAAAAGACACACATGGTATATACTCATTCATATAGACATATAAAATAGGATAAACCTACTAAAATCTGTACACCTAAAGAAACTAATCAAGAGGGAGGACTCTGGCTAAAATGCTCAATCCCCAGCCAGAAAGGCAAAGCAGATGGACATCAGAAGAAGAAGAAAACAGGAAACAAACTAGGAGCCTGTCACAGAGGGCCCCTGAAAGGCTCTGCCCTGCACAATATCAAAGCTTATGGCCAACTGTTGGGCAGAGTGCATGGAATCTAATGAAAGATGTTGGAAATAGTAAGATAGGGAGAAGACAGGAGCTCCACAAGGAGAGCAACAGAACTAAAAAATCTGAGCACAGGTGTCTTTCCTGAGACTGATACTTAATTTTTGAAGAATATTGACTGACAGTTCTTTATAGAATTTATCTTTCTGAACACGGTAGGATCTGAAGTAGCATTTCCTTTATTTGTGTAGGCATTCTCAGGCTTCAGATTGTGTTAAATCTTCAACTTATGAATATCTTTATTTCTTTGGTCACAGATTTTTATGACCTTTACTTGATTTGTTTTCTTTCCTAAGTTTTTAAAGGGAAATTTGGGTTTTTTTCCTTGTTTCTAATATGTACACTGAAAGTATACATTTCTGTGCTGGCTAGGTTTTTTCACATTTGATACAAGCTGGAACTACCTCAAATTTAAGAAAATGCCTCCATGAGATTGGGCTGTAGCAAAATCTATAGGGCATTTCCTCAATATTCATGATTGATGTGAGAGGGCCCAGCCTACACTGGGTAGTGCACCCCCGGACTGGTGGTCTTGGGTATAAGAAGGCAGGCTGGGTAAGGCACAGGGAGTGCGCCAATATGCAGCACCCTCAGTGGGCCCTGCTTCAGCTACCACCTCCACGTTCCTGTCATGAGTTCCCGCCCTGACTTCTCTTGATGATTGACTATAAACTGTAAGGTGAAATACACCCCCCCAGTTTGCTTTTGGCCATAGTGTTTTTAATCACAGTAACAGAAAACAAATTAAGACGATTTCCTTCTAAAAACCACTATGGTAGCTACAAAGGTGACTCTTTGGGTAAAAGTATGAGAACTTAAGTTTGGACTGTAGTGAGTGAGCAGGTGTGCATGTGTGCGTATGCACACACACAAGCATATGCACACACACATACACACCACCCGATCATAGTATATACATGTATATCTGTAGTTCTAAAGCTATGTGGATGGAAATATGAGGATCCCTGTGGCTTGCTAGCTACTAGCAAAGCCCCAGGTTCAGTGAGAAACGCTGTCTCAAAGGAATAATGTGGAAAGTAATATATAAGGACAAAGTATGTCCTTCTCTGGCCCTCCCTCCACAAGCATACACACACGGGTGAATATACTCATATATGTACTGTACATCTCCCCCACATATTCCACTTGTTCATACACATGTACACATACAAAATCAACCAATCAGTCAACAGAAAAACATTGTAGCTACATCCGACAAGCTATTACATGGTTTGTCTTTGTTACTGTGTAGTTCCAATTAAAGGTTAAACTATCTTTATTGGTGTATTCACTGTATAAAATAATTGGGTCCACTGTGTCATCTCTGTGAATGAACATCTTGTTGGTCATATTATGCCACCATCACCTCGCAGCTCCTACCCCCTCTTAGCACCCTTCTTCTGCCCAGTCTCCTCTACTTTCATGTCTTTTTAAAACTGAGATTGAAAACATGTAGTATATCTTTCTGAATCTGACTTATGTCACTCACTTAATATGATGACATATAGCTTCCTGCAAATGATATGATTTTGCTCTTCTTTATGGCAGAATAAAAATCCATAGGTATATAAATTATGGTTTATTATTATTATTTATTCATCTGTTGATGGGCACAGGCTGCTTTGTGAATAGTGACATAATAAACACAAAAGTGCAAGTATGCTGGGTTATATGCTAACTTTGATTACTTTGGGTAAAACCAACAAGTGGTACAGGAAGATCATATGGCAGTTCTAGTTCTCACCTGGGAGACATCTATACTAACATCCATAAGAACCAAGCAAATCCACAGTTCCAATAACAGTGTATGAGCATCCCTTGTTCTCTGTGCCTTGATCTGCATTTCTTGTTTGTTTTGTTGATAATGGATCTTCTGACAGGGCAAAGCTGGAATTTCAATGGAGTCATAATTTGCATTTCCCTAATGGCTAAGAATATTAAAATTGTGTCTATACATTTATTGGCCATTGCTTGCTCTTTTCTCCAAAAGACTTGACCTCTGCCTGAGCCAGCTCTAGATCAAGTCCAAAGCCATATTCACTATTCCAGTGAGTAAGCTCAAAGGGAGGAAAACTACCTAAAATATTCTCCCCATTTTGGAATTTGAAGCTATTTGTCTTTGCTTCTATAGTTTTCAAAATCCTTTTCAAGTTTGGTTGTTTGTTGTACTTTTCCACTTGTGTATTAATGTTAGCAGCAGCCCAGCAATGTCCTACCGTGTAACCTGTTACAATTATACATGGTAGTAGACGTTAAGTCATGACACTATACACCTGTACTTCATCACCATGCCATATTCTTACCTGCCAGGCCAGGTTTCAATCCAGGTTGCTTGTTTGTTTCATACATCTTCAATATAAAATTGGGGATTCCTGCTACAGTCTTCCCTTGGTCTGAGCGGATGCCTCCTTTCAATGCGGAGTGATATATCCCACGGGGCATATTCACCATCTCTTGTTTAACAAGAGATGTAAAGAATTCTTCCAAAGCTGAAAGAGAATAAAAGGAGCTCAAAACACAAATAAATGTGGCATTCCAGAAGAGGGGCATTCATTTTTAACAGGTACACAGACATCTAGCTCTATTTCAGGTTGAACTTTGCAAAGTGAAAAGTAAACTATTGATCATCTCTTTCTTAAACTTTCCCAAATTAGAGCAAAGTACCACACTGTTCAGGTACTCTTAGTTCTTAGAATTCATTCTTCATTCTTCACTTCTTACACATCATCCATTGGCAAGTTCTTGTGGCTCTACCTTCAGATTTCTTATTTTTACAACTATTCTCATAAAAGCCTGCCTAGTTATCATTTGTCCTTCCTCAAATATATCAATATAAAAGCTGCACCTTTAGCTTCATCTTCCTCATGGTCACCATGCAGTGTCCTCCAGCCAGAAGCTAAGGGTGCTCTTTCCTTAGTTAACACCATCCAACAGCTTAACTGTGTGTCGAGAGAGAAAAAGAGCAGGAGCGAAAGAAGGAGGAAAGGAGGGGAGGGAAGGAGGGAGGGAGGGAAGGAGGGAGAAAGGGAGGGAGGGAAGGAGGGAGAAAGGAAGGGAGGGAAGGAGGGAGAAAGGGAGGGAGGGAGGGAAGGAAGGAAGAAAGAAATGCACAGCCTCTGACCACAAACAAAGGGTCATCACAACTCTCCCTCTGACCTCATTTCTGCATGTTCCCTTCTTGCCAATTTAAAGATATCTTTCCAAATAGCCTCCTTCTGTTCTTCAAAAATATAGACTTGATATGTTGTTCAAGGATGTGAAATTTTCTGGCTGTCTACCTGGAGCATATTGTTTCAAAATTTTCATGGGCTGAGTCCTGCTTGTCCTTTGGATGTTCTCAGAGAGACCTTTTAGAACCAAGCACCATTCTGCAGCAATGTTAGCACAAGTGTTAAAATCTAAAAGAATCTATTCCTTACCTCCTTCTCTACACTCCTTCTAATGAAGTTCATGTTCTTTTCTATTTGACATTGTATGTAGTACCAAAAAAAAAAAAAAACACCATAAAAACGTAGGATGAGAAGACAACGAGATGACAAAAAAAAAATCGTAACTGGTAAGACTTATGGGTTCATAGTTGAGTGTCATTTCCACAAGGACCACTAGAGGCTGCTCAATACAGAAATAAAAACAAAGCATTAAAGCTAAACAAATCACAGTGGGAAAAACAAAAAGAAAAACTACTGCATGTTCCTCTAATAGGAACAGAAGGGGAAGGTTCCACCATGCCACATCCAAAATCATTAGGAATATTTCTACCACAAGGTCTCCTTTAAATGACCGTGATTTAAAGTTAGTGCTCACTGGCGCATCGATGAAGTATCCTTCCATCTTTCTACATAATCTCCTATATACAGCTAACCTTATCACACAAAGTACAGAAAGGGACTAGTGAAGTAGCTCAGTTGGTAAAGTCCATGGCAGAGCATGATTCCCAGAACTTACGCAAAAGGCCAAGTGAGGCAGTGCACACATGCCATCCCAGCACTCAGGAGTCAAAGACGGAGGATGCCTGCAACCTGATAGATGACAGTGTACTTAAATGGCAAGGCCAGGTACACACAAAAACTCTTCCTCAGAAAGCAAGGAAAAGAGCAATTGAAGAAGACACCCAATGTCAATATCTGGTCTATGCACAGACAGACAGACACAAACACACAAACATGCACACACTGTCAACCTCTGCTCTAAACACATGAATGCACATATGTAAAGGTGTACATAAAATACACATATACACACATGTATACACATGAATGCACATATGTAAAGATGTGCATACAATATACACACAAAGTATTAACCTCTAGTATATACACATAAACACATCTACACAAACATGTACACACACACACACACACACACACACAGGACTGAGAACATCTTCTGGGAACAGTTTCTATTGACTCCTCCATACTTACCCTCTACCATTCTCAACAGTGCCATGTAGCCTCTAAAACTAAGCTTTAAGAAATGAATCAGCAGGCTGTTCATTGTTTCAACCAATGAAGAGCATTGGCAGGCGATCAAAGGGTGAAACAGTCAAGTCAGAGAACTTATTTCCTAGACACTATCCAACAGGTTACTACAGGCTTCCTGCACCCTTGTTCAGAGCGCTGTCTCCCCTTAGGCAGCTCTGTGACACACGTTTCTCTCCCTCCCTACACAGGCCAAAGGATCTTAGCTATTTGGGGATGATTCATCATATCTAATGAATTTCCATAAACTTTGAAAACACAATTATAAAGAATCACTTTATTAAACTTTCTTCAATTATTCCATTGAGCATGAACCCCTTTTCATAAAGACCTTGATGAATATAACATCTAAACAAATGATTGATATGTGATCACAGGCTATGAATTCCAGTTTCTGAACACTGTGGTGCAGGTGTGACTGCTCCAAGCTCAGTCTGAGTACAGACTTTTCAAAATGTGGCAGGTCGTATGATCATGAAGATAGGAGCACTTTGGTAAGAGAGGGTAATTTCATGCCTCTTCAAGAACTGTGTCCTGACAAAAGGGACAAGTACACATGTCAAAAGAAAACACACTTGCAAGAACACTGTTGCAGCAATGGAGAGCTGTCTACTTGTCAAGCTCTGTGGTCAATAAAAGCCTCTCCTCACCCTCCTGGAGATGTGAGGTAAGGATAAGATGTGAGCACCCGAATGAAGCCGCTACAGAGAACACCATCTTCCCAACAACAGAGCCACAGCTAGTATTCTTCCTGCTCTCTGTAGCTTGGCCTTGACCTCTTCCTTATCCATGACCCGGTGAGAATTTGAAAATAAAATGGAAATCTATGGACAACAAGGTGAGCATGTTAACACTGCAGTTATAACTGAAAAATCATCCAACAACTGGAAAAAAAAGAAAATTAGCATATGGAACTAGGTTAAGGATCTTATGTACACGATGCTGAATGAAAAAAATAATCTAATTTCAAAAGTTCACAAGTTCAGAGTATCTGGAAAAATCCAAACAGAACTGTGGAACAAACAATTTTAAGCTACAACTTTAAAAAGCTCGCTATGAGGGAATGGAGAGATGCTCAGTGGTGAAGAATGCATTCTGATTTTGTAGAAGATGGGAGTTCAAGTCCCAGCATTCACATGTCAGTACACGACTGCATGTAACTCCGGCACCAGGGGCTCTGATGCCCTCCTCTGTGCTCAATGGACTTCAGGGACACACACACCACATTTATATATATATCTAGGCAAAGCACTCATAGAGGTAAATTTTTAAAAACAGAAACTGGAAGAGAGGGAAGAGAAAGAAAGCAAAAGGGAGGGGAAGAAGAGAAGGAGGAAGCAGCAAGTAGTGAGTACCATGTGTCATACACCCCATGCACTTCTAGTCTCTGTTCCTATGGCTGCAGCCTATGCCTTGTCTGTCAGCGCGTGATTAATCAGAGAAAAGGACCACAGAAGAATGCAAAATGTTGTCTATGACAATGGTTTGCCGGACATAGTTATACCTCCACAGCCAACTTGACTCCAATTACCAGACTCCCTCAAACAGCCACAGCTGGTAGAGTACTGTAGCCATCAAGTCCAAACACTAGCACAGGGGTACCAGTGTTCAAAAGAGCTGTTCCCCAGGTGTCTGTGCCCTTCCTCTGACCAGAAGGCTGCAGGAATCAGCAAAGGGCACAAAGTCATTTTAAAATTCCAAATGAACTATTGGCCATGGCTGTTTTAGGACACTGGAGAAATTTGTACAACAAGGCATTTTTTTACTCCTGCTGACTATTAGCCCTGAAGAGACTCAAGGCTCCTAGGGAGCTATGAGATAGGAAGTAGAGAGAAGAAAGTAACAGTGAACAAGTCGTTGAGGCTTATTGTAAAGAAGGGAAGAAATGAAAGCATGGAATCCTTGGCTATGTGCCATTGTTGACTTTGCTCTAACTAGAGGATGCAAAACAGAACTTTTGTCTATAAATAAACAATACACATTTGGTTAAATTTCTATGGAATCTCTATGTGTCATGAAATCAAAAAGAAAAGACAATAACATTACAGATTACTATCACCATGTATTACAGTGACTACATTGAGAAGATATGACATACCTTTTATTAAATAAGGTTTATATTTATCTATTTATAAGATGCAATGGCATTTCTTTATTATTCCTTTTCAAAACTTAAATGTTTGCTTGTATATATGTCCAGGGTAGAATCTGAACAAAAAGCAAAATATTGGCCAACACTGAAGAGCTCTGAATCACGACAGATCAACTATGGAATTCTTAATAAACAGAAGATAAATTTTTAATATTATAAAATTTTAATCACAGCCCATAAGCCATATCTCATCTATAATCACCTGTTTCTTGAGTAAGACCTAAATAGAGGCAGTGAAGTCTTTACATGTGTGACTTCACATGCACAGCAGGCCTCTTAAAAGCTAACAGTCCAATAAACTTTATATCAAAACAGAATGACCACAAAATTTGATTCTTAAAATTATTAAAAACAAAAAAGACACAGCTTCACTACGTAGCCCTGGATGGCCTGGAACTTACTGAGTAGACCTGGTGAGCCTCAAATCCACCATGCCTGGCAAGCATATAACCCTGGCTTCCGGCTGAGGATCCTCCTGCTTCTGTCTCACGAGCTCACACCATCTGTGTGCAACACTGCTCCCACCTTGAGCCATTTTTTAAACTAATTAATTTACTTTTGTATAATGTACCAATAATGTAGCCATTAATTTATAGCTCTCAAACCTTGAGCCATTTTTTAAAATTAATTAATTTACTTTTATATAGTATAGCCATTAATTTATAGCTCTCAAACTTTAATACTGTGATTAGTACACTTCATAGGAAGAAT
Source organism: Pachyuromys duprasi (assembly GCA_028658305.1). Lineage (NCBI taxonomy): Eukaryota > Metazoa > Chordata > Mammalia > Rodentia > Muridae > Pachyuromys > Pachyuromys duprasi. The sequence continues at coordinate 41,142,583 of CM053754.1, forward strand.
AAATTGAGCTGGAGAGAAGCCTCAGCAGTTAGCAGTTCTTGTTGTTCTTGGAGAGGACCTGAGTTCTATTCCCCGCACACACGTAGCAGCTTACAATTGTCTGTAACCCCTATTCAGGCACCAGACAAACATGTGGTACAGAGAGCAAAATACCCAGCACATGAAAAAGAAAATATTTAAAATAAATCTCTCAAACACTGAAAGATCTTTCTCACTTAGCTTATAGCAAAGAGGCATTAAGTAAAGCAGTGACCTTCACTCCCAATGCAAATCTGTCTTACACAATAAATAGCTTTTGAAATGAACTCTAGTTATCATTGAGAACAATTGTTTAAACTTATTTCCCAACTCTATGTTGCTGTCATCTCATGATTTTACTATGGTTAAAAGAACATATTAGCCCCTACCATTTCAGCTAGAAAGCATCTTTATGAGAATAAACCACAGCATGCACACAACAAACAAAAAGTCCCCAGAGCTTATCAGACAGGCAAAGTCCCTGAGAATGCTGACCCTGTGCTGGTCAGAGAAGTCACCTGGTAAAACTGAAGGAGCTGTGATTGTCAATAGTCTAAGATAGCAAGAGCCAGGAATGGAAAGATCCACAGATTCCTCTTCATCCATCTCATCAGGAACAGGCATTTCTGGCCTTATCTGAAATAAGCAATGACATGTTAGAGCGGAGGACAATAAAACATGGAAAATATATTCTTTGTTGACTCTGTGTTAAGATTTAAAATTTATTGTAGACCCAATCATTCTTAAATAGCAAAAGAAATTTTTTTAAAATTTAAAAATACATTCATGTAACAACAGGCATGGTGGTGCGCCTCTTTAATCCCAGCCCTTGGGAGACAGAGGCAGGTGGATCTCTGTGAGTTCAGAGCCAGTCTAGTCAACATAGTAAGTTTTAGGACACAGCCATGGCTACATAGACAGACCCTGTCTCAAACACACACACACACCATACACATATACTTACACCACACACAAACACATACATACACACACCACACACACTGAATTTAAACTTTTAAAAACTGTTATCTGTTTAAACTTTTTTTCCACTTTTATTTTATATTAATCTGTTTAAACTTTTAAAAACTGTTTAAAATCTTCTAGTGAAAAGACTGGGGCATGACAAATGCTTTACTTGACATTCTTTGGACTTAGCTGCAGTTGTTATGGAAAATAAAAACACTACAATCAGTAATCAGTAGCTTCACTTTATTGTATGTAATTTGCATTTTCAAGTTTTTTTTCAGCTGCTTTGTGATTAGTTAGCTTTGTGTGAACCAAAATAAGAATGTAAGATTAGCACTATCATATTTTCTACAACATATAATGGTAAGGCAATTAATTAAAATTTTAATACTTTCAATGACATACCATCATAATGTCCACACGGAGATAATTAAGCATTAGGATAGGGAATCAAAATACAGAAAAGTGGTTGCTATAACCATAAAGTGCCAGAACCTAGTCGTTATCAGTTGCCTGTCTCCGGGAGTTATTTTTAGAAATAATTAACAATTCCTGCAGACTGCCTTCTTCATAGGTCCCCAAAGCACCATTTCATTAGCAACTGCACTGAGTCAGGATTCTTGCAGAGGGATAAAAGAAAACAGACAGCAAATGCTCCTCTTATGTATAATAATCTTGCTCCGGTGAAGCCGCTCAACCCTAAAAAGAGCTATCTTCACTACTTGAAGTAGATGTAAAAGCAACTTAACGTCCTATGTACTCCTTGAAACAAGACTCATGCAGGTTCCACACTGAGAACTTAATTCCAAGAGAACTAAGCCAGCCACACTTCTGAAATAACAATCAGACATAGTCCAGACAGGGCATGATGGCATTAATTTATGATGCCACATTTTCAGACACACCCTGGCACACAGAAAACCTTTAGTTGTGACAAGCAGAGTTTCCCAAGTGTATCTGGTTTGAAGTTAGAGTTGTCTTAGTCTAGTAATATTGAAAACTGTCTTTGAAATTCTAACCAGTACTAGAACTTCCTAATTCCTAAAAACTAGATGAATAAAAGAGCTAGCTCATTGTCATTCTAACTTGCTTCTTGGTTTAAAGCATCAATATTCTTTAGAAAACCAGAAAAAATAATTTCCATAAAGCCCAGAAGTTCTAATAGTAGGTATATAACAAAAATATATGATCAAACAAAGACTTGTAGGTAAATATAAATGATGAAATAATGGAAGTAACACTGGAAATCTAAAGAATAAACAGCATTGACAAAAATTATTCATTATAGCCCAACTATAAGCACACTCAAATATTCATCAGCTTATGAATTAGTAAGCAAACTGAAGTTTATCCATACAATGGAAGATAATTCAACCATTAAAATGAATAAAATAAAACTTAAAAAAATAGTAAAAGGGTACAAGGGATGGCTCCATGCATTAAGGCACTTGCTAACAAGCCTGATGATGTGAATTTGATCCCTGGGATCCATAAAGTAGAAGAAAAAACTGACTTGTCTTGTGACATCTATGTGCCATAGCACATGTACCCTTCTCTTCTAGATATACCTAATGAATAAATGACATAAAGATCAAAGCTGATGAAATAATGGAAGTAATACTGTAAATCTAAAGAATAAACAGCACTGACACAGATTTCACCAAATAAACCAGAAGAGACAAAAAGAAGCAACCAGCAAGAGCAGAGGAAAAGCAATAAATAGCACTGAAACCCAGAGTATCATGGGAGAATGCTTTGAAAAGATTTATTAATGTGGAAAAAAATGGATAAACTTCTAGATACATATCATGTGTAAAAATTAACTAAAGAAGATGAAAAGCCTAAATAGATCAACAATGAACAATGAGATGGAAGCATTGATAAAAAATCTCCCAACAACGGAAACTCCAGGACTGGACAGTTCATTGTCCAGTTCTTCGGAGTCTCTTAGCTACCAGCAATACTTCTTAAACCACTCCACAAAGCAGAAAGGAAAATACTGCTTGCAAGCTGATGCTATGAAGTGACTATTACATTGACATCAAAACTAGGCAAGGACACAAGAAAAATAATAAGTCAATTCCTTGGTAAACATAAATTTGAAACTTACACAACAATACACAAATAAATCAAACACTATGATCAAGCTGGGTTCATTCTAGGAATATAGTTCAATATACTCAGTTCACTTAAGATAATTAACATAAAAATATAGCAAATATGGGCTGGAGAGCACCTGTTGCCCTAGAAATCCCAGGTTTGATTACCAAAACCTATGCAGTGGCTCACAACCATCTGTTATCCCATTTCCAGGGAATCCATGCAATGCGCATGCACATGGTGCACATGCATGCAGGCAAAACATTTATGCATGTAAACTAAGACAAGTAACTATTTATACCACATATGAAAGCCCAGGACAAAAACTACACAATTACTATATGCAGAAAATTTTTCATAAAATTCAACATCCCTTCATGATAAAGTCCCTACCTTTAGTAATCAGAGACAGAATGATAATACCTCAAGGCAATGACAGCTATATACAAAAAACTACAGTCAACTTTATATTGAAAAGAAAAACTTAAAAGCATTTTCTCTAAAATCAAAACAAGACAAGGTTCTCTACTGTATCAACTATTATTCAATTTAGTACTTGAAGCCATAGCCAAATCAGTAAGACAAGAGAAAAAAAAAACACATATAGGAGACGACAAAGTAAATTATTCACATTTATAGACAATACTATACTTTCAAAATCTAACTATTCCACCACAAAAAAAAAAATCTTAAATCTGGCAAACTTACAGAAAAGTAGCAGGATAAAAATATAGCTTCCTACATAACAAATTTAATGATAAATAAACCAGGGAAACAATGTCAGTCACAATAGCCCTTTCCTAAACAAGATGTCTAAGACTGAACTTAACTAAAGTGGAGACTTCTACATTAAAAATATATAAATCATTGAAGAAGGAGGAGGAGGATACCCAGTGTTGATTGATCATCAGGATTAATATTTTGAGAATGGCTATATTATAAAAAAAAAAGGAGAAAGAGAGAGATTCTGGGAGATCCCCATCAAAACTCTGATGATAGTCTTCAAAAAAACAAAAAATAATAATCCCAAAAGTCATATGCAAGGATGCAAGGACAAGAAACTCTAATAAGCCAAAGGAGTTGAGAAAAGGAGGGAGACAGACATGAGGGGAGGGAGGATGGGAGGGAGGGAGAGAATACAGTACCTAATCCTAAATTATATTACCGAACTGTAACAATGAAAACAGCATAATACTGACAGAAAAGCAGAAACAAACAACAATGAAATAAAACAGATTAGCCAGAAATAAATGTAGTAAGTCACAGCGATATAGTTTTCAATAGAATAGCTAGAAACATGTATTAGAGAAAAGTCTCCTCAACAAAGAGCAGTACAAAATAATGATAATTAATAATAATAGAGAACCCAGAATCTCCCCCCAAAGAACACTGAAACGAAATCTTTATCTCTGGCTCACTATTTAAAAAAATCAACACAAAATTAAGTAAAGACCTTAATATAAGAACTGAGAGGTTGAAACTAATCTAGGGGAAACATTTCAAGCTATAGGCATACACAACAGCCTATGGGAGGCTCGAGATGGGAAGTAGAGGATTCTCTTTTTTGAAACAGTCTCATATAGCCCAGGCTAGCCTCCAACTTGCTATGTAACTGAGACTGAGCTTGAGCTCCTGATTCCCCTTTTGCTACTTTCCAAATCTGGATTACAAGTGTATACTACCACACCTGGCTGGCAATACTTTTTAAAACATTTTGTCTTCATTTGCATGGGTGCTCTGCCTGCACGGATGTGTATACCAAATGCATGGGCAGTGCCTGCAGAGGTCTGAAGAAAGCAGCAGGTCCTCCTGGACTGAAGCTACAGATGGGTGTAAACTACTATGTGGGTGCTGGGAATTAAACCTGGGTCCTTTGGAAAAGTAGCTGGTGCTCTTATCTGCTGAGCCATCTCTCCAGAGTCATCAATGACCTGTTAAATAGGACTCAACAGTCCTGAAAATAATGCATGATAAATGGGGATTGCATCAAATTCCAGTGCTTCTTATAACAAATGCCAGAGTGGAGGGGCAAACAAACAAACAAACAAACAAAAAATGCACTAGGAAAAAGTCTTTGCTATATACTTACCTAACAGAGATTAATATCCAGAATATATAAGGAATTTTAAAAACTGAATATTATAAAAACAAATAATCTAATGAAAAAATGGGAAATTTGACACTTTTCAAATAAACAAGTACAAATGACCAATAAATAAACACAAGGGTGTGCAGCATTATTAGTCATTAGGCAGATATAAATCAAAACTAATTTATGAGTCCAACTCCAATCAGAATGGCAAATACTAAAATATTAAAAACATATCAAATGCTGGCAATGATTTAGGGAGAAAGAACTCTTAATGAATTACTGAGGATACAAGTCATTACACAAGCTCCTCAGTAAACTAGAACTACCATACAATCTAGCAATCCCCCTTCTGGGTATATACCTGAAGGAATCAAAAGTAGTCTGCTATAGAGATACCTGCACACTCATGTTTCTATGACACTCTTCATACAATCAGCCTCGCTGCCCAGCAATGGCTGAATGGTTAAAGAGAAAGTGCCATGTATGCACTATGGCATATTATTCCACCAATAAGAAGAGTAAAGTCATGTCACTTGCAAGAAAGAGAATGATATTAGAGATCGCTGTGCTAAATTAAATTAATAAAACTTCCTGTTTTCTCTCACATGTGAATCTTCCCTTCAAAGTGTGTATTAAGTGCTAGAGAGAGGACTGCTTTAGGGGAGTGAAAAATGATCAAAGTTTAAAAAACAGAATAAAGCACTGAGATACATGCTACATAAAGTAGAGCCTTGAAAAGACTACGTAAAAGAAGTCATTAATAAAAGGCCATATTCTGATGATTCCATATAAAAGAAAAGTCCAGAAAAGGTAAATTCACAGATACTGAAAGAAGATTAACTTTTGGTTTTGGTGTTTGGTTTTTCAAGACAGGGTTTCTCTGTATAGTCTTGACTGTCCTGTACTTTGTAGAGCTTGAACTTACAGCAATCTGCCTGCCTCAGCCTCCTTAGGGATTAAAGGTGTGTGCTACTAGGCCTGGCTGAAGATTAATTTTTGTTTACGGCTTGGAGAAAAAGGAGCAAAGATGACCACCAAACCAACACGAGCTCTTTTAGGGAAGAATGTGTTCACATAGTCTCTTTATACATTCTAGAAGCACCAAGCTGTCAACTTTAAATGGCTGAGACCTATGATTTTTGAATTACATCTCAAAAAAGTTGTTTAAAATGCAAGTAAAGAAGGAGAACATGGAGTGGCCAACAGCAGAGAAAAAAAAAAACACCACTTCTGTCCTTCTGTGTGAGGAGACTTAACTGCTGGGCAAAGTGTACCAAAGAACCAAATGCTTCCAGAGTTACTTAGTAGAGAAGCTGTATAATCACTTTGCACATGCTGTATCCCCATCCCTTCCTTCTGTTCCATCAAGTGACATTACTCAAACTAAGTAGCAGTATTTAGGCCACTGACATTTCTAAAAGCCACTAAAGAGCGTACCCTGGCCCAACCATCCCTCTTAAATTGTCTAATTTCACACTGATATGAGTGTCAGCTAATGTAGGTGCTGGGAGTCAAACTTGGGTCCCCTGGAAGAGCAGTGGGTGCTCTTAACTGTTGAGCAATCTCCCCTGATCCTCTGCTCAGGTCTTAAGGAATTATTTTCTCCAACTATCTAATACCAATCTTTCCCTCTCATTTATGTGTAGCAACTTAATAGGCTCAGAAAGCACTTGCATATAAGAGTATCTGTTGAAGTTACAAAATTTGGGCAATTGTATCACATTAGCTGCTAAAACATCCAGGGAAAGCTTAGTACATCCTTAGCATACACACAGAAAACTACAAGACCTCCCAATTAGAGAAAAGCTTTGTTGAAAAGCTCAACAGAAATCAGGATTTTAAAAAATGGCAAATTACTTTTAAAAGCTCCCTCAAATTGAATATGAGAAAGCTCAGCTTACAAAGTACCTCACTATGTATTCCTAACCAGACAACCTTTCAACCACCTTTCTCTGTGTCTAACCTATGAAAATCTAAGAGTCTGTGCACAAGCAGAGGAGTGTAATGTAGAATGTGTCAAGTATCTGCATAAATTTAGTTAAAATGAGAAACAGCCTTTGATGAATGCAATGACATTCACTTAAATCAAAGCCAAGCGGGTTACACCATATTTATATCAACCCTGGATACATAATCAGCTCTTCTTTATTACTTCTAAAATTAACCTCAGAAATCAACAAGACTATCTTAAGATCTTATAAGTTTAATTTTAAAACTGCTGAATATTTTTAATGACTTAAGTCAGAAGAAAATCAATGTCTTTGACCTAAAAGTTTATTCACTACTGGTTATTTTACCAGAAAAACAATTCCATATTGTTGTAGTTGGTTTGAGGGGGAGGGGTGGTTAGAGGGGTGGTAGGTTGAGGGATGCTAAAGAAATGAGGGTAAAATAGTAAATATCTGAAAAGAACAGAATACATACAAATAATGGGAAAATCATCCTCTATTTACAAATATTGAAATGAATATGTCCTCAAAAAATTCAAATTTAGATTTTCATTTTGAAATAAACAACATTACTTTAAATTCACAAAACACATAAAATCATTTAACATCTTCAGCCCATTGTAGGCAGATATCCAGCAAGTAGCTATTCTGCCATAGCAGATGCATCAAATTCTCAAGGAGGAGGGAAAGGTGGCGGCGGCAGGGTTCCGCCCTGGAGGCTGTGAGTCTGTCTATACAGGAAGAGAGCTGCTTGGTACCAGATGCTGGGGCAGAGACAGAGAGATTCTTATGCTCCATCATCATAACCTTGGGTGAGGGTTAAGTCATAGTGAGCTACTGCTTCTTTGAAGAAAAGGACTTACCCCAGAAGGGGCTTTAAACAGAGCAAATGCTGAAATTCATGCTTAGAAAGGAGTATGTCTCCCGGCTCTCCATTACAATTCTGCAGTCTGCTGACTAACATTCAAACACATTTAAAGTACGGATTCTTAGGACATCACTACTATTTACATTAGGAGGTATCCGGAGCCAGTTAAGGGTACGCATAAGTAAGAAGGTATGGAGAGTTCAATCAAGGAATTAGCTAAAGCATAACTTTGTGTACCACTTAGTGGAGTAGAATCTCTGACAAACACAGAGAGTAAATATAACACTAAAGGCATAAAAGATGAACAAGCCAATATTTTAAAGGTACTAGATAAATTACAAGGACTGCCTGAGAATTGCTGAATAAAAGCTATTACCAATACTGGGCTATTTCAGGAGTAACAACTAAAATCAGAGGTACTTGTTATGCTATTATTTAAATGATCAACTTCCTACTAAAAACATAATAAAAGGTGTCCCTGCAGGTAGGACTAATCTACTGGTGGGACCTTTCACACCAAATTCCCAGCACTGTTTTCTTTTTATTTTTTCTCTTCTTTTATCAAATTCTGTATTAATTACACTTTATTCACCTTATATACCCTTGTAGTTCCCTCCCTCCTCCCGTCCCAATCCCTCCCTTCCTCCCCCTTCTGCACCCGTGTCCCTCCCCAAGACCACTGATAGGGGAGGTCCTCCTTTCCTTCCCTCTGATCCCAGTCTATTAGGTCTCATCAGGAGTGGCTGTTTTTTTATTGTTCCTGTATGGGTTTGCTTGCATTTACATCTGTGCACACTATTATGCAGTACCCATAGAGGCCAGTAGAGGATGTCAGATCCCCTGGAACTAGAGTTACAGATGGTTGTGAGCCACCACATGGATGCTAGGAACTATACTCAGCTCTTCTGAGGAGCATCCAATGCTCTGAACCAGTGAGCCATCTCAAGACCCAGAAACATATTTTAAAAGCAGACATGGATAGTTAACCTCAGTAAAGTTTGAAGTCCCACTGGTTTTCATTATAAAAGACCTTAAATAAGTCTTGTAACCACAGCAGGACAAGCTGGCCAGTTAAGTCTTTGTGAGTCCTTAACGGTATAGGAAACCCTGCCTTGCTAATATGTGGCTTCATGGGACCCTATATTCCACTTCTTTTATATGGCAGTACCAATTCAACCCAGTAAACATTAACTTGGCCATGTCCCTACTAGCTTCTGAGCTCTATAAAGACTTAATGCAGAACAAAAGCCAAACATAACTTTATGCTTGAAGGATGCAAAGGAATTCACAGCCTCTGATCTCCAAGATGCTTTCTGGGTAATATTAAATGTAACTGCATATAACACAATATAATCTTTTACCATAAAGGCATCCATTATTCAATCAGAGCTTTACCTCCTGAATATGATCCATTATATTAAAACTGGTTGAATTAGCTAAGTACTACATCTTTCTTCCTTTCTATAAAGACAGGGTCTCATTATGTAGCCCCTGGATGGCCTGAAACTTACTATTTAGACAAGGCTGGTCTAGAACTCATATAGACCTACCTACCTGTGTCACCAGCATGATGCAATTAAAGGAATACATCATTACACCCACCAGGTACTAGATTTTATGTTTAGTTTAAAATAAAGATAATCACCTATCCTCAACACTGCAATAACAACATCAACATTAATAACTTACTGATTTTAAAAGCTAAGCTGACATCATAGATTGTGCTGAGCCATAAAGAGTAATAACACTTTCTTCGTGCCATTTAAATCACTTCCCATCTTACTAAAAAGGATATTTTTTTCCTTATGGCATTGGTTGTTTATGAAAAATAAAGATCTTAGCAGCACAAGAGAGAGAAAATATTAATCTGTGGGGCCACGCCTGGAACCGAACTCCTGATGGCACTGTGGCGTGAAGGAAAGTAGTTCCTGGAATGGCACAGATCTTCCAGGCAAGCCACAACCCCAGTCACTTAGGATAACTCCATTTGCACCACATGCCTTTTACCTGCTTCAAGGAAATTCAGACCCATCACTTATGAAACTTACGAACTCATGGTTTTACAGATTAAAAAGAATAATGAGCTAGTCATACTGAATGGACACTACACCTTCAGGTACATATATACATTCATCAGGTAAAAAAGCTCCTATGACCATGGATAAAGTCATATAATCCAGAAAAAAATAATCGAGAGATAGCAGCGGAAAAAGCAGAAGTGCTTACCTTCTCTGGCAGGTGAAGAATGGTATGTTCTCCTGCACTGAAGTGAGACAGAGATTTAAATGCAGCACTCGCTACAATGGGATCCTGGATGAGACAAACAGAAAGCAACACACATCAAACATCAGATCTAAGGGAGGCAAGAAAACCCTCCCTGACCAATGCCCAACCTCTACAGTCAGCATTTCAGAAACGATATTCAAGTGCTGCTTAGGCCAAAAGAATATTTACCAGACACTTGAGAAGAGAAAGTGTTTCTCATTTCAAAAAAATACTGTTTAAAAAAAAAAGTTGGAGGGGTGCAAAAAAATAAACAGAAAATTATTAAGATAGAAGTAAGAATGAATGACCACTGTCAAGTATTCTGTAAAAATTGTCCCAAACAGTAACAGAAAATAAAACTGAACCACCAGGCTCAGAAACACTGTATTTTTTTATCCTAATTTAGACCTTATAATTTACCTAATTAAAAAAAATTTACCTAATTACTCAAATGCCCCTGATTAGCATGGCTTAGTAAGACTGTACGGTTTAGCCTGACAAGCCTGTGTTTAACAGAACAAGTGTGTTGTTTGTAGTCCAAGCTCATATGCCACAGGTTAGGGATGGCCTCTCCAGCTCTGTACCCTTCATCGGAAACGGTGCCTACAAACTATATTCAAGGACTGAGGAGATGGCTTCTGTATTCAGGAAACATGACTACCTGAGTTTCATCCTCCCCCCCACCCCCAACGCTGGCATGGTGATACACACCTGCACATACCTGGAACCACACACACCTGGAACGGTATCACTGGAGAGGAAGAGACAGGTGTTTCCTAGCTCTCACCTCATAGCCAGTCTAGACTATGGTGCATCCCATGACAGCAAGGGACCTGGTCTCAAAATGACTAAGGAATGACATTTGAAGTTGTTCTCTGGCCTCCACATACATGACACATACATGTGTCCACATAAACATACACACACCCATATAAACACACAAACTGTGTTTTTTCTTTTCTTTCTTTTTTTTTCTTTTCTTTTCTTTCTTTTTTTTTTTTTTTTTTGGTACATTTATGTGGAAGGGCCAGATTAGGAAAACGAAAGAACCATATAAAAACAAGAGAGAATGTCACCTTCACATCTGTCATTACTAATGAGAGTAGTTGAGAACAATTTTTAAAACTAAACTTACTAATAGTCACTTTAAAAAAAAGAGCAAGAATTCAGCTCAAGAGAGCTAATTGTTTATCTTGAGTGTTTTTTTCACAGTTCTTTCCCCAGTTTGTTCTGAGTCACTGATATTCCTATGCAATACCTTGTTTTGAGTATGATTCCAGAGTAAGCTGAGGACTTGAACTTTAAAATTCTGTAAAAAAACAAACAACAACAACAACAAAAATCAGGCAACACAAAGAAAATAAAGAAAAGGTTCAATTTAAAACAAAGAATATGAAATAACATGGTAGAAATTAAGCTACTTTTTAAGTCACTACGTCATTAACTGACTCAACCTGTTACTCAGAGAAGAAAACCACACAAGCCCGCCATAGATACAAGTACAACTAAAAATGCTGCAAAGACAAGATGTAGAAACCTGACCTCTTAGTCTCAGCCCCCTGCCCAGAGGGTCCCCTTCCTCTACCTGGATACATGCATGTGGTGTGACTAATTCCCTGTTAAGCATGTCATACAGCAGTCACTGTGTCTTCTCCATTTCAAAGACTTTAAACACAGATCCTAGACCTATTCCTTTTAGTGACAATTATTTAATGAATAAGTCAATCAGAACTATTTGCCTGCTGGGACTTAGGGTCTTCTTTGTGTCCACCAGGGTTAGGGTTAGTGCTTGACCCTCTGAATCATACTCAGTTCCTCTTTCCTCCTTGACTGTACAAAGTCCATGCCCCAGACGTCAAAGTCTGATGACGCCAATTAATAGTCCCCCTAACAAAGTTTGTTGCTTCCTCTGCTACATTCATTTCCTAGCCTTTGAACTCTGGAAGACAAGGACGTGGACCACAGACTACAATGGGAAAGTAGATGACATCTAACTAGAAAATCCCATGTTCAGACACCAACTTTAATTACTTATATGCACTTGCCTGGCATATATCAAACACACAGTAAACACTGATTTCTTAAGTGAATATGACTCTTAAAACCTCAGTGCTTCCATCTTAGTAAGAATCTGAAAATAGTATCTATTATTATTTTTCAGTACCACTATGGCCTAACATGGCTTGAATAAGCATATACTAGTAAATAAATAAATATACTATAACTTATAGACAGCAATTTTAAAAGCACAATCCAATTAAATCATGGACTCTATAATTCACTGTTGACAGTTTAATAGGGAAAATAATGTATCCCTGTAGTACAAGCTAGAAGTCAAGTTCATAGAAACATACAAAGAAGTTTGAGAGCTGCAGACTTCTGTTAGAGAAAAATTCTCAAAGCATAGAATGAGATAAAGCAATTCCTTAATTCATTAAGCAGATTTTTAAATTTAAAGATAAAAGAAAGGTCATCTAGTCAGAGGAAAAAAGCATGAATAACAGAAATTAAAAGGTTTGAAGACACTTTGGGAGGCGTCCTTTGTGTCATTGGGTGGCTGGGTAGGGGACAATAGAGAATGGCCATATAGTAGAATGCAGAATGGGTTTGCTGGAGTTCACTGCAGACAAACTAAAATATCTGAAGTGATTGACAGGTGATAGAAGTGATGTCAGAAATGTGTTGGGGCCCTGAGGAGAGCTGGCCCCAAGATCATGAGGGCAGGAGAGGCAGCCTCACAAATGCTCACAAAGGACAGCGCTGGAGAGCTCCCCCTATGGTGCAAGACCAGGAAAGCTGGTGGCCTGGCCAGCTCAGCTAACACCCAACTCCAGTCAAGGGCTTTGAGTTGGCCCACCCCAATATCTACCTCATCTTTGAACGGTTGAGCACTTGAAGGAGTCAGGCCTACAGATCCCATTATACAGGGCAATAACAGGGTATCTAAGAGGAGTCCTGCCGAGGATCCAGTATTGAAAGCATAGCAGAAGCCGGAGGCCTCAAACCAGACCAATGACACATTTGCAAGGAAAGCTGTGTGAACAAAAGGGTATACTCAGGGACACGGTGTTTGATTTGTTTTTGTTGTTTTTCATTTTCTTCGTTTGTTTTGTTTCATTTTATTCTTTGTTTTGTTGTTTGTTTGTTTGTTTTGAGGGGATGATGCAAGGCCAGACAGTGAATAAGAAGGATGGAGAGATGAGCGGGACTGGGTCGCATGATGTGAAATTCGCAAAGAATTAACAAAAAGTGTTTTTAAAAAGAAGAAGAAATGTTTTGGAAAAACTGGATTTAACTCGGGCTTTGACCCAAATAAAGCATTAAGCAGTTAGATGAAAGCTACCTAAAGACACACATAGGGAGATCAAAGATTAGAGGGGGAAGAAGGAAAGAAGAGAAGAAAGGTAGAAGAAAAAAGGGGATGTGAGAAAAGAAGATGGGGGAAAAGTGGGGAGGAAGCGGTGGGAGAGGGAGGGGAAGGAAAAGAGGCAGTATGGAGGGAAAGAGAGTGGCAGAATCTTTCCGCTGTGTCTTCATTTCTGCTAACCAGTGAGTACTGTTCCAGTACAGACCACAGTGACTTACAAGAAATGGGTTAAATGGTCTCAATGCAGTCTGTCTGAATAACAGAAAACATGCTGACCAAGTAGATGTAAAATCTGAAAGAAAAGATCATCTAGCCATGGCAATGCATGCCTTTAATCCCAGAACTTGGGAGGCAGAGGCAGGCAGATCTCTGCAAGTTTGAGGCCAGCCTGGTCTGCAAAGTGAGTCCAGGACAGCCAATGCTATTACACAGAGAAACCATAGCTCGAAAATCCAAAGAAGAGAAGAAGCAGCAGAAGAAGCAGCAGCAGCAGCAGCAGCAGAAGAAGAAGATGATGATGATGATGATGATGGTCTAGGCCAAAGGCAATTCTCAGCCAGGAATATACAAACATCAAAACCAACACATAAAAACCACTTCACAAAGTAATCCACAATAAAATTTTAATAACTCTAAGTACAAGCAACTCAAAAGTATAAAATTTCAGCCATTGAGGACAGAAAAAGAATGAGCCCAAAATGCCATTGATGTTGACTTTAGGATCACTTACCCTGTAGGATCTGGACATGGTAAGGCTGAGTACCAAGTATCATAGCCAGAAACAAAGACAACTGCTGTATTCTATACCCTAAGGGTGACAAGTGCACTGGTTCCACAGTGCATTCAGCAACTACATACACGTATACTTTGTGCAGTCCTAGATGCTCAACCACAGCAATGACGAATTCAATTTTATTCATTGTGTGGCATTTTAAAGGATGGGAAATAAGGCTAGAGAAACATTTCAACAGTTGAAAACATTCCCTGCTATTCTAGAGTATCTGAGGTAGGGTCCCAGAACCCATGCTAGGTGGATCTGTAACTCCAGATCCAGAAAATCCAACACCATTTTCTGGCCTCTGAACATACACAAACACACATGGCACACAAGGTACATGCACAAATGTGTGTGCACATGTGGCATACATACAGAAATAAAGATAACTCTTTAAAGTGACTAGAAGTGTTTCCTGGACTTCTTTCTAGTCACCTGATCTGAAACACATGTAGGACTGTTACAGGATCTTGTAGCATGGTAGTTTAGTAGTCCTTCAGATACTAAACTGAAAGTTCAACAGTGAAAATACACTATAGCTCTTTGAAGAAAAGGAGTAACGGCAAGAAAAAGGGCCTGCAGCTTATTAAAGTTAAGGCACACATGGAGTTTTTATTGTTTGAGTACTTCACTCAAAAAAGAGCTACGAAGAAAGTTATTAAGGAGCACCATAGGAATTTTACAGCAAAGATTCTCACGAGTGTTTCAGGCTAGTACAACGATTAACATTACTTTATAAAACTGGGAAAATACATCCTGCCTTTATAAGTTTTATGGCTTACATTTTATGACTTAAAACACTCAAAAATAGTTTTAAACACTCTCCCTTTATGCAAACTAGTTGTAAAAATAAATAATTAATTCCAAAAGTAATTATCACATCATACACCTTTCCTCAACTTACAGCTTCTTGAACCCCAAACACGTACCTCATATTCAACTGTATTGACTGTTAAGGAAGGAACCAGAGAAAACAGTTCACTCAGGGTCTTCAATATGAGCGGTCTTGTGTCACAACTCAACTTTGGAGAGAGGGCATTCCAAGTAGAGCGAATGCAAACAACCTGTGAAACAAATGTAAAAGTCAATAACTAAGAAAATTCAAGCTTACATAGAGTCGTAAGTTACAAGTATTAAAAGCCATGTATCAGGCTCTCTGGGAGCTGAGGCAGTAGATTCCAAGTCGAATTTGTCTGAACTGCAAGACAAATCCCAGGTCAGCCTGGGCAACTTAGCAAGACCCTGTCTAAAAATAGCAATTAAAAAAAAAAAACCCAACAAAACAAAAGGGAAGGGTACTGGGAGATTTCAGTGAGCATTCCTTTGCATGTAGAAGGCCATGTATTCAATCTCAGTCCCCAGTTCTTCAAAGAGTGGCAGAAAGTTCTCCATTCCAATATAAGAAGAAATAAGGACATTGCAAAAAGGTAAGCTTCTATAAGGTAGTAACCATTAAAAGAAAGTTTCAGATCAATTTAAATTGTTGAAGATACAACTTGCCTCACATAATTATCTTTTCAACTACTTTGTTTCATTTACCAAACAACTCCCCCATGTTATGGTTTAAATATCAAATATCACTCCCCCCTCACACCAAAGCTTGGTGCCCGGCTCATGGCTCATGAAGCTCTTGGAGGGTGAGCTCACTGAGTGTGCTAAGTACATCAATGAGTTAATTCATTCACAAGTTCCTAGCCAAGGTGGTAAGTAGGAAGTGGCAACTGTTAGAGAAAGTAGGTCATCTGGGCTTGCTTATGAAGGGTGTAACTTGTCCTTGGCGCTCTCCCTCCCTCCTACCTCCCCTCCTCCTAAGTGTCCTAGACTGCCATGAGCTGAAAGCTAAGGAAGCACAATTGAGGTGAAACTTCTCCAACTGTGAGGGAAAGCACTCTCTCCTCTTAAAATGCCTTTTTGGGTATTTTGTCACAATAATGACACTCTCACACCTCTCTCTCCCCTCCCTTTCCTTCTCTCTCTCTGAAATATACATACTAAGCTTCCTGCATCGTGTATATGTGTGTGTGTGTGTGTGTGTGTGTGTATATATATATATATATATACTCTATTTTTAACATCCTGTCCCCAAAACACACACACAAAAATATGTAAGATAATAGTAAAATATTTCATCTAGAAAATTGTGAGGAGGGGGTTAATATATATGAATCAAAAAAAATGGGGGGGGGAGGAGGTTAATATATATGAATCAAAAACTTTTCAAGTAAATTTGCCTTAGAAAAATGTTAAGAAAATGATAAGGTAATTTTATTTTAAATAATTAAAAAATTTAAAGTAATTTTGTATAAAGAGGCTGCTAAGCAAACTTGGCCCATTTTCCTTAAACCAGTATTCCTAGTCATTATATTATCTGATTTTGAAATTATTCAAATGTTTTCCTTAATGTTACTTTTAGCTCTAACACATGATTTTTTTCCACTGATAGATATTTTATTAAAATTTTAAGACACAGGCAAGAAAACTGTCAACACAGGACCAATTAGTCCAATTAGTTGACTAACTGGATTAATTGGACCAGGATTAAACCTTCTAAAATGCCCATCTCTTCTTTTATGCTGCAATTAATATGTACAACTTATCTCTATCTGCAGTCATGAATTATTTAGGAGAAAGTACATAAAGTAGTAATTGCGGACATGTCAAAGATACATGAATAAAATATGCTTAAAACATACAGATTTAAAAATGACCCAAATAAAAGAACAGAAAGAATACCTTCAGAAAAACTTGAATTTATAATTTTTGCTCTAATTTCTTCTTTCCAAGAAACAGAAAAATAATTGTCTTTTGCTTTGGAATCTATTACATGATCCAAAGTAAACAAATATTTACCCAAAAAAAGTAATACTGTAGGCAAAGCATGATAGTGGGCACAATTACAAAAATAGAGCTCTAGTAGTTCAAATAATCAGTAATAATAATTTAAAAGATGTAGTTCCTTAATAGCTACCCACAAAGCAACAAGCACATATCCAAAGCAGTACACATAGCCAGGAGGAACACAACATAAAATACAGTACAACCCATTGAAGAATTTATCAAGCTGTACTATACAGAAAGGGAGACAGGTAATTCTAAGTTATTTTGCATGTCTGGAATTATTTGAGCATAAAGTACCTGAAAGAGGAATCTAGAAAGGAAAGAAATGTAGTGGGTAGGAATCCTGCCATTATCAAGAGATGGTAAGACTTGACAAGGACTTAAAGAAGGAATGGGCACAAGTGATTCAGATACACCACAAGATAGCAAGCCAACCATGAAAAATCCTGTGTCGGCACAAAAAGTATGCATGCTGGGAAGGCAGGTGGGTCACAAAATTTCTAGAACACCAAAGGATTCTGACCAAAGTTAAAAAAAAAAAAATGTCCAGGAATTTCAGAATTGGGGAACACACAAATGAAAGAGTCTTACTCCATAAGAAACCCTTTTGTTTGATAACATTACTCTGTGACTCACCTGAAGGCCATATGGTAATCTTGTAGCCACCAGCGATTCCTCCGTCTCTCCTTTCTATCTCTAACCACTCACTGAGACAGAAGGACTGCAAAGCTTCCCAAGATGCTATGCTCAGTAAGCCCGGTGACTGTCTTTGTTCATCCCTGAACTTAAATGCCTACCTCACGCCAATCTGGGTTGGGTCAAGACCTGTTTTAAATCCCACTTCCTCAATAAGGTTTTCTCTTAAAATTGGAGTCCTCTTTCTATTCCTTTCTTTTTCCCCTTCAACTTCTAACACTTAAATCACTGTGCCTCTCAGTTCAGCATTTAATTATATACTGTCTGCTACTGCTTGCTATTTGTGTGTATGGAAACTATCTCTCCAGCTAGATATTAAAGTCTTAGAAGACAATGACCACATGCCCTGGTTCTTGTCCTTCACTCACCTAGCACAGTTGTATGTAAGAAAGTATCAGTCTTCATCAAGTACTAAAGGCAACACAACACTGAGGAACAGAAATAAAAACCTCAGGGCAAGAACAAAGAATTTAAAGAACAGGGGTGAACATTTGGTGCTGGCTAACCCAATTGCTGTGCTCTCCTCTGGGGAAGACTGTTTCTCCCACCCTCAGCATTCCTTTATTGACAGTAGCTCTTTATGCAGAATTAAGGCCTTGTGGGCTTTTCCCAATCCATTTTAGCAGGTCTCTTGTTGTCCTAATCAATCCATGTTTTGGCAGTCAAGTTAGTAAGCCTTTAAGGGTGGTTTTTCTGACATTCCAGGAAACACAATCTCACAGCAAACTTCCTGTTTCTCTAGCTCTTAGACACTTTTTTCTTTTTAATTCATTCACTCTACATCCAGATCAAGCCCCTCCCTCTTTCCCTCCCGGCCCCACCTTCTTTCCCTCTTTCCTCTATCCCCCCTCCTCTACTCCTCCAAAAAGGGGAGTGACCCCACACCTCCACCAACCCACCCCACATATCAAGTTGCATCAAAACTGAGTGCATCCTCTTCTACTGTGCAGCCCCGCCAGGGGGTTGTGATCTAAAAGTATGCAACGGAGTCCATGTTAGAGACAGGCCCTGATCCCCTGTAGGGGGCCTAGGTCAAGCCCATACACGGTCCTTGGTCCTCGGTTCTTCAGTCTCCATAAGCCCCCTTGAACTCAGATTAATTGATAGTGTCATCAGAACAAAATGGCAGCGTACAGATTTGGAAAAGATCTTCACCAATCCTACATGCAACAATGGGCTAATGCCCAGAATACATAATAAAGAACTCAAAAAATAAATACCAACAAAACAAATTAAAAATGGGGTACAGAGCTAAACAGAGAATCCTCAACAGAGAAATCTCGAATGGCCGAGAAACAACTAAAGAAATGCTCAATGTACTTAGTCAGAGAAATGCAAATCAAAACGACTGAGATTCCATCTTACAATCTTAGACTATTTCCATACCCTCTTCTGTATTGATCCCTGAGCCATAAATGTGGGAATTATTTTATATTTATACACTTAGAAATATATATGTATAAACACACACACACACAATAACAATGAAAAAAAGAGGCCATGAACTTGAAAGAGCAAGGAGGGGTATATCAGAAGGTTTAGAGGGAGGAAAGGGAAGGGTAAAAGATATATTATGATCTCAGGAAGTGAAAGAAAAAAAATCTAAAACTTTTAAAGCCTAAAACAAGCATACAAACAAATCTAAGAATGGCAAACAAGAATGCTTAAAATAATCATCTCTTTAATTCAGTTTTTTAAAAAGAACTCAGAATTTGAGTTGGAAACTAAGATGCCTGAAACCTAACAACCTGGGTCAAAACAAAAACCAAGGTAGAAGGAAACTGGAAAGAGGGACACATTTATTGGAATTAAGATCTGGGGTAAACTGGTGAAAATGAGACATTTGACATGTGTTTGACTGAGTATAACAGAGAACCATCCTGCAGACAAGTGAGAAAACAGCATTCAAGTATGAGGTTGATCAGACAATATTACTATAGACTGATCCACCATGAAAAGGCATGCCTCACACTGCAACATGGTGCTGAAGAAGTAGCAGGGTCAACAGTATTCTCTAGCCATCAACTACAGAAGCACAGAGGGAGCCAGTCCTTTCTGAGTGTGGAGGAAGAATACATCCTTCAAGCATATTCAGAGCTTTAAAATTTTTTAAATTTGTCTTCTAATTAAAAAGTTTTAAAAATCATGCCTCCAAAGGTACTATCTCCATACACTGAGAAAATATTCTAGAATCCCAACAGAACACAGGGCCTGACATGTAAGCCAAGTATACCCCAAACAAGAGGGCTTTCCCTAGCCCTCTGACCTTCCCTACCCATGCTATTCTTGATTGGATATGACAGACCTAGAGTCAAGACTACTTGGCATGAGCCAACTACCTCTGTGCTATATGGCTCTCCTTGAATCTTGCCAACACAGTCCTTTTGACTGGTTAATGTGTCAAGCTGTTTTAGATTAGTCTAGCTTTTGCTGGCTTATTCTTTATCTGCTGTTCATTAACCCATAACTAATCTGTCTCCAGATATAAATGAACTTCTTTTTGTTTTGCGGTTTATCGTATTTTGCTCTTGAGAAAGGAGCTTCCTGGGCTGGTCTTGAACTTGTGGCAATCCTCCTGCCTCAGCTTCCCAAATGCTAAGATTATAGGCCTTAGTCAACATCACTACCCAAACTGACTTTTAAATTTCTATAATACAGTTGAGTTTAAAGCGAAAAATGTAGGGAGGGGGTTGGCAAATAAATAGGTATATACTTGCATATGGTTACAATTTAATGAAAATTTGTCAATTTTATAACCTAAAAACTTAAACATTCACACTGAAATAGGAGACCTGGACCTTGGTCGACTAGAGACAAAGAGTTGGAACTAAGACTACCACTTAAAGACCAGCACCTGGAAGTACCATCCCTGGTTTTAAAAAATTGGATTTGAAACTAGGAGGTCAAGGAATGCAATATCAGAAATGGCAGTGAGCTGGGGCACCTGAAGCACTCTGGAAGGACTTTCAAAAGCATATCCCAAAATTTGGCATATAAATATAAAAACAGGCCTCCCTAAAAATGAGCTGATGAGTAAAAAAATAAAAATAACTAGTGATAGAGTCTATCAAGAGTATGAACTGCCAAAAGCAGAGGAGGATTTCTAACATCTTAGAATAATAAAACAAGTAAAAGTTAAATCACTTCAAAGAAATAATATGTTGTTTACAAGCCAATAAAAAATATAACGTGATGGAAAAGAAGTAACAATTTTTCAAAATAATAAAAGTTTTGGATTATAAAAATTACAATGGAGGGCCAGCTAGATAGCTCACCACATTGCCATTTGCCTCATGAAACCTCAAAATGTGAACTGAAGCCCTATAATACAATTAAAGGTGGAAGGAACATTCAGACTCCACAAATTTGCCCTCTGACCACCACAAATGAACTATGACATGATGCACACATACACACGCACATGCGCGCACACACACAGACACACACACGGACACAGACACACACAAATAAAACAATTTTTTTTCATTACAACTGATGGTCACCCACACCTAAAATCACAGAATCTAAGAGGTAGAAACAAGGAGGATTATAAGTTCAAGATTATCTGTTCATCTTCATGGGAAGTCTGATGTCAGCCTAGGGTACATAGAACTTTTTCTTAAAAAAAAATAATAAAAGTAAGAAATGGGTTGACAAGATGTCTTAGGATAAAGGCACCTGCTATCAAACTCTGACAACCTGAGTTTAATGTACAGGACCCACATGATAGAAGAAAAGAATAGACAATCAAATGTTGTCTGACCTCAAAACAGATGCCACGGCATGTACACCCACCCACATACAGGCATACACAGCCACATGCACACAAAATAAATAACATGTAATAAGAACTTTAATTGAAGTCATGGGCATCATTAACCCAATAGTCAGTTATCCTAATTCCAACCCATACAAATGTTATAAAATATAATGAAGGTCAAAGTTAGTGCTATACTTTAGATCTTAATCATCTCCCATGTACACATGTTAAAGAAACAGTCCCCAGATTGTGGCAAGTGGGAGGTTTCCGGTCAAAAAATCCTGTCCTCGGAGCGGGATGTAGAGCTCTGGTCTCCTCCATCACCTTCTTACTCCTCTGCCACGAGAGGAGAACAACTGTCTCCACCACATCATTCCCAACATGGTGCTCCTTGCCACAGACTCAAATGCAAAAGGGGCCAGTCAGCCATGAACTAAAGCTCCAAAAACTAAAAAAAAAAAAAAAAGAAAGAAAGAAAGAAAAAAACCTATTTTCTTCTCAGCTAACTATTTTAAGTATCCAATACTGCAACAGAAAGCTGATAAAAAAAAAAAATGCTGACAACATGTACAACGGGAGTTTAACCTTAGAACGACCCTGGTGGGTGCCAGGGCTGAGATAGGGAAAACGTCAATCTAGCTTATAAAGCATACTGCTTATGCTCAACAATTGCGTGTGGACTTGTGGTGAAAACAGAGTAGGTAACCTGAAAGAGCTCTGAATGGTCAGCATTGGAACAATTTGATTAAGTTGCAGTATCAGTAAGTCAATTAGCCATATTCATTGACATAGGAAATGGAGAAATGAACATATGCATGTTGGAGAAGAAGCAGCCTTGCTTTATGAAAGAATCCTAGCTGATAAATGTAGAAATGTCGGAAACAAATCACCTCCAGGCAAACACCACAGGTTTCTCTCTCATGGCAGCACCTCCTAATAGGTGCTGAATTTGGTACACGAAGCTTGAGAACAAAAAAGACAACTGCACCATATCAAAGCAGCTTTCCCAAGAAAGTTATTAATTATAAATGAAAACAGTAATTACAGTAGAGAAATGTGGCATAAATCACCTTTCTCATGGAAACAAGATATATATTAACATTAATAAAATATATAGAACATCTCCCATGGCAAGACATGCTAAGACAAGAAATTTAGTTCTGAAATATTCCTACCAAATCATGAGGAATCATCACATATGCCTAAATTAGGGAACACATTCCTAAATAACTGGCCAGGAATCTTTGAAAGTATCAAGATTACAAAGGCCAAAGGGATAGACCCACCAAGAAAGATTAGAGAAGAGTTAGGAAACATGAAAACTAAACTCCATGTGGACCCTGACATGGAAGGGGAACCAGGGAAAGAACATGAGTGGGAAACCTGGCAACAGCTGGTTAAAACTGACAGCTAGCTTACTCGCAGGCAGCAGTGCCAATCTCTCAGTTTTGATAACTACATCTAAGTGACATCAGTAAGCAGTTCAGATGAAAGGGGACTGGGTGAGAAGTGGACAAGAATTCAATCTTCTGCATTAGTTTTAATAAGACCTTTTTAAAGGAAATAATTCCCATATTCACATATGATTGCCCCAGGTAAGCTTTTCTCAGTATATACACAGTTACATGAGCACCCCAATCAATGTGAAACCATTGACTTTGGGTTATCCTTCTTCCAAATCACTGCTCACTGCTTACTCGCCACTTTCTCTGAGCCTTCCCATCCCTTATGAACCAGAAGTCCACCTTGTATGGCTATCAGTTTGCCTATACTCGACTTTCCCTGTAAGTGGAATCAGAGCATGTGTTCTATTATAGCTGGCTTTGTTTATTTAGGATGCTGTTTTTAAGGTCCATCATGTTGCAACTTGTATTGGCACTTTTAACTGAATATCATAACATTCTACTTAAGATATTTTCCAGATTATTTTTAAACTTCTCCATAACATTTTGAAATTAAGGGTTAAAAAAGAACAGAAGGGGAAGGAAAGGAGGGACTAGAAAGGGAGGGAGGAGGGAGCTACAGGGGGGATACAAAGTATATAAAGAGTAATTAATAAAAAATAAATATAAAAAAGAAGAGAAAAGAAGCACCAATAATAATAATAATAATAATGGCTAAGAATATCCAGAGTCAATAAAGATATAAACTTCAAACTTCAGTCTTAAGATAAAAGGTTGTTGCTGCTGCTGTTAACACTGTGACTGTTAAATGATGGAAACAAAGAGACCATCTTCAAAGCTAAGAAGAACACATACTACCTGGCAAGGAACAGTCTAAAAGAACAGACTTTGGAGTTAACAAAGCAGGGATTGTGAAATAAAATCATGAGTGGAAATCATAAGAAGGAAACTGCCAGTCAGAAGTGCTAAATACACCATTCAACAGAAACAAACAAACAAACAAACAAAACATGAGCAAAAATAAGTACATAAAATCAGGATCAGATCAGGCACAATACCTATGAATTACATGGAGACAGGAAGTTAAAACTTAAATACAAATGACTAGTTGTATTGTTGAGTTTGTTTGAGAAGCAATTCATCCTGTTCTAAGGGCTTTCATTATGCATATTTTATTGCTAAAAAAGAGAAACTTTTCCTGTGTTATTCTTCTACAATGGTAGCAACAGAGTAGACATTATAGTGACTGTGAAGTAAGATGTACTAGAAGGAGTATGGGATTAGAACACAGGGCCCCGGGCTTTCCCATTTCAGAGCTGTGTGACTTGGCAAAGCCATTAATCTCTGTGGCTGTTTCCCCAGCTGGGGAACGAAAACAATACTAGTAGCACCTGCTCTTTGGATAGCATGAGGTTGACTGTAAAGGCTGTGTCGAGACAACTGCATACAAACGTGCTTCATATGCTAAAAAACAAACAAACAAACAAAAAGATGGTTATTGGTGTTATAATCAATGGGGGACAGGGACCAACAAACTCCAGGAGCACTGGAGCTTTTGCCCCTAATTCCTGTGGTACAAAATTACTTTGTTCCTCCATGGAGCACAGAGCGCTATCTCCTAATCTTACTTTCAAAAGCTATTTCTAGAAATTCCTGAGAGCAGCCTACTCCTTTTGTCCTGGTTCTTTATTCCAACAGAGAGAACGCTTTATAAAAATCCTCAGACTATGAAAAATGCCTCATGTGCCCTTTTCATTATGAAGGTAAAAGAAACTGCCTTTACAATTAAAGGACTCAAGCCATCATCACGTCGTGAAGCCCTCTTAAGCCAATTCAGCACACAATTGATAAAACAGGATGCTTCTGTTACCAAAGTACAATATGAGGGAATAAGAGGACGCACAAAGACACACAATCGATCGGACAAAAACAATAGGAAAAGCACTCTTTCTTACCCAAATAATATGGGCTTAAAGGTTATAAATATTTTTAAAGTGACTAACATTATTTTATTTGTACAATTTCAGTCCTTCACTTTGTGAGCTAGTTCATGAGGGAGGCAGTGTTGTAGGAAGAGAAACACAAATCAGTAGAAAGACAGAGCAGACTTTTTATGTCTCCTACAATCTTAAGGGAAGTCATTCCGATAATTCTCTTACATCTGTTCAACCTTTGTCCTGTTCGCTGCAAAGAACACAACCACACATTTCTAAATCCCACCATGGCTAAGGGATGAAATCATTTGCTCCTCCCCCATTAACAAGCCCTAACACCACTTCCCTAGTTCCAAAGTTACTCAGAGAGAGTACTCCACATTTTGAAGTACATCCTTAAAGCACTCTGATACCTAAAGAGAAGGGGCAAAAAAGTGTGCAAGTTATGCAAGCAAGAGCTGACAGTCTTCCATTGAACAGACTAATCTCCTAGGCAGTCAGTGTAGGCATTCCTAGCTCAGGGGCCAAGCAGATTTTTGTTTTTTAATTTATTCTCTCATATATTACAAACCTCCCTCCTCTCTTCCCAGTCCCTCCCCTCTTCCTTTGTTTCCCTTCAGAAAAATGCCAGGCCTCCCAGGGATATCAACCAAACATGGCATATCAAGGTAGAATAAGATTAGGCACATTGGGCTGGAGAGATGGCTCAGTGGTTAAGAGCACTGTCTGCTCTTCCAAAGGTCATGAGTTCAATTCTCAGCAACCACATGGTGGCTCGCAACCATCTATAATGTGATCTGATTCCCTCTTCTGGCCGGTGTAAATGCAGATAGAACACTCATGTACATCAGATAAATAAATCTTAAAAAAAAAAAAAAAAAAGATTAGGCACATCACCTCATATTAAGGCTGGTGAGGCAACCCGGTAGGAGAACAAGGGTTCCAAAAGCAGGCAAAGGTGTGAGAACAGACTGACTCCCTCTGTTAAGAATCCCACAAAAATACCAAGCTACACAACTACAACATGTAACTGAGCCAGGAAGACTTTAATCAGATTTCTTTTTTATCCCTCAGAGTGAGAAACTGCATGTTTACTGAAATACCTCCCTGTAAGGAACAAACCTTCAAACACAAACCCAACTGACTTCTCTGCATGAACAGCAACTGCACCATACAGAGGAAATGGTCCCAGGAGCACACTCATCTTTCAGTGGTACTAGATTCTGTCAAAACAAATCATCTACTTTTTGGTACATGTTCTTTTGATACAAAAACCACGGGGAAAATGTGTTAAAGTGTGTGTGTGTGTGTGTGTGTGTGTGTTAAAGTGTGTGTGTGTGTTAAAGTGTGTGAGTGTGTGTGTGTGTGTTACTGAGGACACATGCCACAGTGCACACATAGAGGTCAGAGGACAATTTTGGGACGTGGTTCTCTCAGTCCACCTTGCTGAGGCCAGGTCTCTCCTGTTCCTGCTGTTCTCTACACTCCAGGCTAGCTGGCACACAAGCTCCCAGCAGAGTCTCCTGTCACTGACTCCCATCTCACTTTAGGAATTCTGGGGTACAGATGCAACTCACCACATCCTGTTTTTTGTGGGTTCCAGGGACAAAAGTCAGGTCATAAGGCTTACAATGATAAGCCAGTTCCTCACTCTCATTTTATTAAGACCATCTCTTCCTTTTTTTTTTCTTAAATGAAGACTCCAAGGTAACAAAGGAAAATAGAAATTCAATCAACATAGCTTAAGACTTACCCACCCACTCCAAAAAAGAATCCAACCACAACTACAGTAAGATTGTCCAGAAAATAAATAATTAAAGCCAGTATAAATTGAGTATTTACTAGTATAAAAATAAAATACCATCCACCTCTAGTTGGCCATGATGGCACATGCCTATAAATCCCAATGCTCTGGGAATTGACATAAGAATGATCATGAGTTAAAGACCAGGCTAGGCTATTTTTAAGAACCTATTTTTTTTAAGTCAAGCAATTTAAATATGCATGTCAGTTTTAAAACAGTCTTTAAATAGAAGACTATAATGAACACACATATTGAAAAATATGGCCTACTGAATTTTCATATTGAAAATTGATGTTCTGTGTGCTACAAAATTTGATTAATTAAGCAGTCACTTCAGAGGCTTTAAAAACACTGCAAAAACAATTACACACTGGAAAGGTGATGCTCTGATACATCTACTGAGCTGAAAGGGCTATAAAAGATTACAATGTACATTTCTAAATAAACAATACTGACTAAACAAAACCTAAGGTCCAGTAGAAATGATTCTTCCACTCCACTTATACACACACTTGGGGACTAATGTTAGGATGGCTAACTTACACAGACATCTGTAACTCCTTAATAACAAGAAGGACACAACCATTACTCCTTCCAGTAGAGGGATTCTCCTTCTTAGGAAGCTCTGATTGAAAGACACAATCTATTACTTATGAGCACCAGAGGAGGGAAATCAACAGGCTTCTTTAGGAACTGAGTTCTTCCTCATCAAGATAAAAACATTTCCTCAAATAAAGGATTCAAACAAATGTAAACAAGGTTTTTTTTTCCTCATTCCAGAAAAGCATTTCCACGTAACAAATTTGTTGATGAATAAATGAAAGAATAAATGATCTTCATAATTCTACCATGATACGGTTTTCACTGAGGGGGACAGACGGTTAATATTTCAGACTGTAAGACCCACACATTGCCCACGTATTATTGTCATGGATACTGGACTACGCCCCTGTAGCAAGAAAACAGATCACACCCAACATATACACAAATAGGTATGCCTATCGTCCAATAGAACTTTATAAAAACAAATAGTGAATTGGATTGGGCCAGGTAGCCAGAGTTCACCAATCCCTGTAACAATTACAATATGTGATTAGAGACAACTTCACAATTAAATTAGACAGATGCTCTGAAAGAACCACATGAGACTCGCCACTGGAGAAGGGATCTTGTTATAATACAGTGTCTGATTCAGTAGGTCTAGTGCAAAGGCTAAGAGTCCATTTTTAACCAGCTTAGGTGACAGTAACTCCTAACAAAAAAATCCAGATTTTCGGAGGTGTGTCTCTCTGAGTTTAAGACCAACTTAGTCTACAGTGGTAGTTCTAAGCTAGCAAGGGCTATACAATGACAACTTTTTAAGCAAATGAGCAAGAAGAGAAAGAGAAGGATAGACAAAATAAAAGGAAGGAAAAAAGAAAGAAAGGAAAAAAGGAAGGAAGGAAAAAAGGAAGGAAGAACAGAAATTCTGAGTTAAAAAAGACTAAACTACATTTGTCTTGGAATTTCAAAACAGGAAGGGGATTATAGTGAGGCAATAAGCTCTAGACTTTCCCAGAATAGTCCCAATACTGGGATATCTTATGGTCTCCCGCCTCCAAAAAGAAGTCACTTGGCCACGGATTTTAAAGTTCAACTTTAGTTACGCTCTTCCACTTTTCTACATACAAAAGACATGAAGGTAATGTCAAAGTATTTATTCTCATATTGAAATTTTAAAAATGAGATTATACTTTATAAGCCTTTTCTTATAGTCAGACTAGATTTTTAACATGTTTAATATACAAACATGACTAAATAGCACCACTAAAAATGTTTTTAAATTCCCCCAAGATTCTGATAAATCTTTATATTCCCTGGCAGTAATAACTTTTAAAATTATTTACATA
This sequence comes from Pachyuromys duprasi, assembly GCA_028658305.1. Classification (NCBI taxonomy): domain Eukaryota; kingdom Metazoa; phylum Chordata; class Mammalia; order Rodentia; family Muridae; genus Pachyuromys; species Pachyuromys duprasi. The sequence continues at coordinate 41,171,307 of CM053754.1, forward strand.
GACTAAATACTATATGAAAAAGCTTTCACTGAAGTTAGATGACATTAAACCCTAGGAAGTAAAAAAAAGTTAAGCATAGCTAACATTTCCCTAATACTCAAAATTATCTGTCCATTTTTCATCATTTGAGGAGTACAAACTGAGCAAGTGCTATGTATGAGGTACTAAGCAGGGACACTAGTAAGAGGGAGAAGAAAAAAACAATGGTTGCTAAAATACACTTCCTACCTTCAAGAAGCTCAAAGGTAGAAGCAGACAGAAGAACAGGCATTGCAGAGCTCCAGGTGGGGAGTAATTGCACAAGTCATGCATTAGATATAGAGTGAAGAATAAGAAGGGAACCAGTGTCATATATATGATTGTAGAGGAGATAATATAGACGAGCAATTATGTGACCAATATTGTCAGATCTTTATAAATTCCAAAACTCTGATTTGCCTGCATGGGAAAAGTAGTGATCACGGCATAACATAGCACAGTGAGGAATTATTTGTGCTCATGCAATTTGTAAGAATTTTGAAAACTTTTTACAAGTTGGTATCTAACATTACAAATTTCAGGGTTGTGACAGACTTATTTGCTAATATATTATAAGTATTGCCAGTTTAATATAAAACTGCTAAAAAACTCTACAATGTTTACATTGTGAAATAAAATGTCATTGCAAGATCACAATCATTCATTTTATAAAATATACAGAAAATGCCTAAAAAATGATTTCAATATGCTAAAAGATGTAATTCTTTTTCTTTTAGAAACTGCATTTTCATTCCACTTCTTATTTATCCAAACACATTTTCCTGGTTGAAAGCCAACTATGGATCTGTCCAATACCCCTACCATAAAACATGTATATAAACCAAAACTATTTATTTTTCATTTTCTGACACTGTAAGACTCAGGTGCTTTTTTGTTTGTTTTTGTTTTTTTGTTTTGTTTCATTTTGGTTTGTTTGGTTTTTTTGTTTTTGTTTTTATTTTTGTTTTTTTGAGACAGGGTATCTCTGTGCAGCCTTGGCTGTCCTAGCCTTGGCTTTTTTAGACCGGACTGGCCTTGAACTCAGAGATCTGCCTGCCTCTGCCTCAACAAGCACTGGTATTACAGGCGTGTACCACCCAGCTCTCAGGTTCTTTTTAAATTGGGCTGCACAATGGTCATACAATCAAGATATAAATATACTACAAATATTGAAAAGCAATCATTATACAGAAAGGGTTAAAAATTCAGAAATGGCAATGACATTAGTAGAGATGGTAACATGATTTTAAAATACTTTTTTGAGTTGGTGTTTTAAATTCTCCTTTTTCGGATGCCTTGGTGATGCCATAGGTTACAGTGATGAACCAGAAATTAGTCTTCCTTTTATAAAGTAGAAAAGTAAACTATGAAAAAGAAGACAGAGGAAGGACAAAGGGAGTGACCTCGTGTAGATAACTACCTGTGAGAAGAGCACAGTGAAATTAAAGTTCTGGAAAAGTAATCAGTTTAAATTAACCATGGCTACCTACCCCTTAGAAAGTCAAGACTTACAGAGATAGCTCAATAATTAAGAGCATTTACTGCTCTTCCAGAAGACATGGGTTCAGTTCCTAGCACCCACAACAGATGGCTCACAATCAAGTGTAATTTACACTTCCAGGAAACTGGACGTGTCCTTGCTTCCTTGGGCACCTACACACACGGTACACTTAAACTCATACATACACATAAATAAAAATAAATCTCTTTTAAAATAAAATCATATATTCTCACAGGCACAGCAGCATGTAGACCTCTCCTTTAATGAGCTTTTCATTACAAATCATAAATGCTGACACCCTGTACCCAAGGCTTTTAAGAGCAAAACAAAACCAAGCTGCTCTTAAGCAAATACTAAAAGTTCAAATTTTAATTTCCATAAAAATTCCACAAATCTAAGTGAGCTATTAATGCCATTTTAAATTATCCTCAATAACTTATAATGTAACTGAGTGTTTTAGAAAGTACCAGAAAAAAACATCTGTGCTACAGTGATGAAGAAGCCCTCCAAGAAAACAAGCAGCAGCTGCTGACAAACAAGAAAGAACAGACCGACTTCTATTTGCCAAGAAAAAGAGCATTAAAAAGAAGATGGGAAAAGGATGGGGGCACAAGGAGAAGTTAGACAAACAGGAAAAAAAAGAGAAAATAGGTCTTGGCATTGAGGACGAAGGGAGTTGAAGAAAACCCTTCATCACTTTTCTTATTTCCCTTGCAAGAACACATGAGAAAACCACACTAGTTTACTAATTCTCTATCCAAATTTTATTTTTAAATTTAAATTTTATTTATATATATATATTTATTACAATTTATTCACTTTATATCCCCGTTGTAGAACCCTCCCCCTCATCTCCTCCCAGTCCCACCTAGGCTCCCTCTTCTCCCCCTATGCCCCTTCCCTAGTCCACTGATAGGGGAGGACTTCCTCCCCTTCTTTCCGATCCTTACCTATCAGGTCTCACTCACCAGGGCTGGATGCATCATCTTCCTCTGGCAAGGCTACACTCCCCAGGGGGAGGTGATCAAAGAGCCAGACACTGAGTTCATATCAGAGACAGCCCCTGTACCCCTTACTAGGAAACCCACTTGGAAATTGAGAAGCCAATGGGCTTCCTTTGAACAAGGGGTCTAGGTCCTCTCCATGCATGGTCCTTGGTTGCAGCACTGGTCTCTGCAGGGCCCCCTGGGCCCAGGTATTTTGTCTCTATTGTTCTCCTTGTGGAGTTCCTGTGTTGTCCGTCCCCCACCCCTCTTCCTCTACCCCCCCCCGTCCCCCAGGTCTTTCTATCTCCCTCTTCTTCCACAAGGATTCCAGCACTCTGCCCACAGTTTGGCTATGAGTCTCAGTATCTCCTTCAATACCCTGATGGGTAGAGTCTTTCAGAGATCCTCTGTGGAAGGCTCCTGTCCTGTTTCTTGTCTTCTCCTTCTTCCAATATCTATCCTGTTTGCCCTTCCGAATGAGGATTAAGCATCTTCCCTAGAGTCCTCCTTGTTGTTTAGCTTCTTTAGGACTATAGATTTTTAGTATGTTTATCCTATATTATATGGCTAATATCCACTTATAAGTGAATATATATCATATGTGTCTTTCTGCTTCTGGGATACCCCACTCAGGATGATCTTTTCTGGTTCCCAACATCTGCCTGCAAATTTCATGATTTCCTTGTTTTTCATTGCTGAGTAGTATTCCATTGTGTAAAAATGTACCACAATTTCTGTATCTATTCCTCCATTTAGGGACATCTAGGTTGTTTCCAGATTCTGGCTAATACAAATAAAGCTGCTATGAACATAGTTGAGCAAATGTCTTTATTGAATGGTGGGGCATCTTTTGGGTATATGCCTAGGAGTGGTATAGCTGGACCTTGAGGTAGCACTATTCCTAATTTTCTAGAACATATTAAAGATATCATCCACCATGGCTACGTAGGCTTCATCCCAGGCATGCAGGGGTGGTTCAACATACGAAAATTCAATGTAATCCACCATATAAGCAAACTGAAAGGAAAAAAACCCACATGATCATCTCCTTAGATGCCAAAAAAGCATTTGACAAAAATTCAACACCCATTCACATTTAAAGTTTTGGAGAGATCAGGGATACAAGGCACATACCTAAACATAGTAAAGGCAATATACAGCAAGCCTATAGCCACACAAAATAGAAACTTAAATCAATCCCATTGAAATCAGGGACAAGACAAGGCTGCCCACTCTCTCCTTATCTCTTCAACATAGTTCTTGAAGTCCTAGATAGGAGCAATAAAACAACTAGAGGAGATCAAAGGGATACAAATCAGAAAGGAAGAAGTCAAAGTGCCTATTCAAGTTCTAAAATGAAGACTTTTTGTTTAATCTGCATGTTTGTTTTTAACTAATTAATATGTACAGAAAAGTGCTTCTTTTACCCCAATACTTTTCAAATATAATTGTCTACTTTTCAAAAAATATCAAATTAATAATTAATAAAGTTACTGCAAGGACTAAGAAATCATTTATCAGAATACAATCTATATAAATAACAGTAATAGTAAGAACTAAAATCAGTATCCCATGATCTGAAGTTCATTAACTATATTATGCCTGTGTGTTTATTCAATTAGATGCCAAAACAGATGATCATCACAGTATGGGTGGCCCTGAAAAAACAACAACAGGATAGTCTGAGAAGATGGCTCAATGGGTAAGGCACTTTCCACAGAGGAATGACGTCGACAATTGCAGTCAACTGCCTCCTTGGAACCGTGAGGCACAGCAAGCCAGCTGTAACGCCGACACTTCAGAAGCAGAGGCAGAGGATATTGAAAGCAAGCTGGCAAGACAGACGAGCTGAACGGGCAATCTCTGGGCACAAGGAAGAAATCCGGACTTAATATTTAAGGTGAGACGTGATAGAGGGAAACATCCAGTGTCAACCTTTGGGCTCTAGACACATAGTTACATACATGCCTGCAAACATGCAGAATACACACGCACATGTCTGAGCTCCATGCACAGTTACAAAAGTCCTAAGAGCACATATAGTATGCTCATCTTCACATTATGTATGATTTCATTGTATACACAGTATTATGATTTTTCATCTTTTCTGGATCTCCTCTATAATTTCTGATTTTTCAACTTTGGTGATTTGAATGAGAAATGTCAACCACTGTCAAGCACCTCAACACTTGGCCCTCTTAGCATAACTGTTTCTGGAGGCTCAGGTAGCACAGCCTTGCTAAAGGAAATACGCATCACTGGTGGCCACTTTGAGGTTAAAAACCTCCACCACCTAGATACGCATTCTCAGGCCCACCTTCTGGCTATAATGCCTTGACAAACTCATTGCTCTGGAACCATAAGCTCAAATAAATTCTTTCTTCTATAAGTTGACCTGGTCTTAGTATTTTATCACAGCAACAGAAAAGTAACTAACACAGAAGTTGGTACCAGGAGTCTGGGGTATTGTGTCCATTTTTGGAGAATCATGGATGATCTGGAACTTTGGGCTGGAAAGACACATGGATGCTATCAGCACCCTGTGATAAGTCATCTTATGAGAATCTTGGCAGACAACAGTGCAAAGAGCAATGACTGTAGAGGCACCACAAGTGGGTCCAGAGGGGAACAATATTTCAGGGCAATAACAGTGTTAGAAAAATGGCTAGAGGTTATTTCTGAGGTATTTTGGCAAAGCCTCTGATGCCACCTGCCCGTGTCCTAAGAACTTAGCTAAGTCTAAGCTTAAAAGCAATGGTCTAATTCCTTTGCTATTTTAGGCAGCATAATATCGAATCTCTAGTGTGGTTGCTATAAATGACAGTTACACAAGTTTACACTTTAAAGAGTAGGTAATGCAAAAAAAAATACAAATTGTACGGTAGAAAAAGAGAGGGAGAAAGAGGGAGGGAGGGAGGAAAGGAAGGTAGGAGGGAGGGAAGGAAGGAAGGAAGGAAAGAAGGAAGGAAGGAAGGAAGGAAGGAAGGAAATACAGCACCCACTAAGCAATATTGCAGATAAGCCTTGTGCTGAAAAAGATTAGTTCCATTAAGGAAAGGCTTCAGCTAGAATAGGTGTCCTCAGAGGACATGTAAGCTTCCAACTTGTGAAAGAAAAAGGCCTAAGGCATTGTCTGCTCCTAGAAAACAGCTGAACAAAGGGGGCCAGAGTTCACCCTAAGGCAGCAGCAGAACTTGGCAGTGTCATTCATGTGATATTAGTTTTAGAGGCGTAAAGAATATAAGAGTGAAGGGATCATAGAATCTCACTCCATAGCTTTTGAGAGCAAGTGGTATGTGGCAGGGGGGTCCCTGCTTGGAGACCCTGAGAGCACGTTTCAGGAAGCTGTGAAAGAGAAACCTGTGCTGAAATAGAAATGCTAAGATGTTGGACATGCCAGAGCAGTGGATTTCCTGCCAAGAAAGCTACACAAGGGAGTAGGACAAATTTAAGAAAAAGATGATTGTTGTAGGCAGGAAAGCTGGGAAAACAGAACCATCTGAACCTATTTGACAGTGGACATGGAGCTAAAGAATTTAGTCTTTGCACTGCTGAGTTTCAGTCTTGCTTTGGTCTAGTATTTCCTCACTATGTCTGCATCTGACTTTTTGGTGATGGTATATATATTCTATGCCATTATATGTTAGAAGCATATAACTCAATTTTTATTTTTAAAATTTATTCATATATATATATATATATATATGTATGTATGTATGTCTTAAAAATCCTTGGCAATCCTGGACTTGCTTTGTACACCAGGCTGGCCTCGAACTCACAGCAATCTACTTGCTTCTGCCTTCTAGTGTGCTGGGATTAAAATGTGTATCCGGCTTGATTTTTTATTTTATAGGGGGTTACAATTAAGAGATTGCCTTGAGTCTCAGAAGAGGCTTTGAACTTTGGACTTTTCAACTTTGTTGAAACCAAAAAAAACAGGCTGTTAACACTTCTGAAGTTGGACTGAACGCATTTTGCGTTAGGTTAGGTGGTAATTGTGAGTTGTGAAAGTTCTTGAGAGTCCAGGGCATTTGAGCACTTGACCCCCAGCTGGTGGCGCTACTGATCTGAGGCATGTTAGGTCAGTGAGGACAGGACTTGAGAGTGAAAGCCTCCACCACGTCTAGTTCAAGGTGTGAGCTCTCATCTTCCTGCTCCAGCTGCCATGCCTCCTTGCCATGGCAGGCTCTAACCATCCAGAACCATAAGCCTCAATAAACTCTTCCTACTACAGGCTGCCTTGCTCACGGTGTTTCATCAGAGCGTCCACATACAGATAATATACAGCACACTTCTTTATGACTTTGATTCTTCTTTAGTTAAAATAATGTATTTGGTTTCCTACATCTTACATAAAGCTTTGTATATGACATCTAAAACTACTGTAGTTTTTTAAAATTATATCTGGCACAGTGGCCACTCTTTCATAAGAACTGACATTTATGGTTTCTCTATCCACCTACTTAAATTTTGTTTTATAAGGAAACATGAAGGTTTTAAATAGTTACTCATGCTTTACAAAACAGTGTTAAATGTCTTCAACCATACATGGGAAACATAGTTCCAAGGTACCATTTTAATGACAGGAATGTTTATTTCTCCTCTTCCCAAAAAACACAACCCAGGAACTAACAGCTATTTCTGTGACATCGACTAAATACACATCTACTAGAAACTACATAATCTATAAACATACACCAGGGAAATAACACACACACACATATACATACATACCAAAAAAAGAAATTTAAAGTAAGTAAATGATTAAAAGAATTTCCTTTTCTTATGACACAAAGTGGAATTAACATCTTAGAGGAGGAAATTTAGCATGTGACTCCTAGAAAATACTATGCTATGTGAAATTCATCATAAAACGCCACATATGTGTTGTTCACTTTCATAAGAAGTCCAAAACTGGTAGCTCTATGGAGATAAGAAGTAGGATACTATTTATGTAAGGCTCAAAGTGGGGTACAGACAGTGGTGGCACACTCCAGCAGGACAGCTGAAGAGTATGGACGTTTTTGGGAATGATAAAACTGTTCCAAACCTCTCTCTTACAGTTTACACCTCTCTATATATAATAAAAACTGGAATCACTGTACATTTAAATGGAGTGAATTTTATTGCTTATGAATTTTATTTCAATAAATATTTTTTTCAGAAAAAGCTTCAATTTATCATAATTGCAGGGTGACTGATGTTTTGGCATCAGTGAGATCTAAGTTCAAATATCACTGTACAACATTACCAAAAGTCACCAGAAGATATAAAGAAGGTTACTTCGTGCTAATCAAAAGAACCATTCATCAAGACATTATAACCCTAAACAAATAAACATCAAACTCAGAGACACCAGAGTACATAAAGTAAATACTACTAGATAAAAAGCAACCAACAAATTAACAGTGAACAACGTCAATGTCCTGCATTCCCCAGTAGACTGATCATCCAGACAAAGATAGAGAAACAATAGAGCTAAACAATATCCTAGATCACCTGGATCTAACAGGTAACTGCAGGACTTTTTTGTTTGTTTGTATAATTTTTTTAATTTCTTTATTTATTACAATTTATTCACTTTGTATCCCAGCTGTAGCCCCCTTCTTCCTCCCCTTGCAATCCGGCCCTCCCTCTTCTCCTCCCATGACCCTTCCCCCGGTCCACTGATAGGGGCACTCCTCCTTTCCTTCCCTCTGACCATAGTCTATCAGGTCTCATCAGGACTGGCTGCATTGTCTTCCTCTGTGGCCTGATAAGGCTGTTCCCCCTCAGGGGGAGGTGATCAAAGAGCTTGCCAAGTTCATGTCAGAGATAGCCCCTGTACCCTTTACTGGGTACTCACTTGGAAACTGAGCTACCATGGGCTACATCTGTGCAGGGGTTCTAGGTTATGTCCATGAATAGTCCTTGGCTGGGATATCAGTCTCAGAAAAGACTCACTTATAAGTGAATATTAAACATATAATATAGGATAATATACTAAAATCTGTACACCTAAAGAAGCTAATCAAGAAGAAGGACTCTGCGTATGATGATCAAACCCCATTCAGAAAGGCAAAAGGGATAGACATTGGAAGGAGGAGAAAACAGGGAAGTGACAGGAGCCTACCACAAAGGGCCTCTGAAAGACTCTACCAAGCAGGGTATCGAAGGAGATACTGAGACTCATAGCCAAACTTTGGATAGAGTGCAAGGAATCTTATGAAAGAGGGGGGAAGATAGAGGGACTTGGAGGGGACAGGAACTCTACAAGGAGAACAACGAAACCAAAAAACTACAGGACATTTCATAAAAACACTAGTTACAAATTTTCTCAGAAGCCTATGGAACTTCTACTAAAACAGACCACATGTTAGGACACTAAACATGGTCTCAGCAAATACAGGAAAACTGAAGTGCTCTCTTGTATTTTATCTGACCACAGTGGAACAAAGTTTTATCTCAATAGCAACAGAAACTACAACAACTAGTATTGGAAAGTTAGCACACTATTTCATGAAGAATAAAACACGGAACAAATAAAATATAAAAATTATAAATCCACAGAACTAAATGAAAATATAAACACAACATTGAAAACCCATGCTATACAATGAAGGCAATCCTAAAAGGAATCGTATATAGCTCCAAGTGCCTATATCAAAAACTTAGAGGATGTAGCTCCCTCAACTCTCTCACAACTGATATTGCAAAGGCACATACACTGTGTTTTCCTTCCAGCCCATTTCTTGGGCCCTTTTCTTACCTCCTTTCTGATACTAGAATCACCTCATTAATTTCCACTCTCTTATCCTTAATTCTTCTATGGAGGTAGCAAATCTGAGTGTTTGTCTTCCCAGCCTTCACTGCAACCCTGAGTCAGGCAATGTGTTTGCAGGTAGCACAGTATCAGCAGATTCCTTTTCCTTCTCTTTCTCTTTATCATGCCTTGGCTTTCGGATGTGATGTTAGGATGACAGCAGGAAGATCCAGACAGACCACTGCCTAGCATAGTTCAGAGAGCTACATCCTCTTCACTTCCTCTCTCCTTCCAAGGAAGAACATCCGGGAAGTTACTTGAAAAGCACAAGGAAGATGCTGAGAATGTCATTTGAAACCAAGCTGGCAACTCACTACCTCCTCTGAAACATGAAAGATGTTATCAAGAAATATGAAAGTAATGAGTTCTAACCCTTTCCCATCAATCTGATAACGGTTTCCTGATGACTCCACATCTGACTTCACCTGCCGCTCAGTGCTGGCAGTGTGCCCCACTCCTGACTGCTGCTCCCACCCCAAAGGGATTTTCTAGGGGTGACACTTTAAGAATTTGAGAGCTGGTCCTGACACAGTCTTTCATGCTGGGCTCGGTGGCGTGGATTTACCTGTAGCAAATGTGGATTGCAAGCAGAGAAGCAAACTAATCGGACTTGAAATATGGAACGTCTGCATGTGTGCTTCATGTTATAGAAATAGATGTTCATAGTAATGCTGGAGCAGCTCAGGCTGGAGATTTAGGGAGCTTGGCTGAAGGGTTACCAGCATGTGGAATGTTTTGGTGGATTTTATATTACTGTAAAAGAATAACACAGACTAAAGGGATTTATAATGAGCAGAAATGTAGTGACTCGTGATTCTGGAAGCTGGGAACTTCAAGATGGGGAAGCTGTCATCTGGTATACCTACCTGGCAAGGACCTTACTGAATATTCTCCTTTGATGGGAAGAGGAGAATAGACTAAAAACTGGATGTCCAAAAAAGTAAAATTAAAGAGAACCTAAACAAAGCAATTTAATGATATACCTTGAGGTCTCAAAAAATATGAACAAAATCTCAAAATAGGAGGCAGGGAGAAATAACCAAGAAGAAATTAATGAAATAGAAACAAAGCAAATAATGCAAACAATCAATGAAACGAATAGCTGGTTCTTTAAAAAAGGTTAAGACTAACAACCCGTTATCCAAATACTGGAAAGACAAAAGATGCAAATTAACAAAACCAGAGTTGGTAAAATAAGACAGCACAACAGATACCAGTGAAATGCAGAGGCTCATGGAGACATATCATAGGCCTATATTCCACTAAACTAATAAAAAAGAAATTAATTAATTTTTTATTGCATGTGATGTACCTGAGCTAATCCAAAAACACATAAACAAACAGTAAACATGGAACAATAATAACCTCCCAACCAGGAAAAAAACAAAACAAAACTCAGGGCCAGATGAATTTCTGAATTTATCAAACCAGTAAAGAAAAACAAAAAGTAATGTTTCTCAAACTATGACATAAAATAGAAAAAAGAAAGAAAATTTAAAAAAAGAAAAGTATAGACCAACTTCCCTGGTGAATATAGATATAAAATTTCCCTATAAAAGAAAACCAAATCCAAGAAAAAAGTCACCACCATGATTAAGTTGCCCTTATATAAGAGATGAAGGAATGATAAAGATATATAAATCAATAAATTTAATCTGCCATGCTAACAAACTCAAGGACAAAAAAATGCATGATCATCTCATTAGAAGCAGTGAAGGCTTTTAACAAAATCTAACATTTCTTCATGATAAAAGTTATGGAGAATTTAGAGATACAGGAGCCATGTCTTAGCATAATAAAGGCAATATACAACAGGTGCACAGCCAACAACGTTCTAAATGGAGAAAAATATGGAACATTTCTACTAAAATCAGAAACAAGGCAGATACCCACACTGCCCTTTCATATTAATATAGTGCTGGAGCAGTAAGGTAAGAGGCTACAAACAGGAAGGGAAAAGCCAATGACTGTCCATTTGTAGATGATAAACTCCTATACAGAAAAGAAGCAAAGCACCCAAACACTCCACCAGAAAACTCCTCCACACAAAAACCCATAGCCTGCCTCCATAACAGAGACGAACATACTAACCAAGGAAGCTAAAGACCAGCACACTGAAAATTTACAACAAAGAAACTGAAGGCACTAGGAACGGCACAACCTCCCATGTCCATGGACTGGTAGGATTAATGGAAAATGACCATCCTACCAAAAGCAATCTATGTTTAATTAATATGAAAATGACCATCCTACCAAAAGCAATTTATGTTTAATAAAATTACCACCAAAATTCTAATGCAATTCTTCACAGGGGAAAAAAAGTTAACATTCAAGTAGAAAAACAAAAGACCCAGGACAGTGAAAACAATCCTGAACAATTAAAAAAAAAAAACTGCTGGAGGTATCACAATGCCTATTTTCAAGTTATACTTTAGAGACCTAGTAATAAAAACAGCATGGTACTAGTACACAGACAGAAACCTTAATTGTGAGAATAAAATGAAGGGTCCAAATACAAGCTCATGAGCCTATAGTCACCTGATATTTATAATGAAGAAAACAATACACACTGGGGAAAAGCCAGCATCTTCTACAAATGGTGCTTGTCAAACTGGAGAATGACATCAGCTTCTTTCTTACCATGAACAAAACTCAATCTAAATAGATCAAGGATCTCAACCTAATCTGATAGAGAAGACAATAGAGAATGTGCACTTATAAGCACGGGATGGGATTTCCTATATAAGACCCCAGAAGACCAGGAATTAAGACCAATATTGACAAATGGGTCCACATAAAACTAAAAGTTATCTGTACATCAAAGAAAACCATCAGTTCAGTGAGGAGGTAGCCTAGAAAATGGGGGCGGGGGGTCATCTTTACCAGCTATTCATCTAACACAAATTTAATGTTGTCTAACACATACAACAAACTCAAAACACACACACACACATACAATTAAACCGTAAATTGGGGTATAGAACTACACAAAGTTATCAAAAGAAATAGAACAAATGGCTAAGAAATATTTTTAAGATAAAATAAAACTACTTTGAAATTTCATCCAGAAAAATTAAGGTCAATAAAACAATTATATGAATCTGGGGGGAAGAGAAAACTTATTCGTTATTGATAAGAGTGCAAACTGGAATGGCCACTATGGAAATCAGTGAGATGGTTCCTCAAAAGCCTAAACCAGCTGTACCAGTCCTGAGCATCTACTCACAGGACTCTCTAGCCTACCATAGGCATACTATCTCATTCATGTTCACTGCTGTTCCGTTCACAATAGACAGAAAACAGAAACAGCCTTGATGCCTATCAATTGATGGATAAATAATGAAACTATGGCTCATATATACAATGTAAGATTATTCAGCTGTAAAAAAATAAAATTATGAAACTTTTAAATAAATGAATAGCGCTGGGATTAATCATTCTGAGTGAGGTAACCCAGACTCAGAAAGACGAACACCATGTGCTCTCTCTAATACGTTGCCCTAATTTTGAATCTTTACATGTATGTATTTAAAGTAGAGTGCCTGCAGATGTCAGGACACTAGAAAGCAGCAGTGGGAGGGGGTGAGAGTGGGGCTTTCCAAGGGGAGAGGATGAATAGAACACAAATTATATCAAGTGGGGAGACTATGAAGGTTAAGTGGGGTGAGGACTCTGACAGTGGGGTAGAGGAAGGGATGGAGATATAAGTAACTCTAAATAGCTTTGAAAATCCTATTTACAAAGTTAATAATTAGACACTTCCTAAAATACATACATGTGCATATATTAATATTTTTAGGGGGTAGAGAAATGAGATGGCTCAACAGGTAAACGCACTTGCTATTCTTCTTACAGAGGACCCCAGTTAGGTTCCCAGCACCCACATGGTGACTCATAACCTTCTAAAACTCCAGTTCCAGTTAATTTGACAGTCTCTTCTGACCTCCCTGTATACCAGGCATGCACATGGTCCATATTCATGCAGGCAGAATACTCACACACATAAAATAAAATGGATCTATTTTTAAATGGAGATCCCCTATATGAGAAAGGGGAAATAATGCCTTTCCCAGAGGCCATAGGCTTATAAACAAAAAACAAACAAACAAAAAAACAACAACAAAAAAAAACCCAGTATCATAGATAGGTTAAAACCTCTTTGCAAGTTGTTGGTCTTTGGTCACATAGACATTACAGGTCATTGACATTGCTCTTGGTTAGCCTCCAGAATTTGATGATAAGACACTGTTTTTGAAGAAAGCATATACTTGAGCCATAGGATATAGAGAACTCAAGCTAGTAATGACCTAGAAGCTTTATAGCTACCGGCAAGCTTCTGAACGCTGACAGTCTCTCCCACATGCATATCCCTCAGCCTATACCATTTGTAAGTTTGCTGCAATAATACTTTCAATAAAGCTGAAGGCACCTGAAAAGAAAATGACTTATTGGGCCTGGAGAGGTGGCTCTGTGGTTGAGGGCACACACTGCTCACACAGAGGCTCTACATTTGGCTCCCAGCACCCATTCAAGAGGCTCACAACTGCCAGCCACCTCCACACCCAGCTCTGGGGAAAACCCAAGGCCTTGAGCTTCTATGGACACCTGCTCTCACGGTAACATACCCACACATGGACAAATACACATTAAAAACAGAAATAAATCTTTCAAAAAAGCACATAAAGTTAAATCTGGGTGTTGGTGATTCTTTCTGTACCGGGTTAAATAGTACATATCCAGCTCCTTATTCACTGCTAACAGTTCCTCAGCACTGCTGTTCAACATGCAAGCATTTATAGCTAACACGCAAATTCCTGGGTGTGTCTGTGTTACAATAACATTTATTTGCAAGTAATAACAAAAGGAGATTACATTCTTTTTTATTTTGTCTAACTTCAGTTATTTCTGAGACCAGAGCACTCAGCTAGTTGGATATGTCAGTGTTCAGTTTTGATGGCGAACACGAACTTCCTACATTAATCATGAAGGACAGAGCCTGGAGAGCCTGGATACCAAATACATTCACTGGCATCTGGGTCACCCAATGGTGCCAGCTGCACTCTCCAGGAAACTTCTACAGTCTCACTTGGCAGAGATACCTACGTCAGGTGAAATACAGCAATTGTAAAAACTTTACCTTTGAGTTCTTTTATGCTTCCGCTATGTCACAGGATTTTACCTACCAAAGTATTCTGGGACCTGGAGCTAATAAGGCCAGTGAAACTAAGCAGGAAGCACCAGGATGTTGGCCGCATTGACCTAGGCTGGCTCTAGCTTTACACTTTAAAAGGAAATAATGGAGATCTGGACAGTTCCTTTGACATCGTAACTTCAAGGATGGGGCATGAGGCAAAATAGACAGCAGCTTCCCACAGAGATGAAAAACAGACATGGCTCTGCACTAACTCATGTTTTAAGGCTCATAAATACAGCTGCAGAGGAAGAGAAAGGCGCCTGGGATCTGCAGAATGCACTTTAGCATAATGACTCCAACTATCCCACTGTAGCCTGGCCTCCCTGCGGAACACCCTGAGGAGTCTTAGCCCAGGGATGTTCTGAGGTTTCCTCCTGAAGCCACACCCCCATACTACAAGAATATAATTACAGATTTCTATTGCAAAGAACAAGAAATGGTTAAGCTTTCTTTGCATTTTCTCATACAGCTGATCCTCAGTGGATTCATCTAAAATGTCCACTGGTTTGTTTGGCAGAGGAGATTCAAGTAATACATAACAGGAAAAGTAGGAATTCAGGTACAGGGTCAGCCATGTTTTCCAAAACAGCATCAAGACACTTATGAAAAGCTGACAGACCATACAAAAGAGCATACATGGAAAGCAGCAGCCCCAAATCATTCAGGTAGTAGCTCGGGCTAAAGAAATTGCTGGGAGGGAACGAGAGAGGGGGCTATGGCTGGGATACAAAGTAAATAACCTGTGATTAATATAAAAAATAAAAATTATATATTAAAAAAAACAAAAACCTAAAAAAAAACAGAAAGAAATTGCTGGGCTTGTAATTACACACAGTTGGATCAACAACTCCTAGCTTACAGAAATATTTGGAATATGTGTGTTGAAGTTTAACTCTAAAGATGAAAAGAGCAGTAGGGCATATGTCAGAAAAAAACTTAAAAACAAAATATCCAATCATGAGCTAGTGAAAGGACAATACATATACTTTGTTGCAAAGCTCATATGGTCATTAAAATGTGTGTATAAATAGATACAAGGGCATATACAGTAAGCATCATAAAATTATACATGGTATATTCTTTGAATTACTTCTAAGTAATGGTGCTATGGCTTACTTTTTGTTTCTAAGTTTATTAATTTGTATTTTCTAATTTGTAAATAACCATGTTCTAACATAACAAAATAGCATTTAAAACTCAATGTGCATATTCTAAGAAATAGAAAATTATTGAAATAGTGAGATAACATGAAATGAGGACTTTCACAGGCAACCCAAGCTGTCTTATAAATAAGTAGACGCTATAATTTCTTACTGAGCTTAGGCCTCTACTAAACCCAGGACCAGAGGTAATGAATACACACTTAAACTAGCTCATAGTTCACAAACATCATAGACTTACTGTCACTGTGATGCTCACATAATGGGGTGCCATAGAGCACACTGGGAAGGACACAAAACTAAGGAACCAGGAGATTTCATACAGAAAAACCAGATATCATTGAATAAACCTGCAGATGTTAATCTTCACCCAACTCAGCTAGATTGTAATTGCTGAGGAGTCATATTTCGGTGTGTCTATGAGAAGGAACCAGAGAAGTTTACGTAAGAAGACCCACTCCGGGAGCTGAGTAAAAGCAGAGAAGGAGCACCATTCCCTTCTCTAACTCCTGCTCTGCCAAAATGTACAGTCCCAATTACACAGTTGCATGCCTTCAACATGGACAACACCTTTATAAGTTTTATGATCCAGAAAAATCCTGATGGCCCCAAGCAGTAAGGTACTCATTGACAGCAATGAGGGAAAACAAACAAAAACTAATTCAAAGCCCTCCACATTAACTTCACTACTAATTTAGCAACTAGACAATGTCTCACTAACAGTAGACATTGTAATTCTTACAATAGTATAAATCCCCTAAATTTCCACAGTAATTTATATTCCTGCTTTCTAGGCTCTAACACCATGACAAATTCCTGAAACAGCTATTTGTTTAAGGTCTTGAACTCAGACTAGACGTTTCCTGAGGGTTAAAACCATGTTTTTCATTGTACCCTTGTATATGTAAAGTCTAGTAGCTCTTCATGCATGGTAGGCATACAAATTTAATTAATAGAATTAACATGATAATGTTAATTAAATATAAATTAAGTTGAATAGATGGGTATCTGGGTTATTCTACTTTGTAGCTCTTATAAATAATGCTGTTGTAAATATTTTGTGTCTACATGCAAATACTTTAGTGTGAACACATTTTTGCTTGAGATATTCCCAGAAGTGGAATTTCTGGGTAACATAATGAGTAACTCAATGACTAAGTTTTGAAGAAATTAGGGACTGGAAAGACAGCTTAGCAGTTAAGAGAACTTGCTGCACTCACAGAGGACCCAAGTTCAATTTCCAGAACCCACATGGTGACTCACAGCCATCTGTAACTCCACTTTCAGGGCAGCTGACTCTCTTCTGCCCTTGAGGTCACCAGGCACATATGTGGTGCACACATGCAGACAAACACTCATTCACATTAAATAAATCTCAAAAAATCAAAAATATTTTAATGGGGTTAGGTGTCTTGGAAAACAATCCCTCTTTGCCTGACCTCAGGGTGTCTTTCACTCTACCTTAGAATCAACTACTCTTAATACTGTTTTTCACCTACTAGGTACCAACTCCAACCAATCCCCAGTGTACTGAAATTGTATGTGACTAAATTCTGTCTCCCCAGATCTCAACCATTCTTCTTCAATTCTTTTTATTTATACACTGGCAGCCTTTTTCTTTTCTTTTCTTTTCTTTTCTTTTGGTATACCGATATATACATATACACCTTTATAAACTTCCAGCAAACTTTGGAAAACACCAGACAAAATTTGAACATTTGAAACAACTATCCTTAATAAAATTCAAAGTATTTTCTCATGCTCAACAAAATCGGTCAAATATACCTTATGAGCATAACACTCCAAATCTCAGTATAAAATATTCTATATATTCTGTCAATAAATACCTGAAAGTATGCCCTACACTGTAAGTCATTAAAATGACACAGATCAAGACCACAATGAGGTTTCACTTCACACGTAATAAAATACCTCTACTAAAAAAAGACACGGAGGAATAAATGGTAAGAATGAAGAGATAAGCCAAGTGTGGTAATCTCTGAGATCCACAAAGACAAATGGATCTCTGAGTTCGAGGCTAGCCTGGTCTACAGAGGGAATTTCAGGACAGCCAGAGCTACACACAGAGAGAGAGAGGAAGCGAGAGAGAGGGAGAGAGGGAGACGAAGAGAGACACAGATACAGAAAGACACGTACACACAAATTGTCTAGAAAAAAAAGTAAACTAGAGGAATCCTGATTCATTCCTTGTAATAATGTAAAATGGCACACAGGGGAGATGACTCAGCAGGTAAACATAAGGACTGGAGTTTGGATTCTTAGCATCCATGTAAATGCTGAGTAAGCATAGCGGCCCAGCTATAATCCCAGCCTTTGGGAGGTGGAGTGGATCCTTGAAACAAGCTAGCTAGCTTGATTAGCAAAGTTTCTCAACCTCTGGGTTCAATTGAGAAACCCTGTCTTGATATAGAAGGTAGAGAAAAGATTGGAGGGAAAACCTGACATCAATTCTAGGCCTATACACATACACACATGTGCATACTATACACACATACGCACACAAAGAAAAAGGGAGGCTGAGTTTAATGGCACACAGCTTTAGTCCCAGCATCCAGAGCCCAGGTAGACAGGTTTTTGAGAGTTCAAGGCCAGCCCGGTTAGCATAGAGTGTTCCAAGCCAGATTCCAGGACCACAGTGGGACCCTGTCTTGGAAAATAAAAACAAGCAAACAAAAAAGAATGAACGAGGGAATGAATGAATCTTCTTTAGGTAAATATAAATTACTAAAATAAATCTTTTTTTTTTTTTTACAAAAGAAGGGCCAGAGAGGCAGCTCAATGGCTAAGAGAACCTGCCGCGCAACCACGAGAACTCAAAGTTTAGATCCCAGCATAAATGTGACAAAAGTGGGCCAAAGCCTGTAGCACCAGCACTGTGGGGAGGCAGAGAAAGAAAGAACCGTGCTCGCAGGGGTGGCTGGTCCAGATGACCTTGGGGAAATTGGAGGCAACAAAGCTCATGTCTGAAGTGCAGGACTTCCTTTAGGATGTCTGCTGTTGCTCCATGCCCTGTTTAAGTCAAGTCAACAGGAAACTACAACAACCCAACTCAGGCAGGATGACAAAGGACCCACACCTCCAAGACTGGGTCACGCCTCCAGGAAAAGAGCCAAGGCCTACTGAGGTACTTGCTAGAGACTGAGAAAATATAGAATAGGTAGCTAAGGGAGGGAGTTATAAATAACAGCTAACGTCATGTGACCAGTTACAGAAACAAGTGCTACATGTCTGTCATATTTTGTTAGTGTTTGTGTAAATATGTTTTCTTTCCTCAACTTCTTTATCATTTAATATAGTAGCAATTAAGATGCTATCAGTGGTTTCTACATTCAAGTCATGGGATAACATAAGAACGTCCATCAAGGGACACTGCCACCTATACTAAAATATATAATGTGTTTGTGGTTATACATGGAATAGTTATATCACATTAGACATAATTTTGGCCTGGTTATTGTTTTCATTTAGAAATTAAGCAGAACATAAAGAGATATGATTATGTGTCAAGTTGACAAAAGGTGACTTGTGATGGCTATTCTTGGCTGTCAACTTGACTACATCTGGAATTAAGAACTGTGGAAGCTGGGCATACCTGTGAGAAACGTTAGTTAATTGGATCAGTTGAGGTCCTAAGACCTACCCTAAATCTGGACCACACTTTCTTGGTGGCAGCCTATGGAAAGGATATGGACGAAGGAACTTTTGCTAGTTGCCTGCTTACCCTCATTCTCATTGGCAAATTTACACATCCTGCTTCTGGGCATGCCTTCACTGGTATTAGAGCCTACTTCATCAGGATTCAAATATCTCAGCTGCTCTTACAACTTCCATCAGGGGATAGCCATTATTGCACTAGCTGAACCACAATCTGTAAGATATATATATACACATATACATATATACAAACACGCATGTGCATATACAGATTCATTCTTTCAGTTCTGCTCCTCTAGAGAACCCTGGTTGATAAACTTGACTGCAATGGGAACCATACGATCCTCTAAGTACAGTAAAAAACAAAACAAAAAACAAAAACACTGATCCATAGAAATATGAATAATATTTAATTCTCTTTTAAGATAAAGGCAAAATAAATATAATTTTTCCTTATACTCTATGGGCAAGCCCACACTCAAGCCATTTGGAGACTGCACTTGACAACAATCTGAAACTTCAGTACTGAACACACAAGACACTGGGGA
This sequence comes from Pachyuromys duprasi, assembly GCA_028658305.1. NCBI lineage: Eukaryota > Metazoa > Chordata > Mammalia > Rodentia > Muridae > Pachyuromys > Pachyuromys duprasi. The sequence goes on from CM053754.1 coordinate 41,191,191, forward strand.
ACTCACAAAAAAAAATCTGTTTCATCTCTGGATTTTTAATCAGTAACCTCAGCTCGTCAAAAGCCTTTAGAGAATCTACTTGACACACAAGATGTCACTGCTATTCATTTTCCTACAAAGTCCATAACTTAGCCAGAGTATACCCGACACACAAATTAAAGAGAAGAAAATATACTCCAGTTCAGAGTACAAATACAGTACAAATGAAGAAGGTCAATGACACTGTTGCAGCTGACTGTAGCTCTATCATTAGAGATCAAAACCATATGACCTTGTCAACTGTTAAAGCAATTAAATTCCTCAAAAAACAATTTACGTAAATAGAGGCCCAGTTCCATGGCCTTGAAACAAAAGGGGTAGTGCTCCAGAGGACATCTTCCTCGCCACCCAATCCAGACTAAGGCATAAGGCATTGCATTATGCTGCTCTGAAAACCCACAAAGAAAAAATATGAAGCTCTGTAGATAATGGAAGTAGACTAAATCACAAGAAAAATAAAACACAAAAAATATATTTAAAATGATACCCAATGAAAAAAGAAGCCATTCTCTGTTGGTTAAGAAAAGTCTCTGAAACATAAACTTAAAAAGAGAATCCACACTCTGTGCTCTTTCGGGTCTTATCTCAGGCTGACAACCATGTGAGGGGCACTCTGAAGATTCCCACACTATGAAAAGACTTACCAATGCCTTGTCATCGTAATTCCAAATATTTCTTAAGCAAGTTAACTTCCTTCGGTAAATTACAATGAATGTGATTTTAATCACAGAATCAAGGCTAATTCCAGTCTGCACTCACCAGTGTTTGTAGAAATGAGTCTCTTGGTGGTATTTTATACCAAGCAGATAAAAGGTAAAACTCCTGTTCTTTTAGACATTTATATAGCACAGAAATGAGTTTAAGCACATCTGAGATGACATTTTTATGAAAAGCATGATTTTATATCATTTGAGGCCAGATAAAAAAGCTCTTGAAATAGCCTTGCTAATTTCTTGGAAGGTACCAAAATAATGCTTTCAATCAGATCTCAAAATCCAAAACCTTTTAAACCATTAACATCTTTTACTGCACGGCCCTCCTTCATTGATGGCCTTTCTATACCCGATGTCTTCATTTACCCCCCAAAGGAAAACCTACTCCTTGTATAAGCTTAAACCAATATATTTTATTCAGTGGAATGGCAGAAGGGTACAATTAGCATCATTTTAGTCACATCATTATTTCCAGCTCAGTGGCATTTATTCAGATGAGCACAATTTACAACCACTGAGTCCAATTCCTCTGATGCTAGCTGGCATCATTAAAACCCTCCCAATGTCCAGCCTGTTTGATCTTCTAAAGAATGCTTTCTGTGTATGACTGAGAGCCGGAAACTCTCGGCTGGATACCCTGCACAGCCTTCATGCTCACTCGCACACTGCTCATGTCAGCTAATAATCCTCAAACCATGATTCTGATTTAAGTAAGAAAATGTTTCAAAAAAAATTCTATAAACACAAAATATACTATTTAAAAATGGATTAAAAGAACCACATAGAGCAGGGGGAGACCCTAAATGCTATAACTTCTAAGAAAGGTATTGCAAAAGATCCTAACAAATCTGAGAAAAAATAAATGGCAGGTGGCAGAGGATGAGAAATTGAAGAATGGAAGCAAAATCAGGAAGTGATAAAACACCAAGACATCAATTTAAAATTTTCCTACTGTAGGTTTTGATATAGAACTCAGCTTCCCATAATCTCTGAATGTTTTCTTTTAAAAAGTAAAACAACCAATTAAAAAGTAGTGGGAAGCTAAACTGGTCTATTTCAAAAGAAACACATTATTTTTAATTCCCCACAATTTCTACACATGGCTTGTGAGTACTGAACAGTAGCTATTATATAAGTATAACACATCCAGTTAAAATTTTATTTCAAAAATAAGAAACTATATTTAAAAACCTACTTGAAGGAAGGCAGAGTAAATGTTATAATATCCACAAATGTTTAATAAAACGCAAGTTCCTGCTGTCCTTTTAAAGTTAAAAATAAAACCAAACTACAACTTTCAACTGCAAAGAGTCATTGTGCAGAGTATAAAAAGCACAGCATGGAAATAGATTCAACAAATGTACAAAAAGAGTTTTCATGCCCAGAAAGAACTGAAGGCATCAAAAAATAGGCCCCAAACTACAAATAACAGAGGGCAGTTCAAAAAGACCAGCAAATCCATTCTCTAACGCATAGCAAATTAAACTTAATCAACTCCTCTGCAAGGTTACACAGGCAATCCACCTTTAAAAGTCTCTACAAACAAAACCATGCAACAACAAAGAGGTCCAGAGCGCAATAAATAGCAAATCCACAGTAGGCGACAGGAGCCTTACTGTACACAGCTGGGAAAACCTGCCGTGGAACAATGGGTCGCATTTCCATACTAAATTATATTTATCACGCTAAAAATGCTTAGACAAAATGCAGGATTTCTATTGGGCATTTTTATATCACACTAACTCTAACTCTCTAAAACCTTCCAGACCTGCTGGGTCCCATTGAAAATTGCTCCTACCCCATGGTGTTGTGAAGGAGACCTTAGACAAAGGGTTAGGATGATGGGAGAGGGCAAGGACAACTACCTTTCACCATGATTTCAGAAAATAAATAAATAAAAAGAGGATAGAATAGCCAAAACATACCCTTGGCAAGGGTATCTCGGGGGAAATCACTGCTGTGACAAATGGCCTGAAGTGAACTCTTCCAGGGTCAAGAATCCCCAGGAAAGGCCCCGCCCCTCCTTATCTATTGCTCAATTGTACAATACTCTGCTTTGAAAATATAACACCCCGATGGTGCTGGGCAAGATGAAAGAGCTTTTCTCAGGGATTCTGAAACGCCTATTAATTTTTACCACAACAGACTCACAGCTAGCACGCCTCCCATCCCATCTTAAGAGAGAAAGTGTGCAGAGCGAATGAGACCTCTTCCTGAGAGCAATGCAATGACTTTATTTCTGCACACACTGTTTCTCATCTAACCTTGAGCAGCTTGTTTAGACTGAAAGTTATTTTCACCCTAAACCTTTAGATGCAATATCAGTTGACTGTGTAACATTCCTAGTATCTTGGGACTCACTGCCACTTTTGTGCTTTATGACTGAAAGAGAAAACCTCAAACTGTTCTAAAGTCCCACAAACTTTATCCCACTTAGTAAAGCAACATGACAGAAGGATGTGAACCAAATCCTAGAGCTCAGGACATCCAGACATCCACATTGTGAGCACTTCATAGTAATCTGGCAGGTTAGAATTTCTGAAGTGTTCAGTAAAGACCAGCTACATCACAAGATTGCTTCTTCACCACAAAATGAAATAGTATAATCCACATATCACAAAACGGCAAATTTTTTACTAGGCATCAAAGAAATATTAGCTAAGAGAAACATCCTAAAAGAAATGTGTGAAGACAAAATCAATATATTAAAATCAATATAGTCCTTAAAGAAGGAATGAGGTATCTGCTTTCCAATTTCTAAAAGACAGCAGCATCTTTCTGGTCAGCTGAGTTTTCTAGAAGCTTCACTATGTTCTTTGTTTAGCCAAGTAGAACCACAAAATGCATAATGTAAACACAATCATTACTCTGACACACTTGGCGTTTGAACAGACTCCATCCTTTTAGAAACCTGTCCTTGGTAGACATGTAAATGAGTAAGCAACAGTGATTTTTAAAATGAACCTGACTCCACTGAGAACAAATGAGATTCATCATTCTGACTTTCAAAATCAAAGACCTCATTACTAAGCTTAAGGGGGAAAACCACTACCTCTTGCACAGAAGCAGGGTTTGGAAAGCTCTTGAAATTCAATTTTAAATGGTTTTCTAGCTGAAGTATTTTCTCATAGCCGTAGTTATTCTGCTTGTGCTCTTATCTTTATTGATTTATTCCATTGTTGCAGGCTATCTTTCTGTACTCCTAATGATATTTAATAGTCAAAGATCTAAGGAGTAATAAACAGGCAAACCATGACAAAATGCTTCTGGGAAACAGACTCATAGCTATGCTGAAAATGTCCATTCTTGAACCTGGTGGTTACATGTTTCACACATGTCACCAACTGGAAAACAGAAGAAATGCCCTCAGGGTGTGAATGCTGGCCTGAGGACAGCACACCAACCTAAAAGAAAAATTACCCCAAATTTCTAAATATTACATATGACCTGGAAAGATAAACTGAACTGAATAAATTTCATGGCGTTAGCATACATCACAGAACAGAACAACAGCAACTTTACAATGAAAACACACAACCGTAAAGAGTGTAAAGCCTTACTTACACAAGACAGAAAGAAATATAACGACCATCAAAGTGGGGGTTATTTCCACTTATTTAAATGAACATAAACTTATTCAGTACTAAATGTCAATAAAGACCATTTTTATTACCAAAAATAACAGTAATACAGTTTACAGTAATACAAACAAAACACCTCAGGACACTTGAAATATTTATGAAGAAAACATGGCATGTAGTGTAATTATCTCTACAAAGCATCAATAAAAGTTTACACTCTAGACAAGAAATTCACAGAAAATAACGGATAACAAAATAAGCATTTTGAAACAAACCAAAAAAAGTTCACTGATTGGTGGTATTGCTCCATGATTTATTAATTCTCATCTTGTTGACAAACAAGATTTAAGGAGACGAACAGCTGGCGTCAGACTATCATATACTGGGTTAGCAACATGGCAAATTTATTTTCTTTCTTTTGGGAGAGACAGGGTTGCTATGAATAGCCATGGCTGTCCTGGAACTTGCTCTGTAGACCAAGCAGCCATAAACTCAGACATTTGCCTGCCTCTGCCTCCAGAGTGCTGGGATTAAAGACATGTACCACCACATCCAACTTCAGATGAGGCGCTCTCTATATATATATTTTTTATTTTTATTTATTTGTTTGTTTATTGGTTTTTGGAGGCAGAGTTTCTCTGTGTAGTGTTGGCTGTCCTGGACTCACTTTGTAGATCAGGATGGCCTCAAACTCACAGAGATTCACCTGCCTCTGTCCCCTAGAGTGCTGGGATTATAGATGTGTAATATGGTATCCAGCTCAAATGAGGTTCTTAAAGGCTAAGTTTTGATTTTAAAATAGATGTGATATTTAGACTATGTTAAAAGAAGAGAGACC
>CM053754.1:41202308-41256057 GCA_028658305.1 Pachyuromys duprasi
TAGGCTCATCTGAGACAAGGCACCTCAATTGAGAGACTGTCTCCTCGGATGACCTGTAAGAAAGTCTGGGGCATTTTCTTAATTAATGATTGACCAGGAAGGGCTCACCCCACTCTGGGTGGTACCACTCTGGGTGGGTGGTCCTTGGATGTATACAAAAGCCAGCTGAGGAAGCCAATAAGTACATTCCTCCATGACCTCTGCTTCAGTAGACTTCAGCAAGTACCTAGGGCAGACAGAATGGAAGAGAAGGAAGCAATGGGCAATCCAAGAGTTTCCTCACACAGACAAATGCTGATGCTGGGAACAACATGCTCCTGCCTTCCTCCCACACCTACACACACCCACACACACCCGTCTTCATGTTGGATTTTCAAGGTCCATCACTTTCTCCTTTGTGCATTACCTTGTACAAGCTCCTTCTTATAACCTGGGGGTTCAAGACAAGATTTTTTGTGTGTGCTGTTAACTCTTTAATATCCATATATCCCCCTCAATGCTAGATCTATATATAATACTAAAAGTAAAAATAAATGAAAGTCAAGTATAGATAGATACAAATATAAACCCCTCAGGTTAATAATAAATTATATTTTATTAAAGTTAACATCCCCAAAGATACTGCCAAGAGAATGAAGACAAACCATAGACTAGAAGAAGATTTGATCTAGAACATCAACTCCCCAAATCTAAGACTAGTTAGACACAATGGCCCATTCTAGATCTTTATAGCCATGAAAAGCAGTGTTTAAGGAGACCTGAGTAGTTGTTCTCATCCTTTGAGGAAGAAATCACTCTAACTACTGTTTGTTACTCTAACTGTATGCCCAGCTTTCCTTGGGGGTACTCTAGTTGCTCATTCACAGCAGCCTGAAAATGGCTTTACAGTATAGGCAGCAACTGTATTCCTATTCTTGTATTTGCTCATAACCACAATAAAACAAGTGCTTACCAACATGAGCTGAAGTGAACACAAGATGAAGTTAAGAAGGAAAAAAAAGTCTTATAAAATGTAGAACTGGGGGGCTGGAGAGATGGCACAGAGGTTAAGAGCACTGACTGCTCTTCCAGAGGTCCTGAGTTCTATTCCCAGCAACCACATGGTGGCTCACAACCATCTATAAGATCTGGTGCCCTTTTCTGGCCTACAGGTGTACATGCAGACAGAACATTGTACACATAATAAATAAATAAATAAATCTTTTTTTTAATGCAGATCTGCCATGGGGGGAAAAAAAGGGAAAACTTACAGGCATTCCAACATATTCTCAGTTGCTTTCTGAACACTACACTTTGGCAGTAACTGTCTTTCCAGGCATGGTGCTGCATGCTTGTAAGCCAGCAATGTTCAGCAGAGGCAGGAAGATCATGATAGGCAGTCAGTCTTGGCTGTCAATTTGACTGGATCCAGAATCAATGAAGAGCCACAGCTGTGGGCAAGTCTGTGCAAGTGCCTCTGGATATGATGAACTCAGAAGACCCTCCCCCAGCAGGGGTGACACTTTCCAGAGGCAGCCAACATGCCTGCCTGCCTTGCTTCCCGCTGGTGAGAGCATTATCTCACCCGTGGCAGTCACTTTTGCAACCTTTTGCTGATATCAGAAACCAGCTTCTCTGACCTTCCAACTTGAACCAGTAGCTAGCTGTCCAGTAATCTCTCCCAGGCTTTCAGAGTCAGACTGAGACAGCTCAAGCACTCAGCTCCATGGACTGGGCAGCTACAGGTTCTCTGCCTCTCCAGCGAACAAGAAATACCATGGCTTAGGCCTCTTCTGTGAAAGTTAATCTAATGTATCCATTTTACACAATTAATACTCATGCTATTGGTTCTTTCACTTTGGAAAACCCTGACCACTACAGTTCCCAAGTTTAAGGATAGCCTGGGCTACATAAGATGACCTATCTCAAAAGAAAAAAAAATTAGTTTTTGAGCTAGAGACTAAGGGCCTATTTTTAGACAAGTGAAATCAATAGAAGAAGAGTATTTCTATAGACATACTTCACATTTGTGCTGAAGATGCACAAGCATTGGGAATTTTCAGTGGCTCTATACTATTCAACCCAGTGGTCATATGTGACTTGTTGCCTGGCACTTCCCTCCAAATAGAAACACTCCCTCCAGAGAGGAGGAGGAGGCTGGTGAGACACTGAAAGTAAACACATGTCACATGTCTGGGAAAGAGTCACAGGGTGAATCTGAGCTACCCAGTAATCACATGAATGTGTAAGCTTTCTGCAGGCTGTTCAGAGATCTTTTCTGAGGCATCACCAGTGTTGGGGCTGTTCAAAGATCTCTGGGGCTGCAGCTTTTGTGAGGCATCACCAGTGTTGGGGTGTTCAGGGATATAGCTGCTTTTGAGTCATTGCTGCTTCTAATAAGTAACACTTCACAGTAAGCCCAGTAAAAGCTCACTGATTTGCCAAATTGGATTTTGATGCACTCAACACTTTGGCCTGTCACGGTTCCCTTTCTGGGGCGAGTAGATGTGTGTGCTTTGTCTTTCCAGAAAAAGTCTGTCATACAACACAGGTGAACACTAGAAATGCAGCCAATTTAATTGAGATGTGCCATAAGAGTAAAACACAGAACAGATCTGAAAGCATTTGTGGAAAAGAATCCACAAAAATATTTCAGATTCGTTGTTGATTATATTTTGAATATTTCAGATATAGTAGGCCATGTAAAACATAAGTGTTATTTTCTTTTTCACCACCTTTTAAAATATGCAGCCAGGAATATTTTGGTGTGAGGGGTGTGTGTGTAGGTCAGAATTGAGTACTGGATATAGTCCTGATTGCTCTGCACCTTTTTTTTAAGATGGGGTCTCGCACTGAACATGGAGATCCCCAATTTGTCTAGACTCACTGGCCAGCAAGCCCAGACATCCTCCTTGCCTCCTCATCCATAGTACATTGCTCACTGCCACACAGGGATTTTGATGAGTGCTAGCAATGTAAGCTCAGGTCCTGAAGATTCCTGGCAATGACTTTTACTCTCATTAGTCCCACAACCTGACAATTTAAACTTATTAACTTAGCTTTTGTTTAATTTCTATTGGAGAACACTATGCTCAGTCTCCTTGCTTAATCTAAAAGTAGTTAAAACAGGCACATGATGCTGAACCTAGCTCAGTAGGTAAAGGAGCTTGCTGTTGAGTCTGGTGACCTAAATTCAATCCCAGGGACCCACACTGATGGAAGAACCAACTTCCATAAGGTGTCTGGCCTTCACATACATGCTTCACGTACATGTGTACACACTCACACAAATATGTGAGTAAATAAATGTGACTGACACATAAGCATACATAACAGTGAAGAACTTAGGGAGTAAAGGATAATCATAGCTCTAGATAAACAAGGAGAATCTCTATATAGCTACAGCCAGGCACTGCACCTATAACACAGAACAAATAACTGTACAATCTGTAAAAAGAACAATAAAAAGGTAACTTTAAAAAAAGGTAACTTTTGCTGACCAAGGGTTATGAAGATAATTCTGTACTCTGGATTGTGTCATCTAATTCACATGCTAAATTTAATGAGGCAAGTTCTTTTATAATTCTCATTTTAGAAAAGAATATAGCATTATTACATAATAGTAGAATATCTAGTACATTTTGGGTAGTATAAGAATTAAGAAATTAACTGTTTAATCAAAGGTATGGTCATCTTCTTTACATGCAACTAAACCACGAACAGGTAAAAGCCCAAGCCCATTACAAAGGAATTACACTTTTTCGTATCCTACGAAATACAGCTAAAGCTGACTACGCAGCCACTCAGTAACACAAAGTTCTTGTTGAGCAGGCAATCAGTCGAAAGTCAATGTAATAATTTAAAAAAAATAAAAACAGCACTTAGAGCACTTAGCACTTGCATGGCACTTTACACTGTCCTACCACGTTGTGCATCAGAGGTTCTGTGGAAACTTCCAAGAACTTAAGATTCATACTTGATCCAGGTTTCATCAGGCTTTCACTCTTATTCTGTGGCTTGTTTTGTTATAATAATTTTTTAAGTGAAGGAATGGCTAGACAAAACTATGTAAAAACATTTTCTTGGTTTCTAGATTGTTAAGTGTTCAGAGACAATAGCATTGAGCTGAACAGTATGTGCCAATAGTATGATTTCGAAAATATCTAAGGAAAGAGGAGGGTTCTACCCATTTTAAAAGAGAAAAGAAAAATGTGGTATTACAACTTAAAATAATTCTTCAGTTATAACAATATCATAGCAGAGCAAAGCTAACTCACTTCAATTGAGCTCTTTTGTGACAACATATTTATTAGGACTCAAACCTTGGCCCACCTTAAAAAATAAAGCAATATTCAGTACACACTAAATGGTCAATTTAATTTTTAATGAGTAGATGACATGGCAAGAAAGGTTCAGTACTTATAAATGCTAAATGTCTGGGAATGTCTTCATTGGCTTTTTTGAGCAGTTTCAAAGAGCAGACATGAGGATTCATTAGCTCTTAGCACATATGAACCTGCTCCAAAGGCAGCCAAGAGAGTTGCTTAGCAACAGTGCATTTTGCATCTCTCATCATCCCAAAGATGCTGCAGCAGCAGCAGCTAGGTCAAGCCTCTCATTAGCAACCTGACAAAGGGTTTCTATTTCCCATTCTACAAAATTATTTTTATTTCCAGGTGAAGCTCAAATATCTATGTATTATTCCAGTTGACAATATATTTCCTTTTCTCTACTCCTTTTTCTTCCCTGCCCCCCACTTCAACTCATATGCTTTAATGAACCCATCAAAATACCTGTAACAAAAGCAGGCACTGAGAAATCCAAAAGAATTTATATCCCTATTCACACCACTCTAACTGGTCCATAGCTTTTGGGCAATAAAGTAAGAAAGCTTTAAAGGAAATGAGGAGGGGGAAAGGCACCAAAATTAAATAATAGGAAAAGGAGAAATGTCAGCTACTTGACTTCAAAATTAACAAAACACAAAATTTATCCAAATTATCTGCAATGCTACCCAGACAAGTAATACTGAATATTACCCACAGAAAAGAAATTGCAAACCCTACGTTAATGACCACTTTATAAGCACCTCAGATCAATAACTGATTATTCACTTTTGAAAATATTTCATGAAATACTTATCAATCAACAGTTTCCATGCAGAACTGAGACATGAATTTAAATAATCTTTCCTGTATATAATCAAAGACTCTTAAAAGAAGGCAAATAGGATGAGCAGAAAGACATTTCACTTCATTGTATCTTAAAACACATAACCCAGACTATGACATCAACCCCAGCCAGTCAGGCGTCTAAGCCTCCTCTCCCATGTACACCCTACAGAAAAGAACACAGAATGTATATGGCATGTTACAGAAGACAGTGTGTGGGCCTAATGACGACAAACGAGAATGGCATAATAAGGAACATGTAAAGGTAACTGTTGTCACACCAGATCAAATTAGGTAAGCTTGCGAGGTGATCTGAAAGGGAGAATGTGACTGTCCTCCTGTGCTCCCCACCCCCACCACTTTCTTCTGTATACAAACAGCAAAGAATGAATCTTTAGGGGGGTTTCCCAGAAGGGTGTCATTTACCACTAAAATATTTCATTCCAGCAGTTGAAAGACCATAAAAGGGTGAATGTCCTCCAGAGTCTCTAATAACGGCAATAGATCTTGTGTTACTATTCACAAGTGACCTCTCAGTCAGGCGATTTAATTTTTTTCCCCTGCAGCATGGTTGGTTTCACACACAGTGTAATAACAGTTTTTGCACAAGACAATTCATCCGATTAGAAGGACTGCATTAAGCCTTTCAAGAACAGCATGTGTCACCACAGCTTTCCCCAGAGTTTGATTTAAGACAACATAACATATGCATGCATGGTTCTCTATGTTTCGTCTGCTTCAAAAATGATTTCCTGGACTTTCTTCAGTAACTTTGCAGCCCATTGCCTGTGTCCTCCCTGGCTTCAAAAAATAGCCACGAGCTCATCAACTATTCAAGGAGTGCTTCAAAGGATGCACTGAGAACCCGACAACAGAAATACACAAAAAGGTTCCTTCTTTCTACAAGGCCTAAATGACACCCTAATGCCTCAAAAGGGAGAAAGTAAAAAGGGGACATAGAGAACATTCCTGATCACTGTACTGACTTTCATTCATCACAGTATGACAGCAATGTACCTCTACTATAACAAAACATAGCTGGCATACTTTAACCAGAGTGAATTTGGAGATCCTCATTTGTAAACCTCAACAAAGCACAAAATATAAACAGGGAAATCAAATGCAAAGGTGTGAAGTAGCCATCTGCTATTTGCTACCGCAGTGACTGTGCCAACATCATTCAAGGCCCACAGAAGCCGAAACCTAAGAATAACCACATGCTCACTCTCATGCTGATGAGAGCGCAAAGGTTAAACCCACATCCCTAGCAACAGCTACAGTGACAGCTGGCAGAATTCTCCAGAGTTCCCTTAACTTTACAACCTCTAATTGATGCTGATAGATCTGGTCATATCTCCCCACCACCCTGCCCCAGCCCCTCAGAAACCTCTAATATCTGAGTCTGGACAGGCTCCTACGGGAAACAGGGTCAGCACATTGTCAGTATGGTGAAGGTGTCTGTACATCTCACAGCCCAAGAGGGATCCTCCTACTGCCCCACGGCCAGCAGCCAAGCTTACAGGATGAAGGTCTCATTAGACTTGGTGCAGAAAGTCTATGTGTTACACATTGTACAACCCTTAGAAATCTTGCTGCTGTCAACAGAGGCCTATATATTCCCCTAGAGAGCTTCACCCCACGGGATTTTTTAATAACACCTGCCTGAGTTGCCCACATTTTGTTATAAGAAATACTAGCACATGTTTTGCAATGGCAAATTCTATGCATGTAAGCTGATGTTGACACTACAGAATCTCTTTCGTCATTACAATTGCTAGCTAGCCATCAGAAACACTTTTTTGTGCATCAAATTATTCCTCTTCAGTTTTACTTCCTCTTGACTTCCCTTTTTTGTTTGTTTTTGTTCTTATTTTTGTTTTGGGAGACTGGGTTTCTCTGTGTGGCTCTGACTGTCCTGGTACTCACCCTGTTGCTCAGGCTGGCCTTGAACTCAGAGATCAGCCTGCCTCTGCCTCTACCTCCTAAATGCTGGGATTAAAGGCATGCACCACCACTGCCCTGCTTCCTTCTTGATGTCTTACGATCGCCTGATTAAAGCTATGGTAGAACTGTACCCAGTGACTGCCATGAAGCCCCAGCTATCACTCTCATTTAAAATTTGAAGGGCATCACTACCAATTTGCTATATACACTCATTTACCTCAAATGTGAAGTCCCCTAGCTGGACTAGAAGGAGAGACCAGAGAAGGAAAAGGACAAGTCCAAGTAGCAGTCACTAAGCTGGAGACAAGGAGGCTTGAATGTGTAGGACTCACAGACCCCCAGCGACTCTCTCAAGAACCCTCATCTTCACCCATCCTCTTGTGTACTAATGTTTGTACTTCACTGACAGAGGGGCTGAGGTACAGCAGTTGTGGAACACCTAGGCTTGTTCCTACCACACTGTAGGTTTCACTTGTCTTCTCGCTTTCTTATATAAACCAGTGTCTGCACCAAAACTGTTATTTTTAACATCCTATCATACCACCTCATTTCCCCGGAGTCTGATTTGCCCTGGTAGTTTAGGAAATTTCCCTCATCTCGCCTAACTGCAAGGCTTCAGGAGGTCTTGTCTCAACACTTATATCTATTCCAGGAACAACTTCCCTCAACACATGTATCCAGTTTAATTCAGAATGGCTGTCTGTCTTAGCACCCCACTGTGGCCTGCCACCCATCAGTGTCTTTGCGTGTGCTCTGCATTCTGTCTAAACTGTTCTCTCATTCCCCTGCTTTAAAGAAACATATGGGGCCCCTCCTCTGTGTTGCAGGGGTGCTTATTTACCTCCACAGTGGCAATTACTGTCTTGTATTGAAAGTCATTTTTAATGCCTCTATCAACCACCGAGCCCCACCATTCCTGAACGCAAGACAGTATCCTTCCATCTCAGTGTTATCAGGACCTACCACACAGGAGGTCTGCAATAACATATGCTGCATGACTAAGTGAGCGACTTGAAAATGCTTAATAAATAACATGGGACCTAATAAAAACAAGGCACACACAGTATTTCAAGCTGAAGGATAATTCCATGATAATTGAACTTAACACAGATGAAGCTGCACCTCTACCATTAAAAATTAAATACAACTTGCCACTAAGTACACATAAACAGTAAAATGCCACCATTATAATTACATTAATAATAATTCAGATTACTAGAAATAATGAAGATGGGCAAGAATGAACTTTAAAAGTACTAAAAAAAATAAAATTCAATTGTTTTCACTTTTTTTCCTGTACCAAACTTATTACCCAAGTGTTACCAGGCACCAGTCCCTGTTGGTAAGTCTTAATGAATAGATAATTTGACCATTTTAAATTAGCACACTCATCATTAATGTAAGTGAGCAAATCTAAACAACCTAAAAGCAGTAGCTTCAATACCTGCTAATGTTTTCACTCAGCCTATATCAAATTGCCATGAACTCTAAATTAATAGGGTTCATCTAATAAGAAGCAAGTGTAATCTAACCTAACTTGAACCTAATGACCATAAACTTCACAATGTCCCATCCATTAGTTTGGATAAACATGACAATTTTGGAAAATACTTTATTGGTTTTAGGATAAAATTAGATACAGCCAACAATAGCTACCTGTTAACTCTATCAACAAAGAAAGCGCAGGAAACTTCTAAGGTTGCTGAGAAGCAGAAACTTTAAGGTATGGCTTTCCTTGAGAATTCTGTTTCATAAATTCTAAATTTAGACTGCATCTATTAAAAATTCCTTTTCAACACGATTCATATTTTAGACAACTATAGGTCACTTCAAAATAAAAATTTGTCCTGGGACATGGGAAAATCCTCTTAAATGCACAAGCAATTCATTTATAGAAAAAAATGTTAGTAATCAAGAATAGTGGAACACATGGTCTTCAAAAGTCCAATCAACCCACTACAGTCCTGCCACACAGAATCAGCCCGCTCAGTTCTTAACCGTCTCTCCAGTTCATTTGCTTTAGAACTGTATTCCCACTGGAAACAAACTGGCTTCAGAAAGCCCAAATGCTATTTTACATTAACTCTTCTGAAAAATTCACCTAAAAGCTTATATTAACTACGATAAAATGCTCAAAACTGTTATCGATGAGCTAGAAGCCCAGTGTGTTCAACAGACATGGGACAAAAATGAGACTTCTGATGAAGGACTTAACATACCCACCCACCTTTGAGGACTCTGAAGTTAAATTCTGCCATCAAATAAGACCTGTCATCTCACTGAAAGCAACAGGACATAATATATAACTGTGTGCTGTGGCCTTTGACTCCCCCCAAAAGAAAATTCAATCAGAGACATTGAAGAGGAGTACCGCTGATGAAACTACAGTTTACAAAGTACTCCAGAACCTCCAGAAATGCATTTATTCTACTGTTTATTCAGTGAAGTTGCTCAAATATAACACTGTATCATGTACAAATATTTTCCAGCCCATATGGGATGAAAAGAGACAATAGGCTTCTACATCATTTTAAAGATGTATGTAATTTTTTAAAGATTTATTTATTTATTATTTATACAGTATTCTGTCCGCATGTGTGCCTGCAGGCCAGAAGAGGGCACCAGATCTCGTTATAGATGGTTATGAGCCACCATGTGATTGCTGGGAATTGAACTCAGGACCTTCTTTGGGAAGAACAGCCAGAATTCTTAATCTCTGAGCCATCTCTCCAACCCCAGATGTATGTATTGACATATGAACTTGTATGTATTTACCCAATAAGAGTTACTCATGAACCATCTATTCCCACCGCCTATGTGACCTCCTCATGGGACTTAGTCACCCCTTTCTGGCCTCACACAACCCGCTCTCTGCACTAGAACACCACAGGGTCTCCTACAGGTGTTCCCACTCATAGTGAGCACCTCTACCTGCCTTAGCATTCCACATACCAATTAAAACATATGTTGAAAAGATGTTCTCCATGACTGAATGCTGAACAGATGCCTTAATGTATCTCAAGACCCCAAACTGACAGTGTACCACTTCAGGACTTTTCAATGTGTCAACCATAGCAACATGTAATTTTCTCAATGTTTACCAAACATTTTTTTCCAAAACTTATTTGGTAAAATATTTTCCCTAAATATAAGAGCCTCTCAATTATGAACATTCTAAATATATACATACATACACACACAAAAATAGCTTTTGGCCATTAGGCTATAATCTCCAATTGCTTGCTTTTTGGCTTTGGTTCCAAGAGATCTCTCAATGTCTTCCTTTTGAGTTTTAAGCAGAGCACAAGCCTACAAAGAGTCCCATAGCCAGTTGGAGGCATATGTGCTTCCTTGTTCTGAATGTAGCATTGGACTGCTCTTCATCAAATTCCATGCCCACTCTTTTCTCTGTCAGAGACAGAAATATAAATCCTTTGTTTTAGTATATTAATCATAAACTAACAAGTCTATTATGGGTTAGAAAAATCACAATCAAACATTTCTTAAATGGAAAGTTCAGGTGATTTCTATTCTACAGATGCACCAGTAATAATTCAACATAGTGATGCTGAGCAAAGGAACTGACACAAAAGTGACATGCTGGTATGCACCCTGAGATTCATGCACACCACCAGGAACTCTGACAGTTTAAAGTGCCTTACTTTGTATGCACAGTCTATAAAGAAATAAGTATTTTGCCACAAAGAGGAGTTACTACCTGACCATTGTCTTTTAGCCTGCATTCCCTTTTGTGTAACTACCTTATGCAGATGAGCTCATCCC
Source organism: Pachyuromys duprasi (assembly GCA_028658305.1). Classification (NCBI taxonomy): domain Eukaryota; kingdom Metazoa; phylum Chordata; class Mammalia; order Rodentia; family Muridae; genus Pachyuromys; species Pachyuromys duprasi. The sequence continues at coordinate 41,213,186 of CM053754.1, forward strand.
AATTTTTCTTAAGGCCTAGTCGATTCTATAACTACCAGGAAATATTAGTTCAGCATTTGTTATCTCTGAAAGTCGTTATTAAAAGTACTGTACATTCTGGCTTCTGTTGCTGGTGTGGAAAACACAGGCAGCCGACTGACTTCAGGGGGTAGCATTTCACAGAACTCGGTGACAATAGAGCAGAGGGCAGAGTGGCCAGGGACTCTTTGTGCACGTCTTTTTACAGGACATATCTTCTCCCTTTCTCACAGCAGTAACTCACAGACCATTAAATCCCACACATTTCCTATTCATTTTCTGTGTTAAAATATGGCTTACGACCCCAGTAGAACTATCAAGGATTCTGCCTTGAAAGTCAGCTTTTACTATTTGATAATATATGACTTTGAAAAGATCAGAAAGTCATGGGCCATGAACCCCACCACTTAAGTGATTTCTAATGGTTCAAGCATGTATATACTTTCACAAATGGAAAACCCAGGCTCTGAAAACATCACAAAATTGTCAAAGATTGCAACCGCTTCAATTAACAAGACCTTGAGATAGACCTAACAACCAAAAAAGGAAAAGGAAAAAAAGAACCTCAAAGATAGAAAATGCAAGTGACAACAGCAACAAAAATAAACAGTAATGATATCACCACATCGAAACAAGAGAAGATGAGAAAGAATCTCAGACATGGAGCTTCATGAGATCACTCTAATTATGATGAGATCACTTTGTGATCTCAATGAGAGGGGATTTTTAAGAAAGAAACCTGTGACTTCCTAAGATTAAGTGTGTGAGCTTCCTACCACCTGATCTCATACCTGTGTAGAATCTAAAAAAGAACAACCTCAAAGAAGCTACTAGAAGCCTCAGAAAACAGGGAGGGCCATAGTAGACCGATGGGAGCTAAGCCCCATCTACAGTAAGAGTAAAAACCATTCTGGAAAACTTTACACAACAGGGGTGACTACAGACAATAACACTCTGCATTTCCGAAAGCTAGAATAAAAAGGGCCTTTTTTAAGCGTTCACCATAACAAAATGATAAACACTAAGCGAAAAGAAAGTTTAATCTGATTTGAATATTATATACTGTATGCATACAGTAAAATATTACAAGAAACTCCCATTAACTTGCACAGTGTTTGTTTTATTTATTGGTTATTTTTTTAATTTAAAAGCTTTTCTCTTTATATTTAATTTAATACGTCAGTAAAAATAAAATTGATATTTCTTACACAGAATTATTCATCTGAAATGAGCTATCAAAAGACTTGAATCTACCCAAAAGCTGATGATCTTGGTGACTAAAATTCACTCCAGATACAAAGTATTTTTTATTTTAATCAACACATAATAATTGTGCATTTTATACATGTTGACTCTTCCATCTCATTCATTGGAAACCTTTGAGCTTGTCTGTTGCAGACGTTTACAAATACATGTTTTCTTTGAACTATAGTTCCTACTCTGCTACAGAACACCAGAACTCACTCCTCTTATCTTTTGACCCATGATCTAATCTCCCATTATCCTCCTTTCTCGACTACCTTGCTAATCTCTAAGACCATTATTCCAGGTACTTAACTTTGCTATAAACTCTTAATCACACATACACACAAAAAGAAACACAAGAAGACAAAGTATTTCCTTAGGTTTTAAAATATATGTATCAACTGGGTCTAGCGAAATGGTTCAGTGGGTAGAGACACCTGCCACCAAGCATGACATCCTGGATTTGATCTCTTGAATCAACATGGTGTAAGAAAAGAACAGACTCCCCTGCAAGTTGTCCCCTGACCTCCAGATACAGGTCATGGCACTTATATACACTCACACAAACATACAAAGTCTTTTTTAAACCAATAAACATTAATAGGCAACCTTTATTTCCAAAACAGGATTATGTTTTTGTCAGAAGATCTCCTACATATATTTGTAAGTCAGATGATTAAGCAGCTGCTAAGTCTGATAAGGCTTTTGTAGGTCCCCTAGCACCTCTACAATCTGGATTACAGCACTGAATCCTGCCGCTAAAGAGAAGCAGTGGTGGTGTGAGTGAGAAATGTCCCCCAGTAGGCTCGGGTATTTGAACATTTGGTCCTCAGCTGGTGGTACTGTGGGGAGATGGTGCAACCTTGATATGTTACTGGAGTGGGCTTTGAGAGCTCACAGCCTCACCCTACTTCCAGTTTGTGTTCTGCTCTTGGAGCTTGCAGCTGGAGATGTGTCTCTTAGCTCTGTTCCTGCTGCCATGCCTACTGCTTACTGCTTGTAAGGGTCAACCACATCCCCTCCATTATGGACTCTTATAACTCTGAAACTAAGAGCCAAAATACACTCTTTTTCACATAAGTTGCTTTGGTCCTGATATTTTACCACAGCCACAGAAAAGTAATTGTTACAGAAGTCCAAAAAAGAAGAGATAGGAGAGGCCTAAAGAGATGAGTAACTCCCTTTTGGCTCGAGCAAAACAGGAACATTAGAAGAAATGGGGTGGAGGGATACCCAAGTAGATAAAAAGAAAAGTTTAACTGGAAGTGTCTGAGTATTATGAATGAAACATGCTGGAATCCAGAGTCAGAGTTAGAGAAGAACCAAACACAAAATCCACAAACAAAGGAAAGGTCATGCAGAGTAAGGAAAAGTCGTGTTTCTGACAGTCAGAAATGAGACACGATTGGGAACGTGGGTTGTCTGGAGAGAAGGGTACTGAACGAGTGGCCACCTATGAAGAATGAATTCAAAGTTCACAAAGACTCACTAGTTTGAGACAGAAGGCGGCCAACATGTGTTCTGTCAGTTAACTTCTTCCTGGAGAAGTTACACAAACTCAGACATTGTTGAACTGTCCATGATAACCTTATATGGGTGGGCAACACTGGCTAAGTGTGTTCAAAATACTGTTTCATAATGGCCTAAAAAGGGTCCTAAATTGAAACTTAAAAGCCTTCATGTAAGCCTGATCCACACTATCTCTTAATGCGCTCTGTAGGCTCTATGCTTAGTATTTCCTGCTATTCACTTCCCATTTAGTGTGGCTAGATCCTAAACAAACCTGGGGGAGGAGAAAATGAGCATTGCTTCACACATGACAAGAAACCATGTGTTTCCAGTTCCATTTAGGCATGTCTTACAGAACTGTCATGATTTACATCAAATGACTTTGCCCAAAGCATCAGAAAAGTAGGAACTCTTATTAAAACTAAACAAAAAGCACACGCCAGACAGCATAGCACAACTCCATAATACTAGCACTTGGGAGGCTGGGAGAAGATGATTATGATGCTGAGGCCAGTTAGAGTGCATAATGAGTTAAGGCCAACCTGGGCTATACAGGAATACTCTGGCCTACCCACCCACCCCCCCCCCAAAAATGCATGAAGTCATCTATATAAAATAAGTCAATGGGTTAAAATCTTTCAAGATTTTCAGGGGAATTCACTCAGAATGATCATTCTTGGATGTTACTGCTTACAAAAAAGTAAAGTAGTAAACTTTTTTGTTGTTTTGGGTAAGTTTTATTTTCCCCATTCTTCTATTTTATGTGTATGAATGTTTTCCTGCATATATGTTTGTGTATCCTATACAGGAGTAGTGCCCACAGAGACCAAAAGAAGACATCAGATCTCTTAGAACTGTATTTACAAATAGTTGGAAGCCACAATGTAGGTACTGGGAATTGAACCCAGGTGCTTTACGAAAGCAACAAGTATTCTTTTTTTATTTTATTTTATTAGAGTTTATTCACTTTGTATCCCGGCTGTAGCCCCATCCCCTCCCTATTCTCTTCCTATGCCCCTCCCCAGTCCAATGACAGGGGAGGCAGCAACAAGTATTCTTAACAACTGAGCCATCATCTCTCCAGGGCCCAGAATTAGTGACCTTTTTTTTGAGCACTGCCCGACATGAGTTTATATCTTCTGCAGTGAGTCTTAGGACGAGAAAACTAGAAGAATTACTAACAATTGCTGACATTTTCTACCAGTCATTTTGTGTTGTTGTTTTTGTTTGTTTGTTTTTTAAACATCACAGAATGTATCTAGGTAATTTTTAAGTGGTATTCCCAAGGCCAGAATTCCTTCATAGCATTTAGTTTCAATCTTCCAAGATCCTACTTGCCTTAAAACTGAAGGAAAATATATGCCCCATCATGTAGGGAGTGATGGAAGCCTTAAGTAATGAAGTTCTAAGTGAATGTGTGCTGTTGATATAGGCATAACAATGTCAGGACCATAGCCTCAGATCATAAAGAAACGGCAAAGCCTTCTCCTTAGGGTGGGGCTTGAAGGGATGATAAAACCTTCTAATGGACTGTGTGTAGTTATTGGTAGTGCAAAAAACATTCACCATAGTTTTCTCCCCATACCACCCCAACTCCTCGATATTCACAGCCCAAAAATTGTTCTCCTTTAGAGACTGCTTCTACCAACTACCTTCTTGTATATAATAACTACACCCTTGTATATAATAATTCTCATTCCTTGTTCAGGTGCATAAAATAACCCTGCTTCCTTGTTCAGCTGTGGTCATGTTACGGCCCACACACTGAGCTTCTAGGATGCTGAGGATTCTCCATCTAAGAGCCCAGACTACTGGATATCAGCTTTTTTCTGTTTGTCTCTTTTCTGGAGGTCTGCCTCTGGAGCCAGACAAGGTCATGACAACACCAGAGTCAGACTGAGAGGTTAAGGAGGAGGCACACTGGAGACCTACCAATAGATACTAATAATTAATATTATTTTTTATGACTACTACTAGAAATGATCTCTATTGTCACCACTTAGAATAACAGTAAGAAGGATGCCAGCATATACCTCAAACATAGCTCACTTCTTTCAAATTTATGAAGTGTCCTCTCATAAGGTCTCACTTGTCATTCCATCACAACTCTCAGGGCACCACAGTTTAGGTGGTTGAATCCTCCTGTGGATGTGAGGTAATCCCCAAAATCAGGAGCAGAAGAAAGTTTTGAAAAGACTAAAATCCTCCATTTACTTAGTCTCATAAGAGTCTAAAACTTTCCTTTAGTATCAACTCTTCCATGAACTTGAGTCAACTGCCCTCATACAGGGGCAAATCCCCATTTAGTTTAAATATAAATATGTGTCACACAGTCTTATAAACCAGAAAGAATAGAAATCACTTCACCCACAGGATATTTCAATGCAAATGAAGAGACTCATAGCATCTACTCACTGATGTAAAATCTGCTTTGTCAAAATATTTAGTGCTTTCTTTTTGGCTGCTTAAACTGTAGCTAAAGACTATTAAAATAACATGATTGATCAGACTGTAATGAAAACAGAAAGAGGAGGGGAACCCCACTGCCTCCTATTTCTAGGGTACTACTTCTGCCCCTTCCCAGATGGTTACCCATAAGCCCTTATGATGGCATTGTGTATGGTTTGGCATGCATTTGAGTAACAATATTTAAGCATTTCACTCTACCATGCATATTAGGAGCACAATTATACAAGATATTTTTCTCATGTATGATAGAACTATCCAACAAATGATCAATAGATGTAGAACATAATTTAAATATATAGCACTGCTTAATAAAGTCTTAACGAATAAGTAAATAAACCCAGGTAATCATTCTAATAATGACTGGCATTTCATGGCACACAGACAAACATAATGCTTATTCAGATACTAAGATAAGTAACTAAAACACCAGGAGGTGGAAGCTGCTGTTCAGAACCTGGAGCAATCTGAGCTGAGAAAAGCATCTGACTTCTAGGGACTTGGAAGAGATGATATACCAGCACACTTTACAGCAATTTAGTATTCCATAGAGTCAAAGTAAGTTTCATTCGACCATTTAGTCTTCTGAGCAGTTTCCATGTCTATTATAAAGAAATTATTTTTCCTTTAAGAAATCATCTGTTATGATTTGGATACTGGAGGTATCCCACAAACTCGTGTTACACTTTTGTTCCAAGCCTGGAGTAATCAAGCTAGAACTGAGCTGCAAGCTTCCTTACTACTGGCTAGTCTCCATGGTGTCGGAAGGTACAGGGCAATCTGCTGGGAGAAAATTTTCAGCAACAGCCCTGCTCAGCTGTGGACCCCATGTGCTACACTAGCAATCCACCAGGCAAGATGCGCCTACCAGTACAACAGCAGCAGTACTGTTGTGGGAGTAATCAACTACTTTCTCGTCAGATCTGAAGTCTGCTCATGTCTAGTACTGTAAACCTGGTCAAAAGCCTTTGATTAGAAAGGTCATAAGCCTTAATGTGCAAGCTACTGCTACTGTTTCCCTAAATAGACATGCTAAACATTCTGTTAATGCCCACAAATTAGCACTGCCATCAGCTTTCACTAGAGAAGCTTCTTTTTGCAGCGAGCCACAGTTAGTGCAGAGACTCATAAATAGTCCAAGTGCTGAAAATAAGTGATTGTTAAATGCTTGGCCTTAAATCACCCCTCCAAGACTCAGGGAGCATTGCAGAAGAGGGGACAGTGAGAATATAAGCGCAGGAGGAAGGGATATAATGTTGTAGAGCTCTTTCTTCCAGGCATAGCCATGGCCCTCTTGAATTCTCGGCACCTGGGATTAACTGGACAAGATTAGAATTGTCAGTATTCTGTCATACAGAGCCAAGGGCTCATAAGGCCCGGCCCTCCCTAGGGCAGTAAAGGACAAGCCAGCGGCAGGGACGTTGGGAAGTTCATAAGGCTCCAATCTATAGTCAGTTAATGAGATTCTCTTCAGTAATAATGTAATCATGATCCTATAAATAACCTTCACCATGCTCATGTAAGTAATCCTAATTGAATTCCTTGGTACACACACATACAATGTGAGGGTGGGTATGAAAGTAGAAGTGACAAGTGAGAAAACAAGGGGGTCAGCAGGAGGACAAATGAGAGCAATGGGGGGAAAGGGGTAATGAGGGTGAGTATGATCAAAAAGACATTACATGCATGTCAAGATAAAATGCCAAAATGAAACCTGTTGTGTACATGATTAATATATGCTCATGAAAAATTAAAAGCAAATAATTCATCTGTTAAAAGCATGGCCCTCATTGATAAAACCAATCATTGGAAAGTATCTGGACCATGGGAACTTTACTTCCTATATTGATCTATTAATGAATATTCAAATTGATAGTCTTGTTGGAAGGTAGTGGAAAGTAGGAGGTAGAGTCTGGTTCCAGGATTTCTGTGACTGGTGACATGTCTTTATATATATATACATATACATATACATATATATACGATCCCTAGCTTGTTCTTATTTCTCTCTGTCTTCCAGCTGCTAGGATCTAAGCATGATCCACCATGCATTTCCATGATGTTTCCACCTGGCCACTGACCTAAAAACAACAGAACCAACCAACAATGGGCTGAAATTCTGTAATCATCTCTCTTCACTTATGCTCTTTTCTTCAAGTATTTGTCACAGTGACATGAATTGACTAAATATCCTAACCTCCTTCATCACAACTCTGGACACACACAGATAATCTGCTAATCCTAAAGCTTTACCCCACTTCCACTAGACCTAGAATGGCAAATTAAAATGTCTCATTATGCTATCATCATATTTGTTGTATTATGGACACATGAACCAAGCAAGAAAAACCTAAGCGTCTTCTGTTTAAGAAACTGTACCTTGAATATAGTACTTAGGCCTAGACTGATCTAACTAGTAATCTAATAGAAACTGTTCATACCAATTTAAGATGAGTTACTAATACTGGTAATCAACAATTACCCTGGAATTACCAAGACCAAAGGAACTCGCTGGGTGAATAAAAAATAACGTGTGTGTGTGTCTGGGGGGAAGGGGTATGTGTGCTTACACTGTGCCAGGAGTGTATACAGATCAAGACAGACCACTGAATTATTTCAAGAGATTCTTCTTTGCCACCTACATTTTAACTGCTCTAAAAAGACTATCCTACAACATATTAACACTGATGAAAACACTGGTTATGAGTGGGGGTCGCTAGAAAATATCAGAGAACTAGACTAGAAGCAGCATGAAATGATTTATACTGTGCATACACAATAGAATAAAGGTATTTTGCATGTACTACAGGTTAGTTGATAGAAACAAATGAGGATGACAAGCTGAGAGAATGAGAAACTCCAAACACGTAGCCTCCCATCAAAATTTTCACCAACAACACTTAATGTTTCCAACTAGGATCACATGATTTTGTATTGAAAGGTGAAATTTTTCTTCACTATGCTTGAAAGAAAACATAAGCACAGTCACCAATAAACAGAATATAAAATAAGGCCATGCCTGCTGGGTCAGAAAACATTCTAGAGAGTCTAACCAGTAGAAAAATAAAAGAACACTATGTTAAACTTATTTCTATTTTTAAAGGAGGGAGGGAAGTCTTATTTATGTCTGACTGCTTGTTCCACTCAAGCTTCATGCAGACAGGAAGACAACTGTTTATCCTAACATTCTTGTCTGCAGAGCAGTACCACACAGAGTAAGGATACAATGTTTTTGTTTATTAAGTGACTGAGTGAAGACAGGATCAAACTGTAAGGAATCTATCATGAATTGATTAAGCTGGGTCACCATAGGTCACCGTTAGAACTTAAAAAAACAAAAACAAAAACAAAACAGCGCACCATTGAATCCTTGTAAAAAGCAGAACAGAATGTACTGAATTCAAGTTTCCTGGCAAAACACTGTTTTAATTTTAAAAAATGTTCATATTGCTAAGTATACATCAACTCAGGGTAAAAAGAAAGCAATGAAACTGGAAAGATAGATATTTTTTCAAAGCCATAATTCAAAACTGCATAAATAATTCACAAACTGAAAATAATCTATAATTGTAAAAACTAAGCTTCTCTCCCATTACCTTTCCATATTCTTTCTTTACCTGAGAGGAATCTGCTTGGGCTAACTGTGTGGTGATCTTCAATATCTGCTGAAGATTCTGCCCTGCATCTTCAACAAGCAGGTGAGCCAGCAGTAGGAAAACATGCGGGGGGATCACTGTAGCAACAGGAAGCAAGGACTCCACTGCAGCCAGCCAGTCACCGGCTGCAGACTCTTCTCCAATTACTTCAAGAATCCTCCAGGCTGTGAAAATCGAGCCATACATGCTGCTTACAGGAAAAGTAAGCCTGCAGGACATCTGAAAAACAGACACAAGAAGATATGTTTAAAAAATGAGTGGAGCATGTGTCAGAAAAATATTCATATGCCTGACATTCACTTATTTTACAATTCATTACCGAAATCATTCCCTCCAACAAAATAAATACACACTTTGAGGTGCTGCCAAATAACTCTCCACCCACATGTGAGATAATAGGATTAGACAAAGAGAAAAGCATTGTTCCATAGAACCTGAAAACACTTCAGCACATAATTTATTCTATTTACGCTTCATTCCCAAATAAGAAAGAGATGGGAAATGGATCAATATACAAGATCCAGGGGCAACATAGTTTCCAAAAATCTATTTCTGCTTTTGAAAACCTTGAAGTGATCAGCAAAGAGAAGAGAAGTAGAGACCACATTTCATTTGCCCGGCTCCAGGCCCTGGTAAATGGCAGTCCAGGGCAGATGGCAGACTTGGACACAGGACAATTCACATTGGTAACAGACAATGTGTGGACGGTAACAGAATTGGTTCAGCTTGAGCCCAGTAATTCATCAGTAACTGTGAATAACTTCTGCAATAAAACGTAGCCACCAGCTCTAAGCTTAACAGGACCGAGAGATGGTGCTGCTTTTCAGCAAATCTGAGATAAGTATGCTGGTGCTGTCAAGTTCAGGAGTACACAAAACTGTACAGTGACGCTTGAGCAGAAATGGCTCGGGAGAAGCCACAGGCACTGCAGAAACTTGACACTGTCTGCCAAAAACAGTCCTTCAAATTTCACAGAGGAGATGAAAGAAATTAAAACCTATTACCAGAGGATGACGTACGTATAAAAATAACCACTGAAAGGAAGGAAAAGCAAAATGTTAGAATATGTGCTCTTTTAAAGTTTACGACTTAGGAGATGTCAGTAATTCATCGAGTTCTACAACCATTTCCAGTGCCTGCCTCTCTGACATTTTCATCGCTGCACGGGGAAAACCTCAACATCCTAACATAGCCCCAGTCCCTGGAAACCACCCACTGCTATTTTATTTCTATTCTGGTTGTTTTACATGATAAAAACCACCTAATTTTGTATCTTTTATGACTGGTTTTATATAACAAACACCACACATTTTGTGACTTCCCTGAGCATGTTTTCAAGGTTTGTTCATGTCATATCTTATGTCAGTACATTTTGTTAGTTTTTTGGGGTTTTTTTTCCCAAATAGCACTGCATCATATGTATATAGCTACTCTTGTCTATCCATTAATTAGACAGATGGGTAATTGAGCCATTTCTATTCTGGGAGGCAATCACAAATAATGCATTTCCAAAAACGTCTGTGACACGATATACACAATTCTCTTGAGCATATGCTAAGGACTGACTATCAAATTTGAAAATCAAATAGTACTCTAAAAGCTAGGCACTGTGGCACACACCTGTAATCCCAGAATTTGGGAACACAGAGGCAGGCGGATCTCTGTGAGCTTGAGACCAGCCTGATCTATAAAGCAAGTCCAGAGCAGCCAAGGCTACACAGAGAAACCCTGTCTTGGGAAAAAAAAAAGAATAGTACTCTGAAGATGAATGTGGAAGTTCTAGCCATACTAATAATTAACATACAAATATTCCCCAAGTGAACATATAAGAGATATAAACAGTTTACAGAAAATGCAATCAAGTTTTTTTTTCCAAACGAGGGTGAGGAGAAAAGGATATGTGTAGTGTAGTGTGGTGCAGTGTGGTGCAGTGTGGTGCAGTGTAGTGTAATGCAGTGAAGTGCAGTGTAGCACAGTGTGGTGCGGTGCAGCACTGTGGTGCGGTGCAGTGTGGTGCAGTGCAGTGTGGTGCAGTGCAGTGTGGTGCAGTGCAGTGTGGTGCAGTGCAGTGCGGTGCAGTGTGGTGTGGTGCAGTGTGGTGCAGTGTAGTGCGGTGCAGTGTGGTGCAGTGCAGTGTGGTGCAGTGCAGTGTGGTGCAGTGCGGTGTGGTGTAGTGTGGTGCAGTGCGGTGCAGTGTAGTGTAGTGTGGTGCAGTGTAGTGTAGTGCAGTGTAGTGTAGTGTGGTGCAGTGCGGTGCAGTGCAGTGTAGTGTGGTGCAGTGTAGTGTAGTGTGGTGTGGTGCAGTGAGGTGCAGTGCGGTGTGGTACAGTGTGGCACAGTACAGTGCAGTGTAGCATACTATAGTATAGTGTAACAAACTGGTAACCACTATGCAAAATGTTCCATTTGAAAGTATGAAAATGGGACTACTAGAAATCACAGTGAAAAGGGGAACACAAGAGCTCTCATCATATACCATTTTATACTTTTTGAACCATGTGAATGTATTACTATTTCAAAAACTTCACAAAACTTAAGCTTAATATCTAAATTTACATACCTTTGTCTCATTAAAAATATTGTTCACAAGAAGATAAAATTTATTAATGACTACAGCCAAGTCCTTTATACTAATGACAACCAACACTGGACTTGAGACATAAAGACTTGAAAAGACTTGGTCTTCAGGAAAACCAACCCAACTATCAGATACCATGCAATTCTCTAAACCTTACTTTGCGCATTTGTACAATTTAAAAGAAAACTAACTTCTTATCAAGACATGTGAGACAGATACAAGACCATCTAAGATCTAATAAAGCACCTAGTACAATGCCTGAAATTGCAAATATGGGAAAATGTTATCCCTGTTGTCTTGTGGAAAGAAAAATAAAACCAGTTAATACGAGTAGAAAAGAAAATAACTGGAAATCAATGTGAACCATGAGTTGATTCCAATGTAGGAATATTACTCTGACATAAGTAAAAAAGAAAGGCAAAAGTAATTCCATGTTACTTGAAGTATTATCTCCTTCTCACTTTTGTTTGTTTGCTTGCTTAAAGGCAGTACAGCAATAGGAAGGCAAAATGTTAAATAATAAATAATACATCACAGTAAAATCCCCTTGCCCCATTGAATGACAGCTGCCACTGTCATACTGTCAAAGGAAAGGTGTCATCAAGGGTTTCCATACCCTGAGAGAAAACAGATGAGAAGGCTGGGACATTCTGCCTTTCAGAAGAAAAAGTAAAATAATTTTTATTATGTGTATTATAGCATAACATAAAACAATATAGAATGGAAACCACAGGGGAAAAACTGCACTTAAATAAATAACTAGAACCTGTCCTGATGATGGCACATGCAATCCCAAGATTTGTGCAGTGGGCAGGGGAATCCGGACTTCAAGACCAGACTAAGCTAAGTGAGACTCTGCCTCAAAACACAAAACAATATGATGGGCATGGTGGTATATACCTTTAATCCCAACAGAGACAAGCAGTTCAAGGCCAGCCTGGTTTACATCTAGAGTTACAGACTAGCCAGGCTATATAGTGAACACCATATCAAGAACACACATACAATAGAAAAAATACAAGAACTCAAAAAAGTAAACAAATGAAATATGTATCTGAAGGGCTAGAGAGATGGCCCAACACAGAGCACTGGCTGGTCTTCTAAAGGACCCAGGTCTCAAAACTATCCATAACTCCAGTTTCAGGGATCTGACACCCTCTTCTAGCTTACGCTGGCACATATGTGAGAAACAGATCTACATGCAGTCAAAAGACTGGTACACATAACATTGAAAATGTTTAATACGTATTAGATAGTTGTAAAATGTATTTTGTCGATTTTTACAAAAGAATTAGGAATACCTAGCTTTAAAGAGTTTTTCTACAAATGTTTGGGTGTGTTAAGTTTGAACTGTTTGAAAAGTCAGATATTAGACAGTCTTTGTGGAGCGGAAGAGGTCTATGAATACAGGTAGATACAAGTTGTGTTTATAGTGAAGACACTGACTGCAATAGACTTCACAGACAAAAGCACGATGACATGAAAACTCAAAACTTAGGAGACAGAGGCAGGGGGATCTCTGTGAGTTTGAGGCCAGCCTGGTCTATACAGCCAGAGATATACAGGAAAGCTGTCTCAAAACCCAAAAACAAAACCAAAAAGTGTCTATCTTTCCAGCCCTGTGTTCCTAAGAGCAATCTAGATGAGAGTTGGGACACATGGGATTACATGGTGACCATCAGATAACTCATAGCGTACTTACAGATCTGTGCTTATCCCTAATTTTCAACCAAAAGCTCTTAAGAAACCAGTTCATTTCAACTCACTGAAAATTTTCTATATTCTTTACTATGTATCTACCCAAACACTAATACTATTTCCGCCTAAATTCAGCACAAAGATACACTAGTGGAGAGAGGGAAGGAGAGAGAGAAGGAATACATTCTAGGCTCTAGAGTTAAAGAGGTGAAATCTGAAATTCAATTTCATCCTTCAGAGCACATGTGACTGGACCACACATGGCCTGTCTAATATCAGCCTCCTGACGTGGACATGAGTGTTTTAAGAACAGCTTTAGGACTGGGACACGGTCAGTGGTGGATGGACTAGCTACACACCATGGGAGAGGCCAGAAATTTCATCCCAAGCAACACACAGAAGAGAGAGAAGAAAGGGAGGAAACTAGAAGGGAGGGGAGGGGAGAAGAGGAAAAAAGGAAAGGAGAGGAGAAGATGCTTGCAGATAAATATCTCTTCCCAATCACTAGGACAACTAAAATCAGAAGACAAGCAGTTAGCAAGGATGAAGAAAAACTGGACTCCTCACATACTGTGATGGGAATTTCTCAATTACCCAGCTTCAATGTATGACCCCACGAGTCTACAAGAGAAATAAAAGTACATACAACATACAAATTTATATATAAAATTTCATCACAACATAGTCACAGTAAAAAAAAAAAGTGAAAATAGCCTGAAGTTCACCCACGGAGTAAGAGAAACAAAACACAGTTCTGCCAAGCTGCTGGGGCAGAACTGAAAGTTCTAATCAGAACACCCTGGGGGCAGAGGCAGGCCTCTGCAAATTTGAGGCTAGCCTGCTCTACCCAGTGAGTTCCAGGATAGCCAGGACCTCACAAATAAGCCTTGTCTCAGGAAAAAAAAAAAAAAAAAAGGCAGTACAAAGGGCCAAAGGGACACTCACTTTGTGAACCCATCTTTATGAAGGGTCCAAAGTAGACAACTTCCCCCTAGAGAGCAGAGCAGTGGTTGCACCACCTAAGGAAGGAGGGCAAGTTTTGAGGTGTAGCTTTTGAGATAATACTTATAAACATGCTTAGGTTTGTTGCAGTGAGAGACATGCAAGTCTGAACAAATTCAAAAACCCGAAATTGTGATTCTGACCTGCATACATTATGTATGAGAGCTTCATTCCAATAAACTATCAAAAGTTAGGCAAAGGCACTCATACATATAAAATAAGTAAATCTAAAGGGGGGAGGCTCCCAAAGCATGACCTTTGGCAAGCTATTTCCTTCTCTGTGCCTCAGGTAGCTCTTAAATAAACTACCTCACAAGGTGTGGGTGACAAAACACCTAAAACAGAGGATAGAACAGAGTCTACAACCCTATGAACAGCATGATGCTTTGCTACTCATTTTATCAGGGCCCAGAGGGATTCAGCCACTAGTTGAAAGCCATGCAGCTGAAAAGAGGGCCAGGGGAAAGGCAACAATGACTAGCAACAGTGGTGAGCATCAATTTTATAGTCACTGTAAGAAATGGGAGTTTCTCCTGGGCATATATCCAAAAGATGCTCAACCATACAAGGAGTTGTTCAACTATGTTCATAGCAACTTTATTTGTAATAGCCAGAAGTTGGAAACAACCTAAATCTCCCTCAGCCAAAGAATGGATACAGAAACTGTTGTACATTTACACAATGAAATACTACTCAGCAAATAAAAACAAGGAAATCATGAAATTTGTAGGCAAATGGTGGAAACTAGAAAACATCATCCTGAGTGAGGTAACCCAGAAGCAGAAAGACATATATGATATATACTTACTTATAAGTGAATACAATATAGGATAAACATACTAAAATCTATGGTCCTAAAGAAGCTAAACAACAAGGAGGACCCTAGGGAAGAGGCTTAATCCTCATTCAGAAAGGCAAACAGGACAGACATTGAAAGTAGGAGACGACAGAATAGAACAGGAGCCTTCTACAGAGGGCCTCTGAAAGACTCTACCCAGCAGGGTATCAAGGCAGATGCTGAGACTCATAGCCAAACTTTGGGCAGGAAATCTTATAGAAGGGGGAGATAGAAAGAGCTGGAGGAGACAGGAACTCCACAAGGAGACCAACAAAGCCAAAAAATCTGAGCCCAGGGGGTCCTACAGAAACTGATGAATCAAACAAATACCATGCCTGGAGAGAACCTAGAACCCCTCCTTAGAGGCAGTCCATGAGCAATTCAGTCTCCATGCGGGTTCCCTCATAAGTTGAGCAGGGGCAGCCACTGGCATGAACTTGGTTGCCTGCTCTTTGACCACCTCTTCCTAGTGAATTGGCCTTTCTAGGCCACAGAGAAACAGGGTCCAGACAGTCCTGATGAGACCTGATAGGCTAGTGTCAGATAGTAGGGGAAGAGGACCTCCCTTATCAGTGGACAAGGGGAGGAGCATGGTGGGGGAAGAGGGAGGGAAGGTGGGAACAGGAGGTAATGAGGGAGGGCAGTTACAGGCAAGATACAAAGTGAATACATTTTTTTAATTTTTTTATTTTTATTAATTACAATTTATTCACTTTGTATCCCAGCTGTAGCACCCTCACCCATCCCCTCCCAACCCAACCCTCCCTCCTTCTTCTTCTCCTATGCCTCTCCCCAAGTCCAATGATAGGATAGGTACTCCTCCCCTTCCATCTGACCTTAGTCTATCAGGTCTCATCAGGACTGGCTTCCTTTTTTTTTTTAATTTAATTACACTTTATTCACTTCGTATCCCCCCTGTAGTTCCCTCCCTCCTCCCATTCCAATCTCTCACTCCCTCCCCCTTCTGCACGCATGTCCCTCCCCAAGTCCACTGATAGGGGAGGTCTTCTTTTCCTTCCTTCTGATCTTAGTCTATTAGGTCTCATCAGGAGTGGCTACATTTTATTCCTCTGTGGCCTGGTAGGGCTGCTTCCCCCTCAGGGGGATCAAAGAGCAGGCCAATCACTTCATGTCTGAGACAGTCCCTTCAGGACTAGCTTCTTTGTCTTCCTCTGTGGACTGATAAGGCTGCTCCCCCCTCAGGTGGAGGTGATCAAAGAGCCAGCCCATGAGCTCCTGTCAGAGATGATCCCTGTTACTATTATTGGGGTACCCTCTTGGGCACTGAGCTGCCATGGGCTACATCTGTGCAGGAGTTCTAAGTTATCTCCTTGTTTGGAGTATCAGTCTCAGAAAAGACCCCTGTGCCCAGATTTTTTTTATTCTGTTGCTCAAGTGAATACATTTTAATAAATAATAATAAAGAGGAGCTGGAGAGATGGCTCAGAGAGGTTTAAGAACACTCGCTGTTCTTCCAAAGTCCTGAGTTCAATTCCCAGCCTCATGGTGGCTCATAACCATCTATAGTAAGATCTGATGTACAGGCGGAATGTTGCATAAATAATAAAAAAAAAAACCTCTGTCTCAAAAAAACAAGCAAAAAAAACAAAAACAGAAAAAATAATAAATAAAATATTAAAAAAAAAGAAATGGGAGTTTCTCATACCACACATACACAGTAGGCCTTAACATTAGCTCTAAATAAAGTAATAACAACTGGCTGAAAATTTCTTGACTCTTAAATTAAGAAACAAATTTCCAAATATTCTGCTTCCTACAATTCCAAAATAAAGCCTATCTGGTACTGTTTGATCAACAGAACCCAGAATACTATCTTTACACATAAACACACACACAAGAGCTGGCAGTAGACATTAGTTGAGTCAAGCTATCCTAATCTTCCTGTTGACTACAACAGTTTTATAGAAATGATATTTGTCATCTGAATTTCAGCAGTAAATCTCACCCACTTCACCTCATCAAACCACTTTCATTCCCCTTCCCCCCTAAAAGTTCCTCCAAACTATCTTACCTTTAGGTACTCTGCATGATACCACAGCTCCACACCCATTCACTGTGGGGCTCTATTCAGTGGTACCTTTACTGCCCTCTAGGGCAATGTTGGTTGCTGTCAACAGAGGGCACAGGAGACAGACTGACTCTATCTGAGAGGAGTAAAAGTTCTTTACAGTTACTCTCATAACATTCTTCGGGGAAAAACTAAGTACCTTTACTAGTCAATAATTACTTGTGGTTTGTCTTACTCAAATTTTTCTCATTATTGGCCTTAATATTCTGTACATCAATGCTTTCTTTTATTCTCCATTGTCTTGGGAGGATTTTAAAACACTTTATAATTTATATCTAGTCGCTAATTGTTTTTTAACCTGGGATTACAATAGGTGGTTTCAAATACCACAGTTAATAGCCAAATATAAAAAAGGATCGTGTTTTCTATACACTATAAAAAATGCTGATTTTTAAAGCATGAATATCACGTTTACAGCCGTGCACTTTTTTTATACCTTGGGAATGGAAAGATGTTAGGGCTTGTTTTATTTCATGGTTCTCAGTCTTCAGAAACAACAAGGCCATTACAGCTCTGCATGGCAGAATATTTACCTACACACTGTACTTCCGAAGAACAGCTCTAGTTATAATCAAACACTGAGTCCGAATCTCCAAGAAAAATCACTGAAAACAACAAACTCATGCCTTTCATGGAGAGCTTTCTGTAATACACCAATAGAAACATGGCCTAGTCCTACAAGGTGCACATCTTCTACAAACAAAATAAAACTCCACCAATAAATCAGAAATTTTGGAGAAAAGATAAATAAGTTAAGATGTTCTTTAAGGATGAGGGAAAGAAGACAACTGGCTTTTGGGGGGTGGACGGTTGAGACAGGGTTTCTCTGTGCGGCCCGAGCTGTTGTGGAACTGGCTCTGTAGACCAGACTGGCCTTGAACTCAGAGATCCGCCTCTGCCTCCCGGGCGGATTAAAGGTGAGTGCTGCCACCTCCACCTGACTTGGCTAAAACATTTTTAACTAAAACCTTTTGCTATGATCATCTGGGAAATAGAAAGCAGACACACTTAGGATGGAAAATACAAGATGATCAATGACTACTGAGGGAAGAGCCACCATCCTCTCCCTCTGAGCTCCACATAGAGTCAAAATGCAAGCATGGATCCCTCTACATTAGCATGCACTATTTTTCTGCACTAGGTAAATAAAATAAATGCTGGGACTTGAAGACTTGAGAACACTCAGCTATGTCTGGAAGAACAGGCAGTGCATCTAGAGGACATGATCGAGTAGCGTGTGTGAAACCAAAGAGATTTGGTGAGTGTGACTCAAGCTGAGTTGATAGGTGTGTTTGGAATACAGGGCGTACTCAAGTACCTGGGGAAGAGAATTCCACAGTAAAATGTTTCTTCAATTTTTTTTAAAAACAGTAATAGATGTCCACTCACCACCTCAACAAATGGCTTAGCACCAGGAAGAGGTTACTTACAGCATCAACAGTAGCCCTTCCTCCTCCCTCCTCACCAACAGCTACTAAAGGGAAAGTGCAGCTTCTGACACCGATGATAAGATACACACACACCTGAGCAAACAGTAAGCTAAGTCCTGAAGTATTAGAGTTAGGGCGAGCCTCAGTAAATAACACTTGTGATTTAAAGGTACACACTTCAAAGCACATACTGCCTGGGCTGGAGCACTGGCCCCCAGTCCTGGGCCCACCCAGGATCCTACCGCTGTGCTATACGGCAAGTTAGGAGGGAAGGTATAAAAAAATGTTGTTAAATTCTTGCCAGCCTACTTAGAAATCTAGAATTTCCTGCTCTTACTCTTAAGTCAAATATCTAGTTCAAGAATTAGAATTGTAGTGTAACAATCTGGATTTAGGAAACTGTAATACACATTTAATTTGTTTCCAATACATTCTCATTTAAGGAATAATGATGACTAGACCGTAACCCTAACAATGCATGACTAAAGGGATCTCTCTTTTTCCAGATGAAGCAACAAGCACATTTCGGCTTGTATTTGCAGTGACCCCTCCACAGAGACTTTCGACACTTTGCTGGCTTTATCTCACTTAACCCCTAAGAGGGAAGCTGAGAATTAATACATTTTACCAAGACACTGTATAAAAAGAAAACAGGCCTGACAAAAATATATTAGTGTCTTAAGCTAGTGTCACAGGAAAGGAGACTAAAAGGTCAACAATAAGGTTGAGTGGTTAAAAGTACTTGTCTGCCAACCTGGGTTCAATGTCTGGGATCTATCCATAGAGCAGAGGTACAGAACTGAGTCCTGAAAGCTGTCACCTGACCCCCACAAATGTTCAGTTGTGTTTGGACACACACACAGTTTTAAAATAAGAGCGAATGAGAAAAAGAGGGGAGACTGAGAACATAGAATGGAGTGAACAGGGCTACCATGTCCACTGTAGAACCAAAAGATTCAGAGCCAACTGCTACCTGAGGGGACCACGGCCATACAGTCTTCAAAGGCAGTAAAAAGGCATGTGACAAGGCTGTTGTCTTCCACTTGAGGCAGGAAAACATGGTCAGCCATAAAGACAAGAGCCACTGGCCTGGAAACCTAACATTACAAGCCAACCATATAAATTTTTATACTAACCCCAGAACTTCAAGGCTTTGAGGAGCATTCCCTACCTGGGAGAGACACCAGCTAGCAAAATGTTGGAAATATATTAATGGTCTCTGAGAATGAAAGACCCCATGCTCAAGATGTTAAAGAAGCCCTAGAGAGGAAAAAGGGAAGGCTCAGTGGTTAAGAGAACTTGCTGCTCTTCCAGGGGACTAGACCCACATCAAGGGACTGGACCCATAGCAGGTGCCCCACAACCAATGGTAAATTATAGCTCTAAGCCATCTTCTGGCTTGTGGAAAACAACCTGCATATGTATAAAGTATATAAAATAGACTAGACTAGGTAGATAGATAGATAGATAGATAGATAGATAGATAGATAGATAGATAGATAGATAGAAAGATAGAGTGCTAGAATAAACAGATTTCATTTATTTTTCTCAAGACTACACAATACCATTAGCAGCTAATACACACTGGAATCTCAAAAAGGAAGAAAGATCCTACAGCATTTCTAGAAATTATTGACCATAGCTCCCTTCATAGTCCAGAGAAGTATAACATCTCCCACACTATGCCTGACAAATCCAAAAAGTGCAATGAGTTCACACCTTAAGAGAAATTTCATCAAGAAGTGACAGGAAAGGCACCCGGCCCCTGAAGAGAAATAAAGATGAACTCATTACCATGTGGTGGTCATCTCCACAACACTCCCTCTGTAGCAGTTCCAAAAGATTCAGAGCCAACTGCTGTCTGGAGGGACCTTCCTCGCCCATGGCCAGACAGTCTTCCAAGGCGGTGGAGGATAATATCTGCAGCAGAGGCACCACGAGCAGCAGGGATGCCTTTGGGATTTTCTGATCCTCAGGACGAGAGAGGAGCTTCAAAGCTAATTATCAAAATAAGAAGTCACAATTTTTTTAATTAACACCAGTCAAACAGAATACTCTTTTACCAGTGAAATAGAGTTTTTCTTACCTTTTTGCAACTAGCTCAGACACAACTAGGATGAATAAAAGCTTCCTGCATGTTTTTTTAAAACAATTGATATTTATGACACATATTATGCATTTATATATGTGATTTATATATAAATCAACTTTATTTTTTTGGTCACTATAAACTTTTTCAAATACAATTAAACATTTGTCCTTTATAACTTCTCAGCTCTATTAACAACCAAGAGCCCATAAGTCCCTGATCAGCGAATAACGAGGGCAGCACAAGTGCTTCCTCAACAAACAAGCCAAAAACTGTATTAGGAGATGCTTAGGTGAACAGCAAGGTGAAGGAGGGCTGCCTGTCAGTCAGACTGCTAAGAAGTGAATCACTGTAGTCCCAAAGCCACCCACCCATGAAACCCTTTGCAGTAAAGTGGCTCCTTTTCATGCTGGCATGCATACAGATGTGCAGTGTTAGCCATGTACAGGATCTCCTAGAGACTAGTAACGGAATGAGTTAGGATATACGTAGCCTTTATGTTCTTACTATATTTTTCAAAGTTACTAAATAAACCTCAATTTACTGAAAGATGTTATTCATAGGTTTCAGAGCAAAGTAATCAAGTAATTTAATTTCCCCACTACACCAAGAAAAAAAAAAAAAGCTCTGGGCATTGAGTCATATCAATGTGTTGACAGTATTTTGCTTTAAATGACTTGGAAGCCAACCTTAACGTGAGCTGAAGTACAAACACATGTTACTGTAGAATATTTTCTCTAAATATTGGCCTTAGCCCATAGCTGTCTATAAGATATTAGAAAAGTCTAATATTTTTTTATAAAACACAAGAAACACATTGAGTTTTATGTTATAAATTTCCCAGATATTCTTATAAGCTATTATTTAAAATCAAGTCTAGTATTATTAAGTATATAGTATATAATAGTAATGCTTGCATTTTGAATTTGAAATGATTGACAGCCTCTTGATTATTACTTTGAAAACTAAATAGTTTCCCAATATACTAAACAGTTTCAAATGGCAGACTGTCCAACAATTTTCAGCATGGTTTATTCCCTTAACCAAGATAACCTCAAAACAGGCACTGATTTACAAGAGAAAGAAGTCTGCTAGCTAACAGATGCTCAAAGCATTTGCTTGGTCTTGTGTCATTTTTCTATTGTGCATCAGCCAAAACATATGTTTGCAACTTCAGAATTGGAAATGCAGTTTCCCTAGGGCTTTGAAATTTTTTGACAATAAAACAAATACAATCCATTTATATAAAAAGACAAATCTACAATGACAAAGACTTTAGGGACAGTGAGGTGTGTCAATGGATAAAGTTCTGGACCTGTAAACCCTGACAACCTGACTTGTCAGTTTAAGCCCTGGAACTGTAAAGGTGAAAGGAGAGAATGTACTCTGTCATCTGACCTCTCCATGCATGTGACCCTGTGTGTGTGCATGCATACACAAACAAAAATAATGGTAAATATCTTTATGTCGTTGTTGTTGATGTTTTAATTTTATATGCATGGGTGTTTTGCTTGCATTTATGTCTGTGTACCAAATGCATGCAGTGCCAGAAAAGGTCAGAAGAGGGCACAGGATTCTGTGGAACTAGAATTACAGACAACTGTTAGGCTGTCATGTTGAGTGATGGGAACCAAACCCAAGCCCTCTTGAAGAGTAGCCAGTGCTCTTAAGCCAGCCTCAAGGCATTTATTTTTTCAAAGACAGAGTAATGTTTTCCTAAGGGCTACAATTGGAAATGATAATACCATTATACACAAGAAATTTAGAAAGCAGTAGTGATAAAAAAAAAAAAAATCCTGAGACTAGATTATATCACTGGCTGTACAGAACAATAAACTTAAAAATACCTTATTGTACACTTTCAATGGTAAACCTCATATGTAAATTATACCACATTAAAACTCTGTAAAGGCAGCAGAAGGAACAGCCTGGTGCACACTGCTTCCAGGAGATGCCATGTGCAATGTTGGAAAAGTCGATCCAAATGGGACCAGGGATGAGCAGACAATGAACTTGAGGCAAAAGCAGTCCTAGAAACTAGGAACTCAAAATATGTGAATGAGTATGACACACTGCTCTAGGGACACCTGCCAGCACATATATTTACAGTGTTCTCTGTATTTATTTACCTAGGTTTAATACTGGCTTCTGCTGGCTTGCTGGAGCCTGTAGAAGTATTAAAGCAAATCCAATGATGACCAACTTGACAGGAAAATCCTAGAAATGTAAGAGAACAAAAATGTTTATTGAAGAGGATATAGGAGCCATGGCATCACAACATGTATCCAAGGAAAGTGTATGTCAATGAACACTGTGGAGATTGCCTAATCCAGTCTGTCCTACTGAAGAAATCACTGGCAAATACCAAGCAAAATAAGTTAAGTGTGAAATCAGTAGCTAAAAACAACAGAATGAAACCAAAATAATTAGATGAGAAAAAGTTTTCTTTTTTTGGTTCACTCTTCCCTGCTTCATTTGTTTGTTGATTTGGTTGGTTTGGATTGGATTGGTTTGGCTTGGCTTGGCTTGGCGTAGTGTGGCGTGGCGTGGCGTGGCGTGGCGTGGCGTGGTGTGGTGTGGTGTGGTTTGGTTTGGTTTGGTTTGGTTATTTGGTTTGGTTTGGTTTGGCTTGGCTTGGCTTGGTTTGCTCTGGGATTTGTTAAAGAAGAAAACTTTCTACCACAAGCCTTAGGAGGAGCAAATCCTTGTGAGCCACTGCAACAGCCTGAAATGCTGGATTTAGAAACATTTCATGAGAAAAAAACTAGTTAAACTTTTCTACTGACCTAACATTAACACAATTTATCTATATAACTTACAAAATAAATTATATGAAATAGTTTAATAGACTGTATTATAAAAAAGAAGTATTAGTGTAAAGGAAGTAAGGATTGTAATTTATCAAGCATGCTTAACTATAACAGAGAAATAAGCATAGAATAGGAAATCATTAAGTTCAGCAAGGACATAAGGAAAGTAAAGAAGACATTTACAGTAAGTTCTAACCAAGATAAAAGAAGATCACAACAAAAAGATAACCAGTCCATTCAGAAATTTTACAGAGGAGCACACAGAGTCAAATCATGAAAACAGAGGGGTGGGGTAGACAAACATGTGACAGAACCAAATGGTAAAGAAAGATGAGAGAAACAACTGCAGAGGACCCAGCAGAAGCAGTTACTTTGGAAGACCCTGTCAATCCTGGCATCAATCAATAACCCCTCCATTTCACCTTTACCACCACAAGAATGAAACTCAACTATGAAATCTTCTAAATCCCCACGTTATGGGCTTTAAATACAAAACATCAAAAGAAAAAACTAATTAAATTCGGTAAATTAAATGTGTCAATTTGTTTCTTTTGTAAATATTTATGTTCACTGCTTCGAAATACAGTTGAGAGCAAGGAAGAAAGCAAACCATACTTATCAGTGGATGATTTTCTTTTCTTCTTGCTTTTTTTGTTTATTTGTTTGTTTGTCTGCTTGTTTGTTTCTCAGTGTAACACAGCCCTGGCTTGGCTGTCCTGGACTCACTTTGTAGACAAGGCTGGCCTCAAACTCACAGAGATCCACCTGCCTTTGCCTCCCTGAGCGCTGGGATTACAGATGTGCACCTCCACACCTCGGTGTCAGCTAGCATCTTAAATTTTTAACACAGAAGTATTTACAATAGCTAGAATTTAAAGGTAAGTAATCATAAATGAAAGTGATCTTCTCCAGCATAAGATTAACCATAAAGACCAGAGAATGACAGAAAAGGAACCAGTTATCAAAATATAGTCAAAGTCAAAATCATATTAAGTATCACATATGTATTTATATTTGCTTTATCAAAAATATAGTCAGAGTGAATGGTCCAGGATTAAAGGAGATAAATCTTAAATACTTTTGTTTGTTTGACTGATATACACCAAAACATAACAATGTGTCTTAAACTCTTCATTTTTTAAATTTATTCTTTTAGAATTTTATACATGTATTCAATGAAATGTGATCATATCCATCCCTAATTTACCCCCTCTGCCCTCCCGGACTCCCAAAATATCAACTCCCCAGCTTTTTGTCCTCTTCCTTCTCCTCCTTTTCTTCCTCTTCCTCTTCTTCACAATTAACCCCCTAATATCTATTACACGCACAACTTACCAGTGACCACATCACTATGCTGGCATTTCATGCCTCTTCCACTAACTACAACTCCTTCTGTCATAACATAAACATGTTCTGTACAACATGAACAAGAACATTTTCCCATA
Organism: Pachyuromys duprasi; assembly: GCA_028658305.1. Taxonomy (NCBI): domain Eukaryota; kingdom Metazoa; phylum Chordata; class Mammalia; order Rodentia; family Muridae; genus Pachyuromys; species Pachyuromys duprasi. Next base: position 41,238,059 of record CM053754.1, read on the forward strand.
TGCCCCACAACACAACTCTGCTTTGTGTCCTCAAACTGCAAGTTTTAGAAGTTCAAGCCCCACAAGGGAAAGAAAGCTTCACAAACTCACAAGAGGATTATCTATCTGGACAGATGTTTATTCATTGCCCTGGATCCTTCTTCTGGGTCTGAAACATATTCCACAATGCTTCAGAGAGGGGTCTGTAGGATGGAGTAACTGGTCGCTTATAGCAAAGTCATTCTGTCATGTTTCTCCCAGCTCGGCCCCTTCCCATCCTGCTACCTGAGGTCACATTTGTAAATGAACAACCATTCTCAGACCTTTTTTGCTTTTATGAGAACATAGGCTTGCTTGACCTTTAGAGAAACTCAGTCTAACCCAGAGCTTGGCTAGAGAGAGGAGGAGGAGTAAATGACTTTATAACTAGCTACAGGTGTCACAGGATTCTTAATGAAAGAAAGTATTTGGGATCACATTTTTAGTCCTCAATTCAAAGGACAGATATAACTGAATGCTACCCATATGTCAGGCACTAATAACATGCTGGCCTACATAGGCTACTGTTAACAAGATTTCTCAAGAACTTGACAGTCTTTGCCATAAACATAGCTTTTAAAAGAAAGCAAAAACAGGTATAATAAAGTCTGCCTCCTGCAGAAGACCCAAAGGGGAGGACAACTTGGCTCACACACTACCTGAGAACCACAGAAACATCAGGGCCTGACCTCTGCCAGAATGGACTCTGCCAGCTATGCCCACAGACCATTCTTCCTAGGGATGCTTCAACTGACTCCTACAGAACAGAACGCTGAGGTAAGTCATCCAAGTGAAGTTCTTATAACCTGGCCATTCCTCACCTTTGTTAAGCCACCATGTTTAGTCTGTTCTACACTTGGAGAAACTACCCAGTTTCCTCTAAATCAATAGTATTTTTGCTTAATTTTGTTGATAGGGATCAATTTATTTAGTTTGAAATGAAAAGGCCTGAAAGACATAAGCGTCTCAATTGATAGGTGAAAGGCTCACCTGAAGTCAAATCCAGCACACCACACAGTCTGAGGAACGACCTCAAGTGTGTAAGGACACTCCTCCCACAGAAAGACCGAAAGAAGGCAGAGACGAGAAAGGACATGCTAATATTTAAACTGAACACCCAGCAGATGAGCCCAGCAGAACGGCGACAAATCATAGCCTCAAGATACACAAGAGGGCTATTTTATTCTCCTTCAAACCGATATACATTAGACATTACAGGTTCTCAAATTAATTTTGAACATTTAGGAACATTAGCATGAGTAACAAGAAACTTCATAACAAATATTAGATATGTATATGTGTATATATATTCAGACTATATATATATATTACTATAGATATATGACTAGATATAGATATATGGCTGTTTGATTTGGGGCTTTTGTTTTTTATGTTTGTTTCTTTATTTTGACATAGGATCTCACTAGGTTGCTCTGGCTGGCCTGAAATAATGATGTAGACCAGGCTGGCCTCTAACTCACAGAGATCCACCTGCCTCTGTCTTTAGTGAGCTGAGATTAAAGCTGTGCACCACGACACCCAGCTTTTGTTTTTGTTTTGAGGTATGATCTCCTTCTGTAGGCCAGGTAGGTCAAGAACTCACTATTTATCTCAGCCTAGCTCCAAACTTAGAGCAACCCTCCTGCCTCAGCTGCCAGTAGGATTATAGGTATAAGTCATCACACGTGATTCCCAATAGCCTGTAAATAAAGTCCTATAAAAAATATTTATCTTACTCTGTTAGAATTGCTTATTTACATGCTTATATCTTGAGATCACAGAATATGTAGGTTCTAAAACATAACAACTATTCAATATTTATATTCCATATAAAATGATAAGAATGAGTTAGACTTTTAAGTGATGACACAGATTATTTAATAATTCACTTTATAATAAATATCTCTAATAGTACGATGTAAGAGCATGAGATCACCTCTGACATACAATAAACTACATAAACACAGCCACCCAATTTTTCAAAAGGATTGGCCTTACCTCCCCAAGAAGCTCAACACTGTGCTCTAAAAGTTGAATTAACGATGAGCATTCCCCGGTTATCTTTAAGCTGACCTCACAGATACATATTAACTGAAGGGTCAGCTGGGTGAGCTGATGTTTCCAGAAGACTGGATGGCGCAGAAGGCTTAGATAGACTTCCTCGATGAACAGCATCATCTCTGTTGTCTGCATCAGATCTTTCATCTGTGGAAGAAAGTTACACTCGTTAAAAATACAGAATAACTTTAAGCCATACAAGAAGTTGTCAACGGAATAACTTTCTCAAAACCTACAAAAATTTGAAGGAGATGTAGTTATGTAATTGTGAGTGTTCAACTTCACAGTTCTGACTTCCCCTTTTGTCACTAACAAAAGTACAATTTTTATTGCCTTTGCTGTTCTTGTCTCACACAAATTCCACAGCCAAATGCTCTGTCATTAAGTGACACTACCAGCACAAATTCTTTTTATTTTTATAGCTTCTCTGAAAAAGATGCCTTAAGACAAATTAAGTATAGTGCCTACACATCAGGGGACATCACCTCAAAGCTGGCTTTGAATTCTCTTATAGTTCAACACAGACATCTGGTCTTAGGGTCAGCTTTCTCATCACACACTACCTAAATTCTCCCTCCTCAAGCCCTGCCTGACACATCACTTAGCCCAGTGGAGAATGTAATAAAAGACATGTTTAAATGCTAGGTGTCTTCTCAACAGGCTAATGCATTAGACAAGAAGGGCTGAGGTACCCTTGGAAATACCAATTCAATTTACTCCCTGCTACTTTGTTCAAGGTTCTGGAGTTAAGGGTGTGGTCCCACTCATTGCAATCCTGATATTTCCCAGGGATTAAAAACAGTAAACCGGGAGGGAATGGGAGGGTGAGAGGGAATGAGGGAGGAGGCTACGCCTGGGATGCAAAGTACCTAATCTGTGATTGATATAAAAATAAAAATAAATTAATTAAAAAAAAAACAATAAACCATCTGCTCCAGTCAGGATGTTTGTGTGTGGTAAGAGAAAAGCCTGTAGTTTCACTACTGCTTACCACCCATTAGAGAAAGAGAACTCAATACAAATTATACACAATTAGAGTTCCTAGAAAAATCAGAAACATTCCAAAAGACAAAGGTGAAAGAAAGAACACAAAAAAGTAATTTATAAATAAAATATCAATAGCCCAACAGCTAAATTATTTTGTTCTTTTTAAATTACGTTTATTTATTGCACGTGCAGGTGTGCAAGCATGCAACACAATGCACATGTGACTGTCACAGGACAACCTGCAGTAATTAGTTCTCTTGTTCTGTCATATGGATCCCAGAAATCAAACTCTGGCAAACAGTTTTACCTGCTGAGCCATCTCACTGACCCAATTTTGTTCTTTCGCAAACATAAAGCAAAAAAAGTTCAAAGACTGCTTACAAAGAGATACAAAAGCCTGGTGTTTATATGGTGATTTATTTCCTTGAATGTATTTATTGCATACTGGTAACTTTTCATTACAAAAAATAATCTCAGCTGATCTTTAGCATTATCAAAATTCTTAAGAATAAATTCAAAGTAATGTTCTATCTCTGTGAAATAGATCACATAGCATGGATAATATATGATGTAACAAAAATCATTTATTAAAAAATCAGTTGCATATACATAAAATGAAAGGCAATGGGTTGAAGAAGAAATTAAGTATGTGTCTCACTGACCACTCTCTCATCCTGAACCAACTGCAAGGTGGAGGAGTGTTATTTCTCAGAAAATAGTAGTAACTTCAGTATGCTTCCTTCCTTGTGTCCAGCATGCATTGGGCCATATTCACAACAACTGTATTCAGCTTGCTCAGTAGTACATACAGAGCACCTATTAGTACACTAAAACAATGAACAATGAAAATTTCTGGAAGAAAGTGGATTTTTGTTGTGTTGTTGTTTTGTTTGTTTGCTTGATTGTTCTTAATGATGCCCAACAGACAGAGAGAAGGGAGACAGGCAGAAAAGATAAGAGAGAGAGAAACCCAAACAAGACCAGACACAGAGTGAAAGTTTAATGCTTGTGTTTTATTATAGGAAGAAGGGAGACTAATGAGTAATTATTTAATGAAAGTCAATAGAAGCACTTGAAAACAGTGTACTTCTCAGAAGTCTGATCATTGGCTTGGGTGGTCACTGTTTAATATAAGACATACCTTCCACAAGAGGAGAACTAGATTAGTCAGCCTCTGTAACTGCTAGCTCTCATTCTTTCTCTTAATAAAAGATGATACATGATTAAATTGAATGTTTCCCTTTTATGTCTCACCTATCTCAGTTACAGTAAAAAGCCAGGGTCTCCCAAAAACATTCTATAGTATGCTTCTAAAAGAGGAAAGCAAACATTGCCAAACCACAGAGAACATGGTAATAAAGGTGTGGTCGGAAAACTGCCCCTGTTGAAGACCTTCTGCCTATGTATGCTTTATTACCCACGTAAAACAAAAGCTTTAGAAAAGCCACTGGAGAATTCTTTTTAATTAACTTTTCTCTGCCTTGATTACAGGAAAGCACATTTATGAGCCACAGAGGAAAGATTCACTCTAGTCACTCCTTGCTAACACAGACTTAAAGCAGGTCATCTGTGACCCAAAGTGATCACTTTGAAATATATCCTCAGATTCTTTCCATCAGCTGAGCTGCATGGCACTCAGATCCCCACAAATGGCCTGACCTTAATCATGAAATGGAAGAGCCTGACAAATGAGCCACTAAACTAAAATCATATAGCACACTGGCATATGGTGTGCTACATCATATTACATACAAAATACACTGGTGTGTATTTTAATCTGCAGTCATAGAGATAGTAACTAAAATTTCTCTCCCCTCAATCCCTTAGCACTTTAGTCATAACTCTCTACAACATGATCTGTCCATCTACAAGGAATTATGAGAAGTGACATACAAACTCATTTCTTATACTGTGGCTTTCCAAAGCACAAGAGAAAGGGCCACCAACAGATTCTAGTGGGATAGGTAGAACCTTGCATGTAGCACTCAGAAAGGCAGGTTCTACATCCTCAGAGTAGACCTTTTCACAGACATGCTTTTTGTTCAATTTGCACAGAGGTGTTTTACTTTATTCTGTTCTGGTTTTCTTCTACTTCTTAGTATCCAGCACAAAGAGAGCAAAGATTCTCTTCCCTAATGATTCTTAAAAGAGTTTCATTACCACTAATCCCAAAACGGATGATATTTATACTTCGGTGAATTTAGTTAATCCAGTGTGTACTATTAAATCTGGATTTCATTCCTTTATATTCTTTGAGATAGTGCCAGCATTTCTAGATGGTCTCCCAAGTTTGTCCAATCACTTAGGATCATGAACTACCTTGTGTGACCTAACAATAACCAACACTCACAGGCGCTGATATTTACATTAAGGAAAGACGATGAACAATGAAGAGCCTCACCTGCAAGCATGGAACCATGTTACAGCACAGCTGAAGTATGAGCTGTTCCAACACTGATGGTTGTGCTTCATCACAGGGACTTCTGGGCTGAAGTAAGACTTTGAGCAGGGACAGCCGGAGCTTAGCATAGTCTGGTAACTGGAATGGTTCACAATACAGATACCATAGAAACGGGGCCATTATTTGGACACATGGAGCTTCCGACCTGCAAGTCATGTAATGTGTCAGTCAATCACTGAATTAAATATACTAATGTCATTGGAAGAAACAGCTCTCATCTCAAAGGAATAAAAGACAAGGTTTACTCTGGAGCAAACTCCAAGTGACCATGACTCAAAAACATACATTTAGGTCTCCCAAACAAAAAACTCCTATAAGGAAACATTTTCACAGAGTTTGTATGATATTAAAACCAAGAAAGATAAAAATCAAGTCATTTTTAAAACATACTGCACACACATCAGAGAGGCAGTTAGAGCAAGATGGGAGACTCTCTCCTATAAGTCTCAGACGTTATGATGATATTCTTAGCTTTGGAGATGGTGGAAGCTAGAGGTCTTCCAAGTTAATAAATTCCAACAGGTTTTTTTCCTGTCACAGGAAGTTAGGACAAAAACAGGGGTGGACATAAAATAGGCATTCATGGCTAAAGGCAACCCAAAATCAAATTGTAATTAGACTCTGGAACTACAATATTCCAACCTCTCCACAGCACTGTAGTTCTAAACAGTCAATCTGTCTATATAGATAGCTTTTTTCCAGGAATTCTCCTGCACACTATCAAGCAGTCAGTGGTACATATCAACCTATAGCTTGTGGCACATCATAAACTCGCATTGCATCAAGTGGCTTTTAAATATGCTCTGACCTAATGGGATCTTGAGTAAACATCTCTTGTACCATGCAGGGAATGACTCAGGACCAGGAGGCACTAAGCCAGATTATCAGGACTAAATGACACATCTGCACTTTAGAATAGTGTTAATACTCCAAAACCAGACTATGGTGAATATCAGAACCATCTGAAAACATGTATTAGAATTACAGCTATCAGGCTCTCTCCAGGGGTATTACACAGGTGTGCATTTACAGGAAAACTTTGTGGATCATACATATATATACACATATATATTCCATACAATCATCCTATTACTGTGACAGTTCACATTTATAATAGCCTAGGATTTTCTTTGCCAAATTTTAATTACCCTCAGTCAAAAACAACCTGAAAATATTTAATGGAAAGTTCCATAATTAAACAACTGATAAGTTTAACGTGCTTCCATAGCACAATGGTTTATTATCATGACATATGTAATATCTACATCCCTTGCCAAACTATAGTCCAAATGATGACACAGAACATAGATTTCTGTTTACTGGTGTATCACGGAGACTGTATGTACTAGGTACATCTTCAAAGAGATGTGCAATCAATTAACATGATTACATAAAACTACAGATATTCAAAATTAGCATGCACCAAAATTAGCATCAACCAAATATAACCTTATTCTTTTTCACTTTTATTCAGTGCTTTCATTTATTATTTATAAGAAATGATTAACTATGATACAAAGCTGAACCAAAATTCATTTTTTAACATAAATGAAATTGTATTGTTGTGATTCCTTAATGATAAAAATATTTAAAAGTCACCCTGGAATAATTTCTTCTTATATCATACTCTGCATTTCCAGAGTTCTGTGATGATTCATTGCTCTCTCAGTGGGGTATACAATGGCCAGGGCTTACTAATATAAAGAAAGAGAAGAAAACAAACATCCCAAATCCCAAAAGAGGATGTGGGAAATGTGAAATGATGTACACCTGTGGATGTCTTCTATGCTGGTGCTTACCACTAAAGAAGACACAGTAGAAAATAGTCAAGATGGGGCAAAAAGGAAAGCTCCAGGCCCACCTCTGCCATCAACATTTCCTTTAACCTGCAATAAGCCATGTAATGTATTCTCTCTGGCTTCTTGTTCTCAAACTCCTATGTTAGGTTAAAAACCTTAAGGCAGCTCACCTAAAATCCACAATGTTGTTAATTTACCTAATTCTCAGTTCCTTAAAAGTGAAAGTGAAATCACAACACATGCTTTCCTAAATGAAAGTAGAACTTGCTATAAATACTGCCCCAAAGATCTGGCATGAAGATAAATTGACCATTCAGTATATCTGACTTAAGTATCTAGTTTAATCAATAATTTCTAACATGGAAAGAACTACAATGCCTTTACATTTTGCCTTTTTCACATTACTGTGAAGCACTGTTCCTGTTCTTATTAAATTACCTACCTATCTGTATTGCCTTCCAAACAACAACTTGAAGTTACTGTTTCTAAAATTAGATCTGATGTTTATTGACACTGTCCAACCAGAATGTTCAATTCCATCCTGCAAAGCACAAGCTCATGGTGCTAATTTAGAACTGAACTTACCCTTTGCAGGGCCAGGCATGGCAGCACATACATTTAATCCCAGCACTCAGGAGTCAGAGAAAAAGAAATCTCAATTCAAAGCCAGCCTAATCTATAGTCCATGCTAGCCAAGGCTACATGGTATCATACCATCTATCTCAAAGGGAATATAAAACAATTGTATATGGCTCAAAGAAATTTCATCAAGTAAATATACTTATAAATTTATTTGGGTTTTATTTGCTTCTGACAGATTTGAAGTCTATTCATGGTCTTTGTTCTCAAAACTTTGAGGGTTTTAAGGCACATACAAACACCCTGAGCATTATGAACACAATGGAACAGAATCTATATCCTCCAGAAGGTTTCAAAGTAGGTATCAGAGAATGAAACCAAGAGTAAGTTTAATAACATCACCAAGTTTAGTAACATTACAAGCTGTGGGAACATAAAGGGAGACAACGCACTACTTTGCAATAAGCAAAGATAAGGAACCAAATACAGAGGAAGATTTGAAAACAGAGTGCTTAGTCAGGGAGTGGGACCAACTTCAACAGCGGTAGGTTTAATAACAGTTGTTCTCTACTGAAAAGTTCAAAAATCACTAAGTCTGGCAGATCACGTTCTCTTACTGCTAAAAAGAAAAGAGAACGTACGGGCAGCTCCAAATCATTTCCTCTCCTTCAGAACTTTATAGTCACAGCACCTAAAAGAAGAACAGCACACGGCTCCAGCTCTAAAATTAGCACACACAGTTCTGTGTCCTTCATTTGTTTTATTTTACGTTACCTTTCAGGGCATTGCTGGAAAAAGGCTGTCAGCTGCTGCAGGAGTAGTGGCCAGCAATCAGGCCTGTGCTCAAGCACAGTGATCAAAGGCTGAGGATGATTTCTGAGAAACACAGGAAATCACATTGTTAACTGTCATTTCAGGAGCACACATTCCCTCCATCCAAGTACTGCAGCAAAACAGCCAACAGCAGCTACAGACATTTTCCAGGCTCTATAATGTCACAAAACTATCACTTCCTGAACTAGGGAGGTGGTTCATGAGAACAGACTTTCCCCCCATTTTATCTAATTCTTCTCCTGAAAAGAAAATGGATCCAGAGTCTCAGAGGTCTAAGTTAGAAATTGGGTCCTGCAATTTAATAGCTCAGACTTCAGCCAGTATCCTAAATCCAGTAGCTTTGTTCAAACTACCCCCTGATTCTGCATTCCTCCTCCTACTGTCCCTTCCCATGTAGGCAAGCTGTTCTTCCCTCTCACATTAGGCTTGTAAGCATCATGGGTATCCTTCTCTTGGTTTTTTGCTTGTTTGATTGTTTTGTTTTTAGTTTATTCTTATTTTATGTATGTCTGTGCATCCAGTGTGTGGAGGCCAGAAGAGGGTTGTTAGATCCCCTGGATCTGGAGTCACAGATGGTGGTTAGCCTCAATGTCAGTGCTAGGAATTAGTTCCCAGTCTTCTCTTAGTACAGCCAGGAAGGACTCTTACCACTGTGGCATCTCTCAGTCCATTCTCATTTTTTTTTCTACCTTCTCAGTACAGGGTTTTGCTTTCCTCAGCATATTTAAGATGACGAAAAAGACAATATTCCTCCCATCTCAAAAGGCAAAGTTTCCAAATTGAAAGTGCTTAAAACTATTGTATAGAAATTCATATTACTTGCCTATTTCCATTAAGATATCTAACAGGGATTTATTAAACATAGGATCTGAAACCTGGAGGATTCTCAGAGAATGAAGCCTTACAAGAATAAATAAACACAAGTCTTTTTTTTTTCAATAGTTCAAAAGATTAATAACAACTGTAAAAATACCGTGTTTTTGTTTTTAACTTTACATTTATTAATACATTTGGGGGAGGAAAGGCACCATGAAGTGAATGTGATCAAAAGTCAACTCTTGGGAGGCAGGCCCTTCCACCATGTGGGTTCTAGGCTTAGCAGCAGGTAGACGTAGATAAATGTTTCTTTAAACTTATTTGTATAATGTAGGGACCAAGTCCATGGCCTCATATGTGCTAGGCAAGTGCTTTACTGAGCCACATCTGCAGTTTAACTGATATCTTAGAAATAACCCTCTTGATTCCTTTTTATTTTTACTTGTTTATCAGAGAAGCGCAATGAGTGGAAGTCATTAGACAAATTTTGTGAGTCATATCTTGCCTTGCTCTCTTACTTCTGCTACATAGTAAACTGCAGACTAGGTAACCAAGCAGCTTCCAGGCAATTCTCCTGTCTCCACCTCCCATCTCCACTGATACACTCCACTGTATCTGACTTTTTATGTGGTTCCAGAAATGAACACAAGCCATCAGGCTTGCAAGAGCTTTTATCCACTGAGCAATCATCTCTCCAGCCTTGTAAAGATGCAACCCAGCATGAATCAGAGTCATAGTCCTCCTGCCTCTACAGCATATTCTACCAGCATGCATCATGGCAACTGGCTCTTCTTGGTCCTTAAAGCATGGTGGCTTTTCCAGGACATCAGCATCATCAACTAGAACCTGAGAAACACAAATCCCCTCAACCCACCCACATATAATAAAGTCATGCTATAGAGCATTAATTCTAAGTACAGCTGAGGCCTGAGTGGAGCTCTTGGCAATGCCAGGCCGGTTACCTTGGGGTTTCTGGAAATAGTGTTCAAAGTTATAGAAGCAACTTTAAAACTATAGGTGATTTTAATATGTCCCACCCTTTGACAGCTGCTACAATGTAAAATCCTCTGAAGAAGGAAGTCAAGGATAGGGCTTTTTCTCTTCTGTCTTTTATAAAAGAAAAAGTTCAATAGATCTATCACACTTAAATGCTAGGTTTGTGTTAAATACCTCTCCAACAGCTCTCCATGATTTCTGGCTATTATGCCTTCATCTCTTTATTTTCACTTCAAGCTTACCTACTCTACTATGCACTTTCCTCATAAGCCAGCAGCCTGCTCATTAAAACACAGGCTATCTCTCAATGCCAGATTGCCATCGTTGCTAAGGATGTCCACCACAATGATTCACAGTTAACTTAATGCTACATGAGCCCTAAGCAGTATTCCCAAGTCCCACCCGCAGCAGCTCTGGCTAAGGCAGTGAGGGTGGGGAGTGCTCATCTTAAATCTGAAAGAAGCTTGAGGTAGGTCAAGCCTGTGTGGATGATGGGTTAGGACAGTCTCTTCCCCATCATCTGGCCTGTCGGTGCCCATGCAAAGCCAGTGCTCTCCTGGAAGGGAGCTAGGAAAGTGCTTTGAGGTCATCAGAGTGCAAAATGCTGCAGGCAGTATCTTACCACCATGAAGCTGGCAAGCTAGATTTTGACTACTTGCACTGGAGGGTGACAAGCCCTGTATCTGTGGCTTTCTTTAGCATCTATCATTCACAGAGCATTCCTATCAGGTGGGTCTCATGCCATCCTTCATTTTCACAAATGAGGGTCTACAGTGCCAGCTAGCCAGAGGGTAGGCCTCAGTGAGGCCTGATGCTCTGGCGAGAAGTGGTATCCAGCAGCTACAAACTTGAGGCCTGAGACGTCTCTTCAATATGGTCCTTGACTGTCCAACGAGCTCAACTCAGGACCTGGGCTGCAATGACCTGGGTGTGGTGCATCCTACCGAGCAGCTAGTGTCCTTCTTGCTCCCTCCATCTCACGCTAGACAAGGGGGTCAAGGACTCCACCAGCCCCTGGGCAGGCACACCTGCTGCCTGGCCCTGTCTGAGCTGGGCGGGAACCTCAGACACTCTCCTGCCTTCCTATGGGTACCTGCTCTTTGTGACACAGGCTAGAAGCTGCTCCCCAACTGCTGGCAAGTGCTGACTGATCCATGTGGGTGTGGCTACCTTCCTTGGAGCATCACAGAGAGCACAACTTTTAATGCCAAGTCTCAAAACTCACATTAAAATCATGTATATAAATCCCAAACTCTTGGGCAGATAAACCTATGCAGAATCACCTTCCATCCTGATTGTCACAGACATGAAGTCTAAATATTCCCTAGTCTTAAATGCCACTTGACACACCACAGCAGAACAAGGTCTTAGACACTGACAGAAGTTACTGTTCCTATGTGCTGTTCTGACAGACAGGCTGGTGGGAGGAGCTTTGTACAGGACCACTCACTAGTCCTACAGCTAAGGGTGGCAATCATGGCTGCTTAAGAAAAGAGTGGAGAACTCCCCTGTCAGTTAACAAGGGGAAGGGGATAGGGGGGAGAGGGAGGAAGGGTAGAACTGGAGGGAGTTGTAGGAGGGGGCTTCATCAGGATACATGATGAAAAAATTGTGGAGAAAAAAAAATTTATATAAAAAAAAAGAAAAAAAAGAGTCTAAGAAATTAACAACAAAAGCTTTTCTGCAGTCACAAGGCCCTTAGACGTTTTCCAATTGTTCTCTTAGGAGGCGGCTCCTGGAGAGATGGCTAGGTGGAGAGGAGCACTGGCTGCTCTTCCGGAGGACCCGGGTTCAACTCGCAGCAACTGGTGGCAGTGTAATTCCAGTTCCAGGGGATCTGACACCTAAACGTGGACAAACATACAGGCAAATACCACTGCACAGAAAATAAATTTTTTAAAAAAGAAAAAGAAATCAGCTTCTTACTCTTCATACCCTTACTCCCCATACCCTTCCCCAAAAAAACTACTTTAGTCACCCTTAATCCTCTTCCTGTCTCTCCCACCTCTACAAGGCAACAACTGCAGGTCAATCTCCCCCCTCAAAACAAATTCAAGTTAAATCAGGTCGACAGAAGTAAAAAGATAGTCATCTGAAAATAGTACAAACGACACACATGTGTAAATATCTTTAGTTCTGACACAGCTCTGTTCCACTCAGAATGCAAGGAACCATTCACTTTTGTTGCAGGAAAATGAGGGCCTATTTCACCAGCTACTGGAGTCAGCCAATTCCAGTTAGCATCTCAGACTTAAGCTCTAAAGATTAGATTAAGTGGAAGATGCCAGAATAAAGGTCTAGATTAATTACTGATTTAAACCTCAGGGTGATTAACTTGTCCAGACAATTTATTACACCCTAAGTGACAATATTGCAAAGAATAATGTACAATATTGATTATAAGAGGCTGATAATCTTGAAAGAAGTGACATAGAAAATGAAAACATTGACTCTTGTTGTTGATTAGTGTTTGATTACTAGTATTACATTCTTCCAAATAACCTAAAATCAATCATAATTGCCAAAATATTGTTTTTAAACTTTAAGCATAATGAACCAAAGAGCTAAATTCTCCCTCGTGAATCACCAAATTGATATGTGAATACACCTAAAAATAACACATAAAGGATTACCCTCAAGTAATAGAGCGGATGCATTCCTAAATTAAACAAACCGCACTGCCATCATGCACAAGAGGGACTTGCTCTCCGCACCAGTGGCATGCCAGATAGACAGTCTTCACAGTGGGGGCTGTCCTGTGCACCACAGCTTGCTTAGCAGTATCCCAGCCTCCCTCCACCAGATGCTCCTGTATTCCCTCCAAGTACTGACAATCAAAGCTGTCTTCTGACTCCACTTAATGTCCCTGTTGGAGCAAAACTGTCTGTTTCAGAACCACTGACTGAAGTCCACAGCAAGCGCAGTGGGAAGCATGATGCTAAGCAGAGTGTGGTACTAGGCCCTGCCTTACACGTAACTAAAAGTAATTAAGCATGGCCAGAGTTTACATGTCTTATGGAAATACACTTAACAAAAGTTAGCAGTGGATACACAAAAGAAATTAGAAGGCTTAAAATGGAAAAAAAATGTAAAATTATTCCTTTACAAAAGAAATCTTATTCTAAAATAAACATCATTAGAGAATATAGATGCTAATTTGAGTATGACAGAAAATGAAGATATTATCCTATCAAAATTATTATAATTAGAGGATGTAAAATGCCATAAGGCTGAGTATAGTTCACTCCTGATGTATTCAAGATTTGATTATTAAATTAATGGATTATTCAAGATTTTTCCTTCTTCGTTTCACTTGCTGTTTGTCACATTCAACGTTGTTAAAATGTATTCAAATGAGAAAGTCCAGGCTGTTTGAAAGGACACAGAGTTTAAACTCCAAACTTTCAAGTTAGAAGTGCCACCGAGAGAAGGGGGAAAGAGGAGGGCAGGAGGAAGGGGGAATAGAGGGAGCAAAGCAGGGAGGGGGAGGAAAGACAGGTCTAAGAGCTGCTGTCTCTCTGCTTCTTGGGGATGCCTGCCTCACACTCCTTCCTCCTGGTTATGGCTGTCTCATACTCCTTTCTGCCATCATGAGATCTCTATCATTACGAGATAGAACTTGAACTCTGAACTAAAACCCTCTTTTCTTAAACCGATTCATTAATTCAATCATCCTCAAATCTGCTAGTCAAGCTACACAGTTGATTTACTCCATCCTCAAAATGTACGGTGGAATGGTCCACTGTGGTCAACTGTGTCCCTTGAAAAACTAATGGTGGTAACCACTGGGTAGCACATTCTGAAAACCAAGCCTAAGTGTGGATGTCATTCATCATCATTGCCATCACTGTAGTGGTTTTTATATAAGCCATGGCCAGGCCTTATCCTGGAAATCTTTTACTGTTAGATAGCCACATCCCTGTATCAAACAAAACTGAAAGAGAGAGAAAATGTAACAATGGCAACAAGGAACACAGAATTATGAAAAATAATTTTTTTGAGATCAAGTCTCATGTAGCCAAGACTGGCTTCCAACTCAATACATAGCCTACCTCCGCCTCCCTATTGCTGGGATTGTAAATGTGCACCACCAGGCCCAGTTCATGCAGATCAAACCCAGGGCCTACACATACTAAGCAAGAACTCCCGCAACTGAGCTACATGTCCGTCTTCAAACTTACACTCTCCAGCAAAGCCTGAGAATTAGCCTCACTTTTTTTAATTTATTATTTATTACAACTTAACTCACTTTGTATCCCAGCTGTGGGCCCCTCTGTCATCTCCTCCCAATCCCACCCTCCCCCACCCTTCTTCTCCCCAAAGTTTCTTCATCTGTAAAATAAACTCAAGGTAGATAGCTAACAGTTGGAGCTGCATAACCCACATGAATAATAAATTCCAAGCAGAGGATGCACAGGACACAACCAAATCCTGCAAAGGCAACAAACCAAAAAGATGGTGCTCCCACTGGTAATTATACGACAAGCTTGACTAGCTCTAAGACCGATGTCTGTGGAATCTAAGGCCTCACCTATTTATATTTCACAGAGAAAACCCATCCTGCATTGTCTGCTTCCTAGGAAAGTAAAGTGCTGTGTCCAGAAGGAAAAATGATTAAATCAGAATTTCCTAGCTCCTGAGATGGCCTATAGATCTGCTTTCTCCTTAAAGGAGAATGGCATCATTTCGAAAGATAAAAATCAATAAAAATCAGACAACCAGGTCACTCTCCATTGGCCACTAATGACTATAAATGTCTTACTATGTTTTAGTTTCTTTGGCATGCCACATGAACCAATATGTTGAACATTCTTTGGCACTTTCCTATTTTGCGACATGTGAACATTTCTCTGATATTCTAAGTAAAGCATATAACATAATACCTAACAAATAGAAGAGTCCCTTCAACACTTGCCAGGGTAAATTTATGTTTTAGAGCACAATTGGCCTAAAAGATAGGTCTCTGTCTTAATATTTTTTTTCTCATTGTGTGTCAAATGTACTTCTACAATGAATGTAATTATACACACACACAAACCCACACCAAACATGTCCCCATGTTATCTTTTACAACTCATGTAATCATAAATGAAAGACTACAATAGATCATGAAAAAAATCAGTTTGGTTTCAGAGTCGATACTGTTCAGAGTTGGGGATGGGGGTGGGGGCTACAAAGAAGCCTGCAGACTTGAATGCAAATATTTCTTTGTCCCCCATCTTTTACTAGTAATATTGACAGTGGAGAGCCGTGCATGCATCTGAGACTGAGGAGCAGGGGGAAAGAGGAATGGCATACGCACAGTCCCACCAGACCATCACAGAGCAGCGATAAAATACGGTGTGTAGCCGCTGTCACCTTTTCAAGAATAAATGCATCAATCTCAACAGAAATGAGGAAATAAAAAAAATTAGCTTTGTGGCAGCTAAATCAGGAAGCCAAAGTTATCTGTAACCTTTAGATCACCTCAACCTTTTGCCTCATCTCTTAGTACCAGAGAGCTGTGATTTGGTTTACATTGAGAATTCGATGACTGGCACAGAGCGCCTTTTCTGCGTGAGAAACAATGCCTGCAAGTCACCGTGCATTTCCAAGTCTGCAGCTGTGACCCTGGCGCTTTCAGAGCACTGCACAGCACTTACTCCATCAAATATGCATTTTATAAGCATTTCTCTACCTGCTCAGAATTTTGATTAGAAAGTGCTGGTGAGAAGCTGGGTATTTTTTTTAAATCTCTGCAGATGAGTTAAAAGACGCATAATAAGAAAATGTTCTGAGATTTACATCATGGATATTACAAATAAAAAATATGTATATTATACATTATATAATACAATATACATATATTACATATAATATATGTATATGTGTATATATAATATATGTATCTATTATACATATATAAATAAAAATATGTATCAAAAGAGAAATTAACAGTAATTATAAAGCACTGTGTAACAGAATTTGAAAACAGATGTATTTGTGTGTTTTCCATAGGAACGCCTCAGGAAAACACTAGAGCGAAAGTGCTTTAGTCTGGACATTTTTGACTGGTTATATCTTTCCTTAGGTCTGTCAGGCAGGTGGGGATTATATAAGGTTTTATTAAATATGTTACTTACTATGGTCTGCCCTTCCCTAGAATCGCTATTTGAGAATCAGACTTTTAACACAAAGTTGTTTTTTAAAAAGAAGGTAATGACTTGTGGTTGGAGGGACGTACAGGTGCTTAAGGATCTTTCTTTTATTCAGTTTTACACCACGATCGTGACCATGCACAATAAATAAGCCAAAAAAGAAAAATGGTGTGATTTTTGTGGCCTTAGACATGTTTTTGAAATTACCATGGCAGTTTTTACAACAGTATCTATATTTAGAAAATTTTGCACAACAGTTTCTAGAGACAATTGCCGGCTGAGGATATAAAATATGTGTAAGCTTATTCCTTAGGCATGATTGTCAATCCTAGCTGCAAATCCCACATGATTAAAATCATTAATAAAAACCACAAACAAAGACATTCATACTTGGAAGAGAAAAAAGAATGAAGTCAGAAGCAAAATGTTCATGTAGACAGAAACAATCAGACCGCTAAGAAGGTGCCTAGCCCTGTAAGCACTGCTGCCCATGCTCACCCAAATACTGCCTGCCTTGCTTTGTTTTGTGTTTTCTTTTAGCTTAGTCCCACTGGGCTGATTCAGGGGCAGAGACAACTGTGACACCCCATTCCTCATCTTCCTCCTCCTGGTGGTCTTTAGATAAAGACTGCCATAGCTCTTTAAACTTACATGAAAAAGTTTAAAACTTGTTCACACATTCCTAGGTCAAAGTTTAAAAACTGGAAAGATAAAAGATTGAGGCACTACATACGTAACTGTTAAAGAAAAGGCATTTTCAAACTGGTACAACCACTCTGGAAATCAATTTGGCGCTTTCTTAGACAATTAGGAATAGTGATTCCTCAAGACCCAGCTATATCACTCTTAGGCATATATCCAAAAAATGCTCAAGTACACAACAAGGACATTTGCTCAACTATGTTTGTAGCTGCCTTATTTGTAATAGCCAGAACCTGGAAACAACCCAGATGTCCCTCAGTTGAGGAATGGATACAGAAATTGTGGTACTTTTACACAATGGAATACTACTCAGCAATTAAAAAGGAGGAAATCATGAAATTCGCAGGCAAATGGTGGGACCTGGAAACGATCGTCCTAAGTGAGGTATCCCAAAAGCAGAAAGAAACATATGGTATATACTCACTTATATAGACCTATAGGATAGGATGGACATGCTGAAATCTATACACCTAGAGAAGATAAGCAAGAAGGAGGACCCAGGGTGGGATGATCAATCCTAGCTTAGATGGTCAAATGGGACGGACATTGAATGTAGGAGAAAACAAGCAACAGGACAGGAGCCTACCACAGAGGGCCTCTGAAAGACTCTAA
>CM053754.1:41256557-41299655 GCA_028658305.1 Pachyuromys duprasi
AAGGAAAGGAAAGGAAAGGAAAGGAAAGGAAAGGAAAGGAAAGGAAAGGAAAGGAAAGGAAAGGAAAGGAAAGGAAAGGAAAGGAAAGGAAAGGAAAGGAAAGGAAAGGAAAGGAAAGGAAAGGAAAGGAAAGGAAAGGACAGGACAGGACAGGACAGGACAGGACAGGACAGGACAGGACAGGACAGGACAGGAAAGGAAAGGGAAAGGAAAGAAAAGTGTAAAGAAAAACTGGAAAGGTCTCTTAAAGAAGATCCTGACAGTAATGCCCCAATGGTAAGTAAGTACCAATACATTAAAGCAAACTATATATCGACGGCAATTGCTACATTCAGCTTAGCAACCTGTTTTTTAGAAGAACTGTAAACACCATTTCCCAAAAAAAAAAGTTACATATGGTATGTTCTCACCTAAAATAATGGCTGAGTATCCTTACCAGTAAAAGACTAAGGTTTATTTTAATAACTTTTTTAAAGTAGTTAATTTCAAAATAAATGTAAAAGCCAAAACACTAAAAATTCACTTCCTAGTAAACAAAAAACAAAAAAAAAAGCTGATATAAATAAAATGAGGCATATACATGAACTAGGTAAAGGGAATGAAACACTGGTGCATGCTACAACACTGAAGAAACCTTAAAAACATGATGCCAAGAACCCCATGTACAAAACCACTCACTGTATGGTTCCATCACATGAAATTTCTAGAATGTGGAAACCAAATAGCAGCACTTTCCTGGAGTGGTTGGGAATAACTGACCTATGTATATGGGGCTTTCTTTGAAGGTGATACAATGTTATAAATTTAAGTAGTACTGGGAATTAGATAATTTCATGAATTAAATAAAAATCCACTGACTCAAACACCTTAAAAGAAATTTGTGTCATATAAATTATAACTCAATTAAAAAAAAAAAAAGCACTGAAAAAAATCTTCTAAACCTCAGCCCGGAATGATAACACATGCCTATAATGCCAGCACTCAGCAACCTGAAGCAAGAGATCACAGGCCTCAAACGAGCCTGGCCCACAAAGAACAAAATTCAAAATAACAAGAATAAAATTTATGTTACAAATTCTAAACTTTGGGAGTACAGAGATGACTCCATTTGTAATGCACTTGTTGTGCAAGGCTTAGGGCCTGAGTTCAGATGCCCAGCACCAACGTAAAGCTGGATAAAGCAGGGTGAATCTGTAATCCCTTGCTATAATAGAGACACAGTAGATATAGACGCACCAGACACAATCTTCCATGAGCCACTTTGATGAATCCATTTTAGAGAACCACAGGAGAACCTGCCTCACACAAGGTATAAGATGAGGACTGACCTCCACATGTATGCTAAGACACATACATGCCTGCACTCACACATCTTCTACCACACACACACATATATACAACTGGGTGGAATACGCCTTTAGTCCTAGCACTTGTAAGGCAGGGGCAGTCAAACCTCTGAATTCAAGGCTAACTTGGTCCATATAACCTTTTCCAGGTCAGCCAGAGTTAAATGGTAATACCATCTCAAACAAAACAAACCAACAAAAATCACAATAAGTATCAACAACCACATAGTACTTTAAATTGTTAGCCTTTTCATTTTAGAAATTATCTGTATCTCACATAAAATACATTAAAATAATGATTTTATTAAATCATCTTTCCCTAATAATAATTCCAAGTCAAAATCTCATCTGATCCTGATAAGTTGACATTTTTCCACCCCTAAAACCGTCTCTGCCTCCCCTTTGTCACTAACTGGGTCTTCATCGTCTCGATGTCTTTCCCACAGATTTCTCCTTAGTTATGACAGGAAAGTGATATCTGTAGGGTGAAGGACTCAGACCACAGAGTGACTAGGTGAGCAAAATTCAACCCACAGAGAAGATCAGGACGGCCATCACTGGTGCCAGTATGCTCCTCAGACATACATGGCACCGTTTATGCTATCCAAAAATGTCAATCCCATAAAAGACACAGAAGGGGTAAGGGTTCCATGTTTTAAAAGAATTTTTTATTTAATTTATGTATATGAACGCTCTGTTTTCATGCACACCAGAAGAGGGAATCAGATTCCATCACAGTTGGCTGGAAATTGAACTCAGGACCTCTGGAAGAGGTCAGCAAGTGTTCTTAACTGCTGAACCATCTCTCCAGCCCCCTTAAAAGGATTTTTTAACTGACAGCTAAAGATAACATACAGTCCTAAACAATATCCTGCACATAAATTAATTAATTAATTAATGGGAAAACAGAAAAATGAATCCCCACTGTTCTTTAAATGACACTTCAAAGTCTTTTCTAAATAGATAGATAGATAGATAGATAGATAGATAGATAGATAGATAGATAGATAGATAGATAGATAGATAGATAGATAGGAAAACAGAAAAAATGAGTCCCCACTGTTCTTTAAATGACACTTCAAAGTCTTTGCTATGCTCCCTCTCCTGAGCCATGTGCAGGCCTCCCCTCCCTTGAGCACCAGTCATTCTGCCTTCCTTGGGCCCCTCCAGCACATGCAGCTCTCACATGGCACTGTGTCAGCACTGGAGAAACTGTTTGAGCTATTCAAGTTACTGGTGCCACAACTTCCCTCAAAATGGAGAGTAAGAGGAAAATGAAAAAAGTTACAGCTTAGAAAATATCGTTACCAAAATTAAAAATAGGGCTGTATTTTAATAACCACAAGCACAAACCAGTCTCTGTAAGTGCACATTAGTGTTTTCTGGAGCGCGCACTCTCTCTGTGTGTATTTGATTACCTAAAGGGATAAATCTGACTTGAATAAGTCAGAGAATCAACATAAATTATGAAGTATCTCATAATACTTTAGGATCCTTAAATCCTTAGTTCTCTACCTATAAAACCTATACATAGAGGACTAAACAGACACAGAGGGCGCAGAGTTTCAATTCACTCAGGGTTCAACCATCCTTTGCTATTGACCTCATCGCCTACTTCAGAGTACACCATCTGCCAAGTCATTAAATATTCCCTCATTCCAGAAAGTACAGCTTCCCACGAATAGGATTCTGAACATTTGATATTTGTACATGTCAGCCACTGTCTGGCACATCAGAATAAAGCACAAATTCTGGAACAAGCAGTCACTGCTCATGAATTCACAGCTATTTCCTCACTTTTGCTGAGAGAAGAGAGACCATAAAAAGATTGCCATAGTATGAATATGCAGAGAAAAATTAAAGCAAAGCACAGGATGAAACTTCATGGAGATGGCATATTACAAAGCAAATGAGAAAACTAGCCTCTAATAATTGGCAAATCATATGAATTTAGTTATTCACACTTGCAGCCAACAATCCAGACCCAACAAAGGGAGGAGAAGAAAGTCTACACTAAAAGATGCCTTAATAGCAATAGAATGAAAATACGATGTTAATCAGTTTAAAATTTGTTGACAAGTAGAAAAGCATTTCTACAGTTCTGGAAAATGGTTTCAGTTCTTAAAGCAGGTCATAAACTTCGCTGTCCACAGGCTGTATCCCATGAGCAGACTTGTTGTGTCTGCCAACCTCATAGTCTAAAAGAAAAAAAAATAGGACTGGCTGCCAGCAGTTAATCAGGAGGATTCGCACAGAATCCTTCCACTTATTAAAAGATCTGATGGTCTGGCAAGACTGACACCCCATCACCTCAGTGTAACCAAGGCTAGTAATTCTCTACAAGACCTTCTCACAAGAGTTACATGGGAAACTGAAAAGCACCAGGGCCTCAGGCTGACCCATTCTAAGTCATGTTCAGTCACAGTAATACTGAGAAATCCTTAGAAGGCACTAAAGCACAGTTGCAGCAGAGACTCAACATGCTTGGTGCTTTTGCACTTGCTTAAAGCTCCTGAGCTAATTGCAAGAACTCCTTTTTTTCTCCCAGTTATTCACAAACTTAAAGGTAACAATAGTTGCAGTCCTATTAAAATACAGCCATCCAATCCTGATTAAGCCAGGAAGTTCAAAGAAGATGCTTACAAGGGCATGATCAACTTTATCAGCAACAATCATCATCCAGCTTTTTCTCCACGCATAATCAGTAATCAACTGCACTCAAATCCCAAGACAAGTGTGTGATTCAGACTCAGGCTGCAAAACTGCATATGGAAAACTCTGAGGATAAACTCCTCATGCATAGGAAGCTCCAACAACCTGTGTAGGTTTCTAAGAGGGTAGTTAGGACTCTCTTCCTCTCCTGCCCCCACAATTGAGGACCCACCATATGACCATAAAGACACTAGCATGGGTTAGAGTCATAGAATTAGGTCACTGAATGAATCCGTGACCTCCTACATTCTCTCTCCTTGCACCTGCTTGCTCTTTGGTTTGGTTTTTCTTTAGACTCATCCTGTAGTTCTGCTCCT
Organism: Pachyuromys duprasi; assembly: GCA_028658305.1. Classification (NCBI taxonomy): domain Eukaryota; kingdom Metazoa; phylum Chordata; class Mammalia; order Rodentia; family Muridae; genus Pachyuromys; species Pachyuromys duprasi. Next base: position 41,260,933 of record CM053754.1, read on the forward strand.
AGCCTCTCCATTTTAGATAGTAAGACAAACTTGGTTCCTTGATGCTGAAGACCAAACATGTCATACTGAAGAAAAGAAGTGGACCTAAGTCACCCAACATACCTTCTATCCTAAACAATCTGGGGCCTTTGCAGCCCATATGTGGTACCATCAAGTTCTTGGGGGCTGAAGAAAGATTACTTAAGTGTGAGACACAAAAACAATCTACATTCATATGAGGAATCAACTGGATGAATATGCTGACTCCTGAGTCACAGAAAACTATGAGATGAATGAGCATCTCTCACATGGGACACTGAGAAGCAGTGATTCTAAGTATCTCTCAGATCTTATTTATTTGTACAGACCTTGAGAACCACTGAACTGTGAGCCCAACAGAAGGAGCAGCTTTACTAGGGCCCCTGGTTTCACATATTCTGTCCCACACCTACATGCCATAAGCCATTCCACAGATCCGGTTAAAATGACCATGTAGTCTGTCACTATGATTCAAATTAATCAGCCATTTGAACAAAGAGCCAAACACTTTTAAAACACAGCTATTTAATGGCAAAGTCCTTAATATCTTGAAAAATACAGATTAGCTTCATACACAAAAAGCCAATTATATGCCATACTATAGTTTTAAAGTAATCCTGTGCCTCTCGGTGAAGTTCTAAGTCCCTCACAGCCCTTCTATATACCAAGCTCAGCAGCTGCCTCTGCAAGACTGGCTAATACTGCTAACCAACACACAGCAAAGAAGGCTCTAAAACAGCACGACAATTTTATGCTTGACTCAGGTAATCATAGCTCTCTTGAGGGGAATCTGCACTTCAGACTTACTTTCCCCCTGCTCCTGCCATCCACAATCCCCTCTGGGGGAACTTCAGGCTCTAATACACTCAATTACACTCTACAGATTTATAATGCCAAACAGCCATTCACATAAGGGCTCTCCATAAACATTACCGGATTTATGCCAACTCAGGTGATTGATTTGGACCTCTTAGTATGTCACCTTATTCCAAGGCAAAACTTACATATTCATTTCTCTTTAGTTCCTTAACACGGGCTCCCTATACATACCTTGTAACTACTGCCTTGTGAAAATAAGACCATGGTTAGAAAAAAAAAACAGAAATAAGACAAAATGAATTATAGAAGTGATAGCAGATGAGGCAAGGCTGATGAGTGAAGTCAATCACACACAGTTAGGACAATCATTATGAAACTGAGAAAAACCATAATATTTTATATAACATAATAGTTCACTTTACCACCTTCTAAACTTATACTTCTTAAACATTAGTGGGTCCAAGAGTTACCTACAAATAGCTTTCAAACTGCAGGCTCTGATTCAAGCAGCCTGCAACGTAGCCTAAGCAGATGCCTTTTAACAAGTTCCCAGGTGCTGCTCATGCTATGCTGGCTCTGCTGTTTGGCAAGTGTGGGTGAGAACAGCAGCAGCATCACCTGGGTGCTTGTCAGGCCCCTAGCGTCCACTTTAGACTTAAGCAGTGATCCAGGGTCGGCAGTGTGCACGGCAGACAGCAGCCTCCTGTCCCATGTGCTCACTGACAACCAGATCCTCTTGGGAGCATTTAAAAAAAGGAGCAAGGCTCTTGGCAGAGATTGTAGCCCAGTGAGCTATTTGGATGGTGTCACATTTGTTTCTTTTGAAGCATACCCAGGTGGTTCTGATGAGCAGGCAATACGGAGAACCAAAGATTTAAAATACCCTCCTGGGCAGGAGGGAAATATAAACTGACTGCTAATGGGATGAGGAATTTCTTTGGGGGAGGAAGAAATGTTCTAAATTTAACTATAGTGAAAATTCCATAACTGTGGATGAAACCACTGAACTGTACACTTTAAATGTGTCCCTCATGTGATCTTTGAATTACATCTCAATAAAACTGTCAGACAAGATGATTAAAGCCCTTAGCAGCTTCTCTACAGAAAATGGATAAATAATGGAACAACAATGAAATGGAATTATTTTCTATCCTGGAAATTTAGACAAAATTCTTAATTTCTTTTAAACATGGGGCGAGACAAGTGCCTCTCCAGAAACACTAAGATCCACTCTCCAGCTATTCAGGACCAATTCTGCTCAAGGTCACGATGAAAAATAAGTTGTAAATATAAGCTGCATTACAAAACTTGCTTTACTATCATGCTGAAAGAGAGAGAGAGAAAGAGAAAGAAAAAGAAAGAAAAACAAAAAAGAAAAAGAGGAAAGGAGGAGAGAGAAGTGGGGGAGGAAAAGAAAGGAATATCTATCCATTTGGAACACTTGTCCTGTATACAAGTTTCTATAGTATTTTCACTGAGACTGGATGTGGCGGTGCAAGCCTTAAATCCTAGCAAAGGCAGGTGGATCTCTGTGTGTTCCAGACTGCCCTGTTCTACAGAGGGAGCTCCAGGGCAGCCAGGGCTGTTACTAGGAGAAACCCTATCTCTGTGTGTTGGGGGAAGGGAGGAAGAAAAAAAAAGAAATAGCTTTCCGGGAGCTAATGGGTGTAAGTGACATCATCATCACAAACCGACTAGGATACCCTACTCAGTTTACAAAAAATTCCCCCACAAAATCCAGGGCATTCTGTGGTTACTGCTGTGTATTTTCTTTTTATAGTAACTCTACCTCATCATAGTCCACAGGTGACAAAGAGAAAGCAAATGTTATTCCTCACTAGACCTTGACCCTGGTAATTGCACTTGCAAACAAGTGTCTCCTATTACCTTCCAAGGTGAGGAAGCTTGCCTTCCTGCCCCATACAAATTCCTGTGCTTTAAAAACATTCGTTCAATGAGCTCTTCAGTTTTCAAAGTTCTGAGAGAAAACAGCAGCATGTTGTTAAGACAGGTCCGCTGTATTCAGAAGTGTTGATCCTTTTGCTTCTACCTACCTGGGTGTGTAATCTATGCGCAAAGATAACACACTCAGTGACATTTACATATTCTAAAGGGAAAAAGTCACTTCGACTTTGATGAGCAGACTTCAGTTCCAGAGAAGCGACCCTGAAAAGCACCTTGGTGAGGCTCAGCATGTTGCCAACTCTGCCTTTCCTACAGGTCTTTGAGACAGTCACCTCCGAAGGAATAGAGGCCCACAACGACTGGATATGGATATCCACTGGATTAAAACTCCTTCTTAAAAGGAATTACATCTTGTTCATAAATTAGCTAATGATGTAAAAACACCTTTAAATATAAAGGGAGAGAGAAGGACAGCAAAACAACTTAGTAGTACAGCCTCTGATGCCAAGCCTGATGACTTAAGTTTGATACTTGCACACACATAGTGAAAGGAGAAAATGACTCCCAAAGGTTATCCTCCAACTTCTACACATGCACACATATGTATACTCACACACATGCACACATATACAATCATGAACATTTCTACACAGAGCACTCAAACGTATGCACACTGACACTCGTACATTCATGCACACATTAAATGTAATTTTTAATTAATAGAAAACAACAGTAGCAAAGACTTACCTGATAGAATATAGATCCTGAATGTCTTTCTCCCCATTTTGTCCTTCCTTTAGCGCTTGGATTTGTAATAATTTTATAAGAGCTTTTATCAAACCAGGCATATTCCTATAAAGAAATAGAATAACATGCTAAATATTCTAGACTTAAAACAAATGTGCTAAGCAGGTGCTTAATCCTGTTTCCATGCTTGTGATACAAGATATTGAAATAAGAGCCTCACTCACTAGTTAAGTGCTCTAATGAGCTACACATCCCTCCAATCCCACCATTCTTAAACCATTGAGCAACCGCCACCCACACTGAGCAGTGGGCACCTACAGACGCTCAGCTCACTTTTCTGCACAGTCAAGACCCATGTATGAAAAAGGAAAACATGGCCAAAGAATCAAACCAGCTATCAATCACCTCCTTACACACACTTGGGGAAAATCAATCAGAGAAAAAAGCAAACATTAGCTCACATAATTCGAGTCAGTGACCACATCAGTTACCCAGAATAAATGATCGAGTCATTTATAAATATTAGCAGACCATGAAAAATAACCAGACATGTGAAATGGATCAACCATTCAAAAGAGTGAGCCAAGGAACCAATTAAAGCAAAATAAAAGCCATTAAAAGAGAATCAATAAAAAGAATTATACTTTAAAGTTCTTTCTTATTCTATAAGAAATAGAACAAATATATCAAAAAGAAAAATAAGTACCTTTTTAAAATAAGTCTCCCTTATGAACTAAAAAGAAACCTTTAAAAAATGGTTTACTACCTTTTAAGTAACTTTTAAAAATCACTTTTGCTAACATTTATTGAACATCTACTATAACCTAAGCATTCCCTAAGTTCGTAGCATATCATTGGTCATACTATACAGAACAAAGGACTTCCCATCTGTACTAACTTCAAGGTCAGGGAAAGACTTAAGCTTCTCATGATTTGTGGCATTTACAAGAGCTGTGACTAACTGTATATTTTAATGGCGTTTAAATTTTTCCAGCTGACAAAGGATTTGACTATAGAGTAGATTACAGCAGTCAATAGCCATGGCCATTACTTAGCTACTGGACACAGGGTTAATATTGTTAGTCCCAACCCAGATATACTAAATGTGAAACATCTGCTGGATTTTAAAACTTCAACATAAAAGGAGGGACAGATTAAATTAGCGAGAATTATGGGCTGAAGAGATGGCTCAGTGGTTAAAGCTCTGACTGCTCTTCCAAAGGGCTCATTTGATTCCCAATACTCACATACCATCTGTAACTCCAATTCCAAAGGACCTAATACCTTTTCTGACCTCAGTGAGCACCGGAAATGCATGTGGTTCACAGACATTGTACATGCAAAATACTCATACACATAAAAATAATTTTAAAAATAAGAACATAAAATATGACTCCATGTTAAAATTGTATTTTGATATTTGGGCTTACATAAAGCTCACTGTTGAAATTAGTATCATCAGTTTCTTTTTACTTTTTAAATCTAGATATCAAAAAAATTAAATTTATTTTATTGTTTGTGTATGCATGCCTGCATAGGTTTTAGATCCCCCAGGATCTAGAGTTACAAGTAGTTGTGAGTTACCTGATGTGGGTGCTGGTAACCAAACCTAGGTCCTATGAAGAACAGCCAGTACTGCTAACCACCATGCCATCTCTGCACCCCAGCTATTAGAAAATTCTGAGCACCCTGTAGCTAAAACGCACAGCTCATGTTATATTTTCACTTCATAGCACGGCTGATGACACTCCCAGATTCTTCTGGGACTGTCAACATTCCCCTTCCAGTTGAGGGATTTTCCACAGTGCTTTCAACAGTAGTTCTTCATTTTCATATGAATCCTCTTATATGCTCAAACAAGTGTAGAGTCACATATGAACCTTCTGTGGCAGGGACTCTCTCACCTATAAAGCCACTATGAACAGGTCCCCACACTAAATGAAAGCCTTCAAGCAAAGATACTCTCTGGCACTCAGTGGGTAAAGTGCTTGTTGAACAAGCACAGGGCCTGATTTGGATCCCTAGAACCCACATAAAAGGTGGGCATGGCAGTGAACATCTGTAATCCTAGGACTAGGATGGGGTAGGGAAAAGAGGTGGGTTCAATGAAAGACTCTTATCTCAAAAGGATAAAGGAGAAAAAAAAATAAAGTGGAAGATAAAGTAAAAAAAATAAAGTACGAAGATAACAACACTGAGCTGTGGCTTCTATGTGCATACAAATAGGCAAGCCCACTCACATAAATACTTGCTCACTCTCACACTCTTTTTCTCTCTCTCACACACACACCCCACACACAAGATTATGTCCTCTATGTATGTTCTTGGATGGCTGTCAAAGATTAGCTTTGCTCACATACCCCTAAATAATTGTGACAATTTCATGGTACTTTACCTCGTTCAACAAAATGACCAGTTAATCTCACTGTGACACAATAAAATTAAACAGAGAAATTTTTATAGTATATAAAAAAACTTTATAGTGTGTATAGCATATTATATTTTATAAGAGAAAGCTTCTGGAAATACTTCACGCTCACATAGACAGTTTGATACACAACTGGGGGTGGGAATGGATGGGGAAAATAGGGCCAAGGCCACAGACCCACACCAAGAGCATCTCAACAGAATGCTGACTAGGGCTGTGCTTTAGTTGAGAGCCTTCTTTGATGGTGACAGGACAGGTGAGAGCAGGTCTGGGGACCCCACGGGCAGTCACAGGGTCTGCTCAGAGCGCACAAGGACAAAGGGGTCCTTGTTTTTACACAGCAGCAGGAGGTCCAAGCTGATCTCCAAAGAAAGGCTCAGAGACATTTCCTCACTGGTTGCTTCCAAAAGCTATGTGATGTTGACCAAGGACCAATCCTTTTGTTAGGGAAGTGGGCATCTACAAGGGATAGGCCACAATCCTAGAGCAGCCCACCTCAGAGAGGCCAATACTAAAGCTGAAACATGGCTAACTGTCTTAGAAAGGTTTGTGGGCACCTCCTAGAGACCTCATTGTATAATGGAGGTCTGGCCTGCTTCTGTCCATTGGGATTGCTAGGATTCTTCCACCAAGTCTCCTGAATGTTCCTCTAAATATCCAGACTGTTCTTGCTTAGAAGGAAGCCATCTCAATATTCACAAACTTGAAATGAACTGCTTCTTTACAACTCTGCATGCATTTATTTTATTCAAAATTAGGGACCTGGCCTAGGAGGAACCTAGGTCATAAGGAGTGATCCATCTGATGCAACACTCTCCTTTACAAAGACCCAGAGATTTTCAGCTTGGAAATTAAGCTAAAAGAACCTTCCAGTGAAGAACCGGCCCTAGTTGGGACTGTCCAGACTCAGTCACGAGTGACACAAAGTCACTCAGTTTCCTCAGAGGATGTGCCTCTTCCATGTATGTAAATTCACTAAAGATAATAAACCAGGTCTCAAGATTTCGTTCTGCCTCATTCAGCATGGTAGGACCTTTCTGTGATGAGCATTTGCCAAACTCATCTGAAGTCCCAGCTTCCAGCCAAGCACAGACTAGATAACTCACAATTGTACACAATTGGAAATACACTAAAAATTAGCTAACACAGTATTTTAAAATGCTGGTTTTATAATATGCAACTTGTACATTATTTTTAATATAAACAAAAAGCAAACACAAGAAAGAATTTAGTAAATAAAAATGTGGACTCAATATGAATAACAGAAGAACTTAACTATAATTTTTCAGAAGAAATTATAAATATCCAAATAATAGTTAAGGAAAAGAATAAACAAAAACAATGTATAACTCAGTTTCAAGAAAGATACTGAGAAGGATTCTAAAGGGAAAAAAAATTGCAGTAAGAGACTAAATATTTTTAACCTAGATGACAGACAGGATGGAGGATATAAAAAAGGAAAACAACATAATATATCCATGCAAAACCCAACAAATAAGACTCACAACAACCAGATGAATGAGTGGGGACACACTTTCCCACTGCTTCAGCCTTTGTGGAAAGCCATTTTATAGAATCTATAAAACTCTCAAATGAAGATGCCCTGCTCATACACATTGTGCACCTAGACCCCCTCCTACAGTTAGCCTTTTCATATACTCAAAGGAAGACACTGCACTGTGTTAACTATCCTCAAACAAAACAAATGCTTGCCAGTAGGGAAATGCTTAAACTATGACACATCTAACATTATTTGTTAATAATGATGCAAGCAATCTTGTAAGCAGCTGCATGGAAAGATATCCATCTCATATAAGATTTAAAAAAAAAAAAAGGCAACCCTTACAATTATTTTAAACACTTGGAAAGGCTGTGCACAGAAACTTTTTTTGTTTGCAAACTAAAACTAGGATTCCAATTTCAACTGGCTTTAGTTTGTTCAAATTCCATACATCTAAATCTGGTTTCAGACTCCAGCTCCCTCTACATCCCAGGGAAAATTAAAACCAGGCCTTGGAAGAATCTCTCACACAACCTAAAATTGCTAAGGCTTTCTAATCCTACCATCTCCTACTTTTCATCAGGACCCCCTAAAAAAGTGGTTTATAAAACAAGAAGATGATCAAAAGCAAGTTTTTCAGTAGTCCTTAGGAGGGGCGTGAGGCTCCACCACACCTGTCTTCCTAAGTCCCAGCCCAGCTGCAGCTTTCTGTTTTCTTCTGCCTTTTCTTTTGGATATTGGCCAGGGCCTAAATACACTCTCTCTGACTCTGGTACTCTGAGTTTTTTCATTCTGTCTCTGAAATTCGCCTCCTATCTTGAGGCTGCTTGTGGCTGACCTCCGTGTTGGCTTAACTCAAACAGCATGGCTTTCTCTCTCTTATCTTCCTCCTCCAGGCAGCTACTGAGATTTACAGCTTCCTGACCTGGAGTTTTTCTTTCAAACTCTAATAAAATTGTCCTCAAGCTTTCTTTAGAGTCTTTTTTTTTTTTTCGGTTTGGTGGGTTTTTTTATTTGTTTGTTTTCTTTTTTGAGTCAGGGTTTCTTTGTGTGGCCTTGGCTGTCCTAGACTTACTTTTTAGACCAGGCTGACCTCGTGCTCACAGAGATCCGCCTGCCTCTGCTGAGATTATAGGCATGTGCCACCAAGCCCTGAGTGCATTCTTAAATTCTTATATTGATGGGACTAAGAATCCCAAGAGAGGTGGCCTCAACTTTCCCAGGAATTTATGGCAACCATGGAGGGACTGAACTGCTCAAACTTCCTAGTAGCTCATATGGAGATATTATAAAAGCTCCTCTGAGCACAGGTGACTATAGTCCAGGACCAAGCATCTGGAGGGTCCTCACACTATGATTCTAAGCACTCCAAACAGCTCTCAAAGTGCCTGACAGTAGGTCCTGGACTCATCCCTCTCTAGTCCAGCCTTTGAATTCAAATGGAAAAATGAGGAGAACCCAGTGGATGGAGGCTCCTGTGAGCCCAAGGAGGGATTCTAAGGGGCTCTGATTTGGACATTTTAACAAATCCTTGGCTCTAGTTCTGGTTCCCTGCCTGGGGCTTGTAGGGCTAAGAACCTTGCCTTTGCTTCTCCTTCACTTCTCTGCACAGGCACCAGTCAAGGACTTCCTTCCTCCCTACATCTGGCAGTCAGAGCAATGTAGCCACTGGAGCATCTTCAAGGTCCCCAGGATGGGACCACTGGAGGTGTGTCCTAACCGCCACGCCCAATGACCTCACCCAACAGAAAGAAGCCAGATTCAACATCACCCAATTTCCTAAGAGCTATTAGGCTTTCCTCTACAGAGGGGGTAACACGGAGCACATGAGACAGAAATCAGACAGTTCAGAGACAGGGCCTTAATTTGTGTCCTAGGCCATGAGCCAGTTCTTGGGAACTGGAGAGGTGGCTCACAGGTTAAGAGCACAGACTGCTCTTCCAGAGGCCCTGAGTTCAATTCCCAGCAATGACATGGGAGCTCAAAACCATCTATAATATGATCTGATGTCCTCTTCTGGCATGCAGGTGTACATGCAGATAGAGCACTCGTATACATTAAATAAACAAACAAACAAACAAACGAATGAATGAATGAATGAATTTTTGAGAGTAATGTCCTTGGTCTGCGCTGGCTAGAAGGAGAAATGTCAGAAGTGTCTGTATACTCTAATCTCCAGTCTGGATTCAAAACAACCTATTCGGAGGCACGAATGTTACAGTAGTATTGAACGCCTATTAAGGAGATTCTGATTCCTAATCAAGACTGGAATCCACTTCTGGATAGAGACATGCCATTGCCCCATCTCCTAAGAGTCAATCCAGCTAGGCAGGTTAATTACCTGGCCAAAGGACTACCCCCAGAGGGAGGTGGGTTCACCAAAAGCCATGATAAAAAGATAGAAAGCGTAATTATCCCTTTAATGAAATAATATACTACTTTTCCTCAAAAAATTAGTGCCCCCAGCACAGTCTCTACAAAGGACAGCGGGGGAAAGGGGGTCCTATTGGTTTTGCTTGTCTTTCTGAGACCTTGTGGCTGATCTCCTTGCCAGCCTAACTCAAATATCACTGTCTCTTTTCTATTCCTCCTTCAGAAGGCTGCCAAGATCTACAGCTTACTTAGCCTGGCTTTTTTTTTTTTTAAGTGCTAATAAAATTGACTCCAAGCTTCACTTTGAATAACAACAACAAAAAAATCCACTTACTTTAAAATATTAATAAAAAATCCACTTAATCCTTTCACAGTTTAAAAGTGTCTACTCCTTTTTTAATTAAAAAAAAAAGTATGCACAGCTTGATTAGTTATTTTAAAAGAACTGGAGTCGAAAGACAGTGGTATAGGGTGGGGCTCAATGTGGACTGCTTGCCTGCATGTACAAAGCTTAAAATTCAGTTCAAAATAGATGAGGAGAGGGGGTGATAATCTCACTTGAGGAAGGACTCTGAAGACAAATAGATTGTTTGATTATCACCTAAAGAAACACTATGAGCAAAAACTTAAAGGCAACTGTTTTTTATTAAGAACTAGCATAGAGCCACAGTGTAGCACAAACATAAAAAGGTTTTCTGACAGCCACTTACAGAGCCTCTGCCATACAGCCCACTGATTTTCTGAGCTCAAACTCAAACAGGCCTACCTTTTCCTCTATCTCTTCGTTGGATAGTGGCCAAAGCCTAAGCATGCTCTCTGTGACTCTGGGCTTTCTCACTCTTTCTCGGACCTTCATACCTAACACTGAAGGCATGAATTTCTCTCTATCCCCCTCCTCCCACCATGTGCCAGGATTTTCAGCTCACCTGCACTCTTGGTTGGTTTTGTTTTTCTTTTTTGTTTTTGTTTCCTTTCAAACTCTAATAAAAGAGTCCTTGAGCCAAAAATGAATTTTAAAAAAAATTAAATGTTAAATTTGAAAAAATGGCCTTCAGAGGACTATATCAGGAACTAAAATTAGCTTTTAGACAAGCAGGCTGCCTGGGTCGGAGGTACACAGAACAGTTAATTAACAACTCAAAGCAAAGGCTTTAACAGGGCAAAGAAAGAGCTGATTAGATATTATATCTAGTGTATTCATAGTAGAACATGTTCAAGACGCATCATTTAAAAGGGGAGAGGGGCATATCCAGCTGCCTACTAACTATCTCCACTCAGCATCTGAATGGCTTCATATTCAACATGGTGCAAGTCTGAACTCATGCTCTTCCTACATACGTTATTCTCTAACTCAATCTACTGTCTAGAACAGTGGTTCTCAACCTTCCAAATGCCGGACCCTTTAATACAGTTCCTCACGTTGTGGTACCCCAACCATAATTGCACTGATACTTCACAACTACTGTTCTACTACTGTTGTAATTCATAATGTAAATATCTGATATGCAGGATATCTGATGTTACCCCTGTGAAAAGGTCACTTGACCCCAAAGGGGTCTCAACCCACAGGTTGAGAACCACTGCTCTGGAACAAAAGTCACAGCCACCTAGATTAACCCTCCTGTTTCTACCCAAGGACTTTACTCCAAAGCCAATACTTAACACTTTATCTTCATGCTGAAGTCAAAGTTATCACTTTAGAACCCCCAATACCTATGAGACAAAACACTTGAATAGTTTCCCACTGTACCCAAGATAAAGGGCCAAATTTCCTGACTCTCCCATCATTACCTGCACTATCCGGCCCCCACCTCCTCTCCCAGCCTCATCTCAAACGGGTCTCTCCCTTTGCTTTGAGCATTCTCTATCCTCCCATAACAGGAATTTGTCATACAATATTTCTTATAAATAGAAAGTTTTAGCCTCTCCCATATGCCTACATAACTTGTATTATTTTTTAATCTTATGTCAGCATTGCTTCCTTGGGAAAGCATTCTGTGACCATCATGACCCTGTCAAGCCCCCATATTCCAGCCTAGCAGCATAGTACAATCTGTCTGGACAGAGATTCCACACGTAGTTTATACTGTGGGTTAATGTGAGAAACTATGCTGTGACAGTCTTCCCTCCTAAGCCAGAAGCACACATCTGCTTTCCTCACTGTGACATCACTACACCAAATACATGAATCACTTGCCTAAGTCTGGACAGATACAACAAGGATACTATTATGTTTGGCTGTTAAGGAAAGCTCTGAAGGTAAATTCAGTTCTCCAATTACAGGATTTAACACATTTACATTGAAAATGTGGCCCAGCATGGTAGTGAATTCCTTTAATTCCAGCACTCAGAAGGCAGAGGCAGGAAGATCTCCTAGTGTTCAAAAGCCAGCCTAGTTTACATAGTACATTCCAGGATAGTCAGGTCTACATAGAAGGACCCTATCACAAAAATAAAGAAAAGAGACTAGAACATGGGCTCTCTCTTTAAAAACCAAATTTGTTAGTTAGCTGGTTTCAATTAATAACAATAGTATTACTGGCTATATTTATAGAGCCATCCTTTCAAAAACTGTACAGGTAGACAATGAAAGAATTATAAACACCGGAGAAACATAATCAATATAACAAGCATATTAACAAGCAATGAGACAACTTTGTGAAGGCAAGGCAGTGTTTGGTTTTGTTGTTTTCATTTCAGAGTGTTTATTTTCATTTAGTGAACCTTAATCCATATACTTGCAATATTAAAACTATTTAGATTCTAGGCAGAATAAGGAATAAATATTCAGAAGGCATATAAAAATTCAACCATGTTGCAAATTTCTGCAAGGAGAGACCTAGCAACGCCAGCCGGATCCTGCAAGGTAACATAAGTGCAGCTGCAAGAAGCACCTTTTTGAGATGCTATTTTCTTTCTATCCCTCCCATCTGAACACATTAATTATGCATGAAAATCACCAAACAATAGGATTTTTTAGACTTTATTTAACACCCCTCCCCAGGCTGCTTCCAAAGAGTGAATCCAAAAACAGCCTTAGAAATAGGACAATAATAAAACCTCAAAGAATGGGAGCTTTAAGTGTATTTAAAGCCATAATTATATCCATGATAATCCATCACAATTTTTTAAAAGAAAGTCTAACTAGACATATCAAAGGATGCCTGAAAATTCTTCTTTAAAGAGTTAGCTTTATCCTTTTTAAATATGCAGGAAAGAATGTGTGCATGTGTATATGCAGGTGCCCAGCAAGACCAGAGTTACAGATCACTGTAAGCCTCTGGGAGGTGGGTGAAGGGAACTGAACACAGATCCTCCAGAAGAGCAGGAAATGCTCTTCTGTTCAATGGGCCCTTTCCAACCCCAACCTCTTTGGAATTTAGTAAATAGAAAAGCATGTATGTGTTTGTCTTGCTTTACCTTTATAAATTATACTTTAAAGTAACCAGAGGAAATATTGGGAAGTTCTCACTATAGCAGTATTTTAAGAAATAAGTGAAGAAAAACTAAGAAAATTAGTGCTATTCTAAAGCCTCTAGACTAAAGAATCAAAAACACAGTAACTGCATGTTAATAGTCACTAGCATCACCAAATTGTAAGCCATCAGGTACCATGTAGCTCCTCATGAAAGAACACTATTCTGCACCTGAAAAAATGTCCCTTTGCCCTGGGCTTTTCAGAAAATTAAACGAGTAAGTTTATATGAGTTTAAAAAGCAGACAGCTGGATACACAAGCAATATTCAGTTAAAATTACTTTACTTTGATTTTTATTTTGCTTACTTTATTATTGTTCTAGTATGGAGGGATTATTGTCTTGTTATACAGTGTATAAATAATGTGTGTACATATACAAGTGTGTGCTGCACACTGGTGTGTGTGAGTATATGTGTGTGCATGTAGATTTCATAGATCAACCTCAAGATTGTTCTTAGGACTAGCCATCCAAGGTCACTGATCCCAAGCAGAAGGCTTCTTAGAATAACATCAAGATCTCTTTCCTGTTTGGGGAGTGAATATACCTTCTCTATCAATTCAATTACTACACAAGGGACCTCAACATACACCTTCTTATACAGAGAAGACATCGCTGGTAGAGAGTTAAATTGTGACTCTAAAAGGATGCGTCTGAGTCCTAACCCATCAAATTTATGGCAGCCCTAAGAAACAAATACACGCAGGTGCCAGTTGAGCCAAACATTACAAATGCAAGCCCTGCCCTCAAAACTATGAAATTCTGATCTCAACTAGGCCATCCCTTACACACGTAAGACAAGACAGCCCAGGAATGGATGACAGCCTATGACTTAAGCAGCTGAACTTAAGTCTGAAGAGTCAAGAATGAAACACACAACCTGTAAATCCAATTTGTTTCTGATACCCATGCACATCTCTATTGTTGAGTCACATGGCAGCTGCTCCCTTTCCCAAAAACAAGAAACCGTGACAGGAAGACAAAAAGACAGGGACACAGGAAGAAAGATAGGAAGATGGGAAGGAAGGAAGGAAGGAAGGAAGGAAGGAAGGAAGATGATCAAGCTAGAGATGTGGGTCAAATAGTGGAGTGCTTGCCTAGCATGCACAATGGTTCAATCCCCAGCATCGCATATGCACAGCACGGCGGTGCCCATCTATAATGTCAGCCCTCCTGAGGTAAAAACAAAGAATAAGGGTAATCTTCAGCTACATAGTGGGTTTGAAGCCAGCCTGAACTACATGAGACTGTGGCGTTTGGGGTTTAAAGGGAGAAGAGGAAGAGGAGAAGGAAAAAGGAGAGAAGGGAAGGAAAGGGAGAGGAGGTAAGGAAGACATGGCAGCAGTAGACAAACAGTATTTTTATGCCCAAGCTAATTCCAGTGGATTCTGTAACTCCAGGCCCAACGGGCTCTAACAATGTTCAAATATGCTCAAGAACCTGGTGCCAATGTCCTTCAATAATGTGTTTGTTTTTTTGAAGCCATGTTACACAGGATTACTCAAGAACTCTGAGAGTAATGGACTTTCAGGATTGACCCACCTCTCAGTAACCAGAGCCATTATAAAAAGATCCTCAATTTTCACTACACGTGGGACCCAAGACTCAGATCTTTTATTTAAGGAGTGTGGCTCAATAATCATGTTGAGGATTCCAAAAATCATATGTAACAAACAAGAAAAAATGACCAAGTAGTACAAACTATGGTAATTCAAACCATTCATGCAAACTGCTCTACACCAGGAAGATATAAGTGATCACAAGTGTGCACATGAATCACAGGGGTTGGCTTTCTTTTGTTTGGCATTTACTTGATTACAACACTAAACACTGCTCACATATGCTCAGCCTCTTTAAAAAAAAAAAATGACATTCTGTTTGGCTCTGGCTTTCAAAACATATCAAAAATTAAGTAAAAGCAAGTACCTTTATTTTACCAGGGATAGAATAAAAAGCTATTAGGGGAAAAAAAGAAGAACAAGATCATCCCAAAATGGATGCAAATGGTACAAACCTGGCCAAATTGGCCAAGTACCTTTTTAACTAGAGAAGATTTTTGAGTACTGAAAGGGATTCTTGCTCAGCTTCAAGCATTCTCAGAAATTCAGAGGAAAACAGAAGAGAGAAACACTAGATCCATAACCAACTCATTGTCTAAATGCATGAAAAAGTAGGAAATAAAGAGATAGAGTCACAGGAAGGGAGTGGGGAATAAAAACAGTCCTGAGGAGGTCATGCTTAAATGGCTGAGGGAACAAATGTTTCCCTTTAAAAAAAGAAAAAAGCCTAAGATGTAAAGCTAGTGAGAACTTCCATAAGAAAGTTCTGTATTCTCATTTATCTTCTAAGCACCAGAAAATGATCAAATTTCTTCTGTTGCAGTTTTCCATTATAAAAGTAATGTGTTTGGTAGCCAGTCTTCTTAAATCACCCAGAAACACTTCAGCATGAATACATCTCTTAAAAATGACAAACAAAGCCTCAGCCATATCTCCGCACTTTAAAAAGAAATAGGACAGCATGTCCCAGATGAGGAAAGTAAAGAATCACTTTTGTTATGAGCTTTAAGAGAGATTTTGGAATTTTACAGAAAGGAGGGAGAATGCTGAGAAAGACTAGGAAACATCTATAAACAAGCTAAGAGGCCTAAAGGGAAATTTTAAAATACAAGATGGGGAAGCGGGTGTGGTCTGCTAACTCAATCCCTGACTGGAACTGTTCTAGCAAGGTGGACACACCTAAAGCCAACCCGAAATGCTGACTGGGGCAGATTGAAGGCTGCATCCTGCAAACATTTGGAGGAGCCCTTGTACAAACATCCCTCTTTGGCACCTGTCCTGCTAGATAAAATAAGGAAAAGGAAGCTGAATACTACAACAATCTAGTACAGAGAGCTAAGAAGTGTGTCTCCTCAGACACTAGCTGTTCACTACATGATAACAAAGCAATTAAGTTTCTCAAGGAGGAGAATCATCAGTAAGAGAGAGAATCCTGAGAGACTAGAATTTTCTCAATTATCCTCAATCTTAACTCCAAATAATCCTCGGAATCATTTTTATGCAATAGACTCACTCTGGAATTTTTAATCTTTTATGTAAGATTTCCTTTAAAAGCAGACTTTCAGAATTTCAGAAAATATACTTTAATTTTCCATCTTCAATACAGCCCTGTAAACTACATTAACAGTCGGTCCCTTCCCTGTTTGAAAGCACAAAAGGCACACAAATCAAATGCTAGCCTAGTTTATCTAGAGTATAACCATCCTTCCCACCAGGCACACTTTAAAAAGAAGGGGGATGGGAAAACAGCACAGCTGAAATTACAGGCTGTCTTGACACCTCAATATCGAAAACTGAATACCTGGTTCCAAAGGAGAGTAAGATTTTATTCATAATCCGGTTACTAAGCAACAGTAACAAAGGCTGCATGAGCTTTCCGGAAGCTAAAAGAAGAAAACCATCTAAGGAATGAAAAGTGGGAATTCCTTATACTGGGAATCCTTAAACTCATAGAAAGACAAAAGGAAATGCAATCTAAACTCAAAACAAGCAATTCTTCAAAGGACAAGAAAAGTATATGCTACTATGTATCATTCACTTTAATTCCAGTTTGCATTCATTTCAAAACTCAGGGGTGATAATCATTTCCTTACTGTGTGTCCTTTATGGCCCCTTATTCCTTCCCTCTCCCTAGGGAGGCAATTTTTTTTTCAAATTTCCTTACTGATTAAAAGAACATTTCAGAGGCCTTAAATCCATTTCTTTGTTTACAGAAGCTATAAAAACTAGTTTACAATTGTTTCCTGTTGCCCCGGCTTTGAAGCAAGAACACTCTAGGACATCAAACTATTCCTTTGAAGAGCACAGTCTCTCAAGCAGAGCCAGACACTTTCCCAGCCACGCCCTTAAGTTCAGACAACCAGGACACTGCAGATGGCAAGTCTCTCAAAATTAGACTATACAGGGGAACAGACTCTGAGACTGTGGTCTGGGCTTTAGGTGGGAGGGGGTTTCCTCACAATTCCAAGGCCATTTAATAGACCAGCCCTGCAAGGGCCACAGAACTGGTGATCAGCTGGCGAGATGCTCATCACTTTTCCTTTCTTTGAACCTCTCGGCCTCTGGCTGGAAGGCTGCGGCCTCTCCGCAAACCGCATTCTCTACAGGTCTATCCCACAGACTCTTCCCACTGCTGGCGCTTTCTCTCTCCACCCCACCCCACATCCATCCCGAGGGATGGTAGCTAGAAGAAAGGAAAAGATAAGTTTTAGAAATCATTCCCCAAATCAAAGACAGTCAGTCCTGCTGTAGCTCTGCTCCCAAGTATCGTCAGAGTCCCATAACCCTCTCCATGAGAGGAGAAAATCCTGAGGCAAGAAGAGATTTAAGCAGTGCAAACTGAAAACCCGCTGTCTTGGCCAAAGTCATTCCTGCTTCTTAGATCCCAAAGACAGACACGGTTTTCTGTCTCTGAAGTTTCCCAAGGCTGTACTAGAAAAGGAGGCTCGCTGGAGCCCCTGTTTTTAATTAGCCTGTTTCTTAAATTTCATTCTCATTTTGCTTTTTATAAAAAACATAAGCAGCACAAAGTTTGGTTTTTGTAATTGCTGCAAACCTCAAAGCTCCGCTACTTGAAATAAAGCAAATGAAGAAAAATTTGGTTCCTGACATGCAAACAATTATAACCTCCACTGGCGACAATAATGAAAACTTAGCTTCTATGTAACACCCCTTATGTTCGAACTGAGTCTAAGACTACACTGGAAACCAGGCCCGGTGGCTGCAGTCCCAGCACTGGGAAGGCTGAGGTGGGGGATCCCCTGAGCCCAGAGCTTCCAGACCACCAAAGACCCAGCCTCATACACAACAGCAAACAGTAAATCAGGACTCGGGCAGCACAGCAACACAGCGCTTGCCTGTAAGCACGAAGACCTGAGTTTGCTCTCCAGAACACATGTTTAAAAATAAAATTAAAACAGACAAATACCTGGGCATAGCAGCACATGCTTACAATCCAAGAAGAGGTAGAAAAAAGCAAATCCCTGATGCTCAATATCTAGCTAGCCTAGTCTTCTTAGTCTTTCAGGCCAAGAACTTAATGAAAAAAAAAAAAAAAGGTAGAGGATTCCAGCCTACACTCCCAAAACTATGGAGCTACCCCCCTGTTGTCCACTTCTCACCATGGTGGGCCCTGTGCCCTCAAGATGGTCTGACTTGTACTTCCTGCATGATGGGCTGTACATTTCTACCATGATAATGGGCTCTGTGCCCTCAAGCTGTGGCTAATACAAGCCTCTCCCCCTTAAGTCGCTGCTTGCAAGGTATTTGGTCACAATAAAAAGAAAAGTAATCTAATATTCTTAGACAATCTGTCCAAATCCTTAAAACTTATAATGCCAAGAGTCATTGCTAAAGTAAACTATGGATTTTAGGCGGTAAAGATGTGTTCGTGTAAATTCAAAACAAAAATATTTGACCTCACCTGAGAAACAATGCCTGAGGTTTTCCTCTGCTTACATGCTCATCTGTGAACATGTACCTATATCCACACATACACACACACACACACACACGCACACGCACACGCACACAACAAACTGGTTAGCTTCAGGATCTACTTCAGTTTAGACTACATAAACATTCTCAGATGAGGAAAAAATTGCCCACATACTTTTGCTGTCAAATTTTCCATATTTGCTCACTGTAAAATTAAAGGCTTTCTTCTTTATCTCTGGTCACATTTCCAAAGAATTCTAAAACTAATAATGGTCCATATGTAAGATTACTCCCTGGAACAGGGGCTGTCACTGACATGAACTCAGTGGCTGGCTCTTTGATCACCTCCCCATGAGGCAGAGAGGAGACCTGATAGGCTAGGGTCAGATGGAAGAGGAGGAGGTCCTCCACTATCAGTGGACTTGGGGAGGGGAATGGGAGGAGGTGAGGGAGGAAAGGTAGGGTTGGGAGGGAATGAGGGAGGAGCCTATCGCTGGGATAGGAAGTGAATAAATTGTAATAAATAAAAATTATATTTAAAAAAGATTACTCCCTGGCTGAAGGCAGTGAATAATAATCTTTAGACTATTATTACTATAAATTAAATATAATTAAATATAAAATAAATATATTATTAAATATAATCTTTAGATTACAATCTAACCTAATAATCTTTATAAAAAGCCAAAAGACATATGGAAACCTACTACTACAGAAACTACCGAGAGAGAGAGTAAAAAAGGGTTTAAAATGATATTACCTTATAAGGGAAGGTAGGGGGACATGAACACAATACAGTATCAAATTGGACACCACAGATTATCAAAAGCTCAGTGCCAGAAATCAATATCTCTTTTGGAGTGGGCTAGTGGGGTTCCATACTCCCCACCAAATCATTAAAGGTCACTGCTATTACTGTTGGTTACCCTCCAGAACCTGAGTCATAAAACAAGAATGAAAAACCAAGTATATACTGACCTAGAAACTTTATCCCTACTGCCAACAGCAGAAAGGTGCTATGAACACTACCAGTTTGGAGTGGGAAAATGAACAGTGTCTTGGCCAACTGTGAATCTTGAGAGCTACAATAATTACCTTCCTGGAAAAATATGACCAGTGTCACAAAAGTGGCATGAATGTTACTGGAATATCCAGACACATTCTGGTTGGATTTAAGGCCCGCTCCATAAGCCAGAACCCATACACAGCACCATCACTGGGCTAAGAACCTGTGCATAATAGGTCATATGTCCTAGGTGAGAAACTACTACTATTCTGCTAAATGGTCAGAGTATTAAACTAATTCCCAACAACTTACCAGTACACCCGCTGATTAGTGCATTCAAATTCTCATCAGAAGAGCTGCTTCTTGCAGTAGATGGTTATTAGCACAGAGACCCATAGTTGATCAACATAAAGAGAACAAGAGACTGCAGAGTACTCAGGCCTAAATAGACATCTTATGACAGACACTCCATCCTCCCAAGGTTCAGGGAAGGAGTGGAAAGAGGCAAAGGTGGTAGATGACTACAACAAAACTGTTTTCTGAATACAACAGGGCAGTTGCACATATGAACTCAGCAAGTGTGAAAAGTAGCCTCACAAAATGCTAACATGGAAAGGGGCTGGCCCCACCCCATCTGAGGAGCTACATAGTTGAGAGTTGCTGAGGGAGGGAGGGAGAGTCTGTTTTCTTTAAGGGTGTAGCTCTGGCAGGCTAACCTTACTCTAGGGTTGGGCTCACTGCCAAGAGTATTTGGGCAGCACAAATTAGATTCAATTGGGTTTAAAGGAAAAAAAAAAAAAAAAAGACACAAAGTCGGGTAGGTAGGGAGGCAGGGATAGATCTTGGAGGGGTGGGGGGAGTGAATACGATCAAAATACATTGTATAAAATTCACAAAGAATAAATTTAATTCTTAAATATTACTTTAAAGGATAGGTACTAAAGCACTGCCTATATCTGTGAAAGACTGAAAAATTTAAAAAAAAATGGTAAATTATGATTTTTTCCACACAATGGAATATCATAAAGCTAGAAAAAAACCATAAAATTCTAAGTATTTAAGGAATAAGTTCCAAGATATTTTTTTCACTAAAAAAAAAAAAAAAAAAACATGTAGCATCAAGAATATTTTATGAGGGCTAGAGAGATGGCTCAGTTAAGAGAACTGCCTGCTCTTCCAGAGGACCCAGGTTTGACTCCGAGAATCCACATAGTGGTACACAACTCTCTGTAACTCTAGTCCCAGAGAATCCAATGTCCTCATCTGTCCTCCATGGATACCAGGCATGCAAATAGTACACACACAATATACACAGGCAAAATACCCATACACATAAAATAATAAAAATGATTTTTTAAAAATCTAAAATTACAATGGATATACATTTTTAGAAGAATATTTCCTGATTTTAGAAATTGTACATGTAAATTCTTAGTTTTGTAAATATATGTATCTTTGCACAGTTAACCGCTATTACACAGCTGCACGCAGAGCACACTCCTGTAATCCCAGCACTCAGGAAGGAAAAGTCAGGCAGATCTTTGTGAGTTTGAGGCCAACCTGATCTATAAAAGTGAGCCCATGACAGCCAAGGCTACACAGAAAAACCCTTTCTCAGAAAAAAACAAAAACGTTATTACGCATAAATGCATAATATACATAGCAAAAAAATACCTTTTAAGGATACTAAGACCCAATACCAGTCTGCAACTACAGAAAAAGACAAAGAGAAAGGAGACCAGTACCTTTCGCTCATAAACCCATATAAATGCTATAACTAGTCTAAAATACATCTGCACTTTTAAGAAACAATAGTGTTACTGGCAATTACAAACAGATGGCAAACTTACTCACTATTAGCAATGCTTACACTTTATGGTTTGTAATAGTGATTGAGGATTATACTAACGTGTGATTAATATCCCATACCTGCATAATTTTCTAAGTTAATCCCCCAGAATTAAAGGTGAATACCTAAACCTGGCTGCTCTTTTTCTTTTGCTTGTAATGTATATGCACTACACATGTGCCTACAGATGTTGTGGGCCACCACATGGATGCTTGGGAATGAAACCCAGGTCCTTTGCAAGATCAAGTACTCATAATCACTGAGCCATCTCTCCAGCCCAAACTGCTATTTTAATACACAAAGGCACTGTTCTGGTCTTCTCAGTTGCTAATACTCTAATGCAAGAAGTACAATTCCAATTACCATGTGTATGTGGGATACAAAATGTCTATGTATGTGTACACATATGCTATACATCCTTCCACCATCAGTCCTCATGGTCAGTGGCAAGTACCTTTTATCATACACTGAGCCATCTCAGCAGCCCAAGCAATACAACTCACAATGCCAATAGATTCTATACTGATAGACTTCGAAGCATTTGAAAACTATGGGAGATGGACACCATTACTGGTACCTGATAAATGAAAGTAGTAAGACAAAAATCTGCATGGCTAACTTGAAGCCAATTAATGAATAAGAAAGACATATAAAAATCTTTCCTTTTGACAGGATAGACATTGGAAGTAGGAGAAGACAGGGAACAGGACAGGAACCTTCCACATGGGGCCTCTGAAAGACTCCACCCATCAGTGTATAGAGGCAGATACTGAGACTCATAGCCAAACTTTGGGCAGAGTGCAGGGAATCTTATAAAAGAAGGGGAGACAGAAAGACCTGGACGGGACAGGAGCTCCACAAGGAGGACGGGACAGGAGCTCCACAAGGAGACCAACAGCGCCACAATATCTGGGCTCAGGGGGTCCTGCAGAGACTGATGAATCAACCAAGAACCATGCATGGAGAGAACCTAGATCCCCTGCTCAGATGTAGCCCATGGCAGCTCAGTCGCTATGTGGGTGCCCAAGTAAGGAGAGCAGGTGCTGTCTCTGACATGAACACAGTGGCTGGATCTTTGATCACCTATACCTGGCAAGATGGCCTAAGATGGCCACAGAGAAAGAGGATACAGACAGTCCTGATGAGACCTGATAGGGGAAGGTCAAATAGTAGAGGAGGACAACCCTATCAGTGGTCTAGGGGAGGGATGGGACGTAGAGGGAGAAGAGGGAGGGTGGAATTCGAAGGAGATGAGGGAGGGAGCTACAGCGGGATACAAAGTGAATAAATTGTAAATAATAATAATATATTTTTAAATCTTTACTTTATCAAAAATCTTTTCAAAGTGGCTTTTTTGTTTTGTTTTGTTTTTGTTTTTCAAGACTGGGTAGCCTTTGCTGTCATAGACCTACTTTGCAGACCACGCTGGCCTCAAACTCATAGAGATCCCCCTGCATCTGCCTCCCCGAGGACTGGGATTACAGGTGTGTACCACCACGCTGGCTTCAAAGTGACTTCTTCTTTTTTTTTTTTAGATATATTTATTTTTACAACATTCTGCCTGCACACCAGATCTTACTATAGATGGTTATGAGCCACCATGTGGTTGTTAGGAATTGAACTCAGGACCTTTGGAAGAATAGCGAGTGTTCTTAACCTCTGAGCCATCTCTCCAGCATCTCAAAGTGACTTCTTAATGGATCCTAAAGCCACTTCTTAATAGGCGACTTCTAAAATTACTAATATTCTCTATCTCCCTTTCTCTTGGTGCATGAGTGCATAGAAATAGACAAATAAATACATTTTAGTGACAACACAATGCTTACTTTTTCAGAACCATTCAGTCATCTACTAAGTTCAAAGATTGTGGGAGACAAAAACAGAGGTCAGAATAGTACAAGAGAGCAAGCCACAGAGCTGAAAAGGCACAAGCACCTGCGCTTGAAAAACAATGAGGGCGACACCAGAGGAGGAGGGGAAGGAGCGGTCACCTCATATGGAAGTGAACAGTGGCATTATATCCGCACAGAGCAGTTATGGGAAGAAACATGGCATAAATGTGATGTCAGTGCTAGTTTGAGATGACATATACACCATGTTACAGGGTTTAGGATTATAAGTGGAAAGATATAAAATAAAACCAATAATCAAATAATATACAAAGAGGTGACTTGAGACAACATAATAGGGTTATTTAAAAAAAAAAAAGTTAGATGACTACAGGTAATGAAGACTCTCAGAGTCCAAACCAGAGTGGTTTCTACACACTAATATTCACAGTTCCTCTGAAGACATAAAATAGACTAAGCATTCCATATTATGCCATGACAGTAAAAGTGAGAAGAAAACCACAAGAGAATGAGCAAGGAAGACTAGGAAACTCCACATCCACAGCTGCATCATCATCCTGGCTCCCATGCGAATGGTACTATGAGGCACTACTGAAAAATGAACCATAGCTTCTGCCCAGCGTCAGCCCGGATAAACTGTGTACACTGGTCAGTGAGCAGTCCTGGGCAAAGGCTTCCTTGAAAAGACTGGAGTTGTCCCATCACTGACGTGGTGTGACTGGGTTCCTACAGAGTTCTGGAAAAGGGAAGTCTCCTGTACCATCATGAAGGCCAAATTTTTCAGCAGAAGAGCAAAGGAGAAGACTAAGTGTGTCGGGGTATATCCGACATTCACTAGTATCCTGGTGGATGGAGGGAGGCTCCCACTAAATGTTAACAACACTCTTTTCCAGAAAACCATTTCTCCAAGCAAAGAGCAGTGACTCCTTTTTATAAAGCTGGGTTTGGGGCACTTTTGTTTTGAACTTTTTGCTTTCTTTTGTTGGTAAAGCTGGTGCTAGAACCCAGAGCCTCAACTATCCTATGTAGGTACCGTGACACAGAGCCTCAAAGGTCCTATGTAAGTACTGTGTCACAGAGTCTCACACATCCTATGTAAGTACCATGTCACAATGGCTAAGATCAAAAACTCAAGTGACAATACACGCTGGAGAGGATGTGGAAAAAGGTGAACATTCCTCCATTGCTGGTGGGAGTGCAAACTTGTATAGCCACTTTGGAAATCAATCTGGCGCTTTCTCAGACCATTAGGAATAGTGCTTCCTCAAGATCCAGCTATACCACTCCTAGGCATATATCCAAAACATGCTCAAGTACACAACAAGGACATTTGCTCAACCATGTTCATAGCAGCTCTATTCATAATAGCCAGAATCTGGAAACAACCCAGATGTCCCTCAATGGAGGAATGGATACAGGAATTGTGGTACATTTATACAATGGAATACTACCCATTTTTTAAAAACAAGGAAATCATGAAATTTGCAGGCAAATGGTGGGAACTAGAAAAGATCATCCCAAGTGAGGTATCCCAGATACAGAAAGACACACATGATATTTACTCACTCACTTGTGGTTATTAGACATATAATATAGGATAAACATATTAAAATCTATACTCCTAAAAAAGCTAAACAACAAGAAAGACCCTAGGGAAGATGCTCAATACTCATTCAGAAGGACAAACACGATAGACATTGGAAGCAGGAGAAGACAGGGAACAGGACAGGAGCCTACCATAGATGGCCCCTGAAAGACTCTATTGATAAGGAAGGTATCAAAGCAAAGGCTGAGACTCATAGCCAAACTTTGGGCAGAGTGAAGGGAATCTTATGAAGGAAAGGGGAGATAGAAAGACCTGAAGGGGACAGGAGCTCCAAAAGGAGACCAACAGAGCTCTAAACACTGAGCCCTGGGAGCCCTGCAGAGACAGATACCTCAACCAAGGACAATGCATGGAGAGGACCTAAAACCCCTGCCCAGATGTAGCCCATAGACTCAATATCCAAGTAGGGTCCCCAGTAAGGGGAGAAGGGGCTTTTTCTCGCATGAATTCAGTGGCAGGCTCTCGGATCACCTCCCCTTGGGGTGCAGCCTTGCCAGGCCACAGACGAAGACAATGCAACCAATCCTGATGAGATGTGATAGGCTACGATAAGTAGAAATGGGAGGAGGACCTCCCCTATCAGTGGACTAGGAGAGGGGCATAGGGGAAGAAAAGGGAGGGAGGGTAGGATTGGGAGGAGACGAGAGAGGGGGCCACAGCTGGGATATAAATTAAATAAATGGTAATAAATGATAACAAAAAATTAAGCACCCTGTCACAGAGCCTCCCATGTCCTATGTAAGTACCTTGTCACAGTGCCTCACATGCCCTAGGTAGGCACCAACCATGTCACAGAGCCTCGCCTGGGTCTCCTCTCTCAGGGGGGACTTTACAGGTACTCCTGCTTCAAACATGATCCTGTTGGACCATCTTGGAAAGGAGCAGACCTCTGTTGCCCTCTGCCATTCTATTACCTTCTGTCTGTGGATGGACTAAATAATGCTATATAAACCAAGTTCAAAAAACTTGCTCCCGGGAATACTCAAAAGACACATTCCTATGTCATCAAATATATAAGAGCAACTCGTGTTATAATTCTCTAATACACAGCACTGGTGGCCAAGGGCAGAGTGCGGATAGCCAATACAATGTAAAAGCTGAGCCACTGTGCAAATAGAAATGCTTACGGCAAGTTTCCTTCATGAAACAACCAAACACGGCAGCAAGAGTACCTGGTGGAAGGAATCAGGTTGAGTATCCCATTGAGAACATAGCTGAACTCTGCATGACCCTGAGCAACAAGGGCCACCAGACCCTCGCAGCAGGCTGTTCGAACCACCACATTGTCACTGCAGCACTTCTCCCACAGCAAGTTCAAGGCGGCCGTCTGAAAGCAAACGAGTGATTAAAAGACACTTAGGATGAGGAGAGATTCACACACAAACATAACAATTTGTCAACATGCGATTCATTCATTCACAGTAGGCTAGCTTCTGCTGCTATTATCAGTTTGCTCCTACAAGAAACTAAAATATGTTTTCTAGGAAAGGCATAGATGTGTTTTCATGTAGTGTCTCTCTCCCTGATGTCTGGCTGCACAATAAGGCCAAGACCAAGGTCACAGTGAAGACTAGGCTCTATCACCTGCTGAGCTGCAAAATCTGACTGGACCCCAAGAATACTGGTTGGTCTATCAGTTCACCTAGTTGAATTCCAAATACTCTGTATGCTTCAATGGCATATGACATTCTAGGCAATGGCATTTTCAGAGTGTTCCTGCCCTTCTACCACCAACCTCTACAACCTCCATCCACACTTGTGCTGAAACCTCTCAACTCTAACGTGAGTCACAACAGAGGGAGCCATGCAGGACACAGGACCAACAACCGCCCAGTGCAATGGCTAGCAACAAATCCTGAAAGAATTACTTTGCTCAAGTAAAATACCAAAAAAGAAAAGAAAAAAAAAAAAATAACTTTCCCCCTCACACTAAGAACCTACATTTGTTAACAGAGACATACCAGATGAGAACAGAAGTTCTGATTTTGAAAACAGAACTCTGAGCTGTTTTACTGTCTCAAAACTCATGGAGCTCCCTACCTGAGAAAGATCCACTAATAAATAATAAATCCATATTTAAAAGCATTTTCAGTTAAATCTGTTGAGGTTTACATCCTTTCTTTCTTTTTTAATTTACAGAAATGTCTGGTAATAAGCATGTAACCTCAGTGTATAGAAGAGAGAGGTAAGAGTTCATGAACACAGCAAATTCAAAGTCAGCCTAGACTACAAGTGGCCTTATCACTTCAAAAAAATAATATAAGGGGGTGGACAGATGGCTCAGTGATTAAGCATATACTGCCTGTTCCTTCAGAGGACCCAAGTTCAAATCCCAGAAACCACCATTAGGTGCCTGTAACTTGTTCCAGGCCAGAACCTCTACATACTTACATATAATTTAAAGAAATTAAAAAAAAAAACTGATGATAAACTCATCATGAAGCTGGTTTTCTTTTCTTTTGATGCAGTTTATTAGAGTGATATATTGGGGCTGTGGAGATGACTCAGTGGGCAGGAAGTCTTGTAACACAAGCATAACAAACTATAACCTCAGCACAGTAGGAGGGAGAGGCACACCGGGGCTGGCCAGCCTCTACTCAAACTGAAGGCAGAGCCCCAGGCTATCTGCGAGACCCTGCCTCAAGGGGGACGGCTGAGAGCGACAGGGCACCCAACCTCGTCCTAGAGCCTCCACAGTCACATGCAAGGTGGGCACATGCACGCACGCACACACACCACACTCTTGTGCATACACACACATCACATGCATACACATACATACCACACTATACACCATATACATACACACCATACCACACCACCATATACTATACACCATACACACACACATTACAGACACACCATATACATACACACCTCACATATGCATACACATACACACCATACCACATCACACAAACACACCACATACATACCACACAGCACAGACACTACACCATGTACACACACATACCATACACATACACACACGACACACCCATACCACACACACCCCAGATACCATATACACACCAGAGCCCACATACACAACACCACATAAAAACAACACAGACGCACATACATACGTACATACATACGTACATACATACACACCACATATATACCACACAGTACATATGCTACATATACCTAAACACACAACTTACACCACATACCACAGACGGCATCACACACACACATCACATATCACACACATCACACATCACCACACCACACCAAATAACACATGCCATATAAGCACACATATACACACCAAATTAAAAAGAAGAAATCTATACTTGAAGGAGAACTCAGCATCTCCAGCTCCCACTGAAGGGAACAACACTGTGCCACACTTCCTCTGAAGTGGCTGAAAACCTCTTGCAGTCTCAAGACCCACAATGAAAGAACAATAGAGTTAAAAGTCAGTCACTGTAAAAAGGAAATATTTATATTGTTTCCCCCTGTATTCAGAAGAAAATTTGTTTTCACAATAGCCCAGAGTCCTAAATACCATTCTTCCTTTATCAAGCCAGAAAAATAAGATAAATGGATGAATAAACTCGCCTAAGATGATATCATGTCTTTGTAGATGTAGGCATTCATTTATTGGCAGAAAAGGAAACATTTAGTTAAAAGATTTAACATCCAATAAATGCCAGCAATTGAAGTAAAATCACTAGGTCTTCTCAGAGTACATAATGTGATTACAGGCAGGACTGGGATCAGGGTTCCCAGGAAACATGATTTTCAGATCATTACAAATACTAGATAAGTGCCTACTAGTGAAGCATACCACTACACTTCCTTCCACATAGTAACAGGCACTGTAAAGATGTATGATTTAGAGTGGGTAATCAGGAAGAGTGTGAAGGCAGCATAGGGCTCAGCCAACAACGGCACCTCCTGTCCAACCTGACAACCCTAGGAAACCTAGCACAAACCCTAGGAATTACATTGTGGAAAAGGAAAGCAGACTCTCACAGCTCTCCTGACACACATCTGCACTCACAAGTATACACATACATACTCATGTGTGACAGAGAAAAAGGAGGGAAATGAAAATCTAGTTTTGTTGGGAGAAAGAAGTTTCTTATTTCTGCAGTTTACACACAGGCAGCTGTACTTAGCAGTTTTCCATCTAGCAAGTAAAAACATACAATGCCAACTGGTCAAAGCCCAACTGGAGCCAGGCACAGTGATGCATGCCTGTCATCTCAACACTCTGGGAAGCAGAGGCAAATGGACCTCTGTGAGTTCAAGGCCAGCCTGGTCTACAAAGTGAGTCCAGGATAGCTAAGGCTACGAGAAACCCTGTCTCACAAAATTAATTATTAATTAATTACCTAATTAATTAAGAACCCTACTGGTTTGTCTCTGCTCTTAGGCACTGCTTCAAATCTGGGTGCTTACCTGCTCTGTGTGGGGATGGGAAGCTTTCTTCAGGCTCCAACTGTCAACACAGGGCTTTTCCAACTTAAAACTCACATTCCAGGCTGAGCTGAAGCATGAGAAATTTCCCACACCCAAACACAGGCCCTGTGTTCATTTTCTCTATTGCTAAAAATCATTCCCTCAGAGGGACTTCCATCACCTTTTCTAGCGTGCCCTCCTTCATCACACTCATGCTGTTTTCCACCAATAATGATGGGAACATCCTCCTTAACCCTCTCCATGTGTTCTTCCTGGAGTTAGTCACAAATGCCCAACTTTAAAAGAATGTTATAGAATCAAAACATCAAAAGAGGGGAAAGGAAATAAGGGGGAGGAAGCAGAAGATGGAACTGAGGAGAGGGAAAGGGAAGGACAAAAGAGGAAAGGAAAAGGAAAGAAGAGGAAGCAAGACAAGATCTGCAGGCAAAAATCTCAACAGTTCAAGATCATTTCCACAGCAAACTGAACTACAAAGAAACAAGGTGTGTGTGTGGTGCAGCAGGTGAGGTGGAGTATCTAAATAAAATGGAAGTAAGGGTATTGTCCTGGTCTGCTTCCTACTGCTCTGATAAGTACACAACCAAAAAGAATCAGGTGAGAAAAGGGTTTATTTCAGCTCACAGTCCATCATGAAGAGAAATCAGGATACAAACTCAAAGCAGGAACTGAAGCACAGTCCATGAAGGGGCACTGATTACTGGTTTATTCCCCATAGCTTGCTCAGCCTGCTTTCCTATATGACCCAGGACCACCTGCCCAGGGGTGACAAAACCCACAGTTGAGCTGAACTCTCCCACATCAATTATTAATCAAGAAAATGCCTCACAGGTGAATCTAATGGGTGCATTTTCTCTAATGGGTGCATTTCCTCAATTGAAGTTTTCTGTTCTCAGTTGATCCTGGCTTGTGTCAATTTAACAAAAAACTAACCAGAGGCACACAGAGAAAACACAGTTAAACAGACCTGGTTTGTGGATTGGTGTATCTTTTCTGAAACACCATGTTCTTTTAGGACAGCAGCAATAAGATGACCTACAGCCTAAAAGAACAAACAAAATTAATGAACATATTCACTCAAAAGTTCTTTCCAAAGACTGCATTCAAGCTGTCAACTGGCAAGAAACAAAAGTTCCTTTTGTTGTATGCCAGGTAGAAAGCATTGGATGAGGCACTTCACATGTATAACCCAAATCTTCACAACACCCTTCAAAGTATGCAATTTATTCCAGATCAGCAATAAACAAACCACACCTCATAGATGCCAAAATCAACCCTCAGATCAAATTCTTGTCACTTAATATTAAAGATGATTTGAAGTTACATAACCCATTAAAACATGAGACAAAAGCCCCAGTCTGTAAAACCTTCTGTGCATCTCAATGCAGTCTTCCGTGTTTCATGATGTCTTTAATAAAAACAACGGAGAAGAACTTACCCTCATTGTTGTGGAGAGGCCTGTGCAGACCGGAAAGCACCTCTTCCCTCCCCCACCCTGCTCTCCTTCCTCTACACCCTACTATTTTCATTTCTTCTATTGTTTTTACATTCATTTATGTGTGTTTAACTGAGCAAGCTAAATGTTCATGCCACAGCCCACGTGTGGAGGAAGGAAGACAACTTGCAGAAGTCAGTTCTTTCCTTGGGGGCCCAGAGATCTGAACTCAGGTCAGCCTCAGGCTTAGTGCAAAGTGTCTTTACCAACTGAACCATCTCATGGCCTATTTTTAATTTATTTATCCTCTTTTCATAGGTTTTAGGTCTTGATTAAATTTTCAGTCTCACAAATCTCTAAAAGCTTCCCACATTCTGCTTTAATCAAAGAGCACAAAATAAAAATCAGCCTCCAGGAGAGCTGATTACATAAATACATGGATGTTGCCTGCCACTCCTCAGCGTCAGGCCCCTCATTCTTCAGCCCTAGCCAGCGGTGCTGACTGACAGAAATTTGGCTGGCAACATCACAACCATTTTGTACACAGCTTGGGAATTTTTCCCTACTGCAACTGTACATCCTGCGCTTGGGACCACTTACAATAGTGCTGAAAACAGCTGTCAATTTTGGAAATTCTCTAGAAAAGTTCAAAGAACTACACAACACCCACCCACTTCATGCACATGTGCACATATGTTTCGAACATTCTGGTGTTCAAATGATTTAAGACCTCAATGCTTGAGTGTTGTCAAATAAATCACTCACATAAAGAAAAACTGTAGATCAATTTGCTGTCTCTTATCTCCTAGCAAAAGAACAAGGAAACTGAAGACCAATGAGAAGCCTGAGTTTCTATTTCACAAGCTATACTGTATGTGTCATTAAATGTCTGGCCATTGGTGAAAAGATGCAACATTATTTTACCCATCACTAAGGAATAAAAAGGGCTGCCAATTAGTCTACAATGTACAATGGTACCTATAATTTGGATTGTTGATTTTAGATTAATCGGATAACTCTTCCAGACTCATTTAGAATGTAACAGACAAGTTCACAAATGTACATGCCGTATCCACTGTAGTTAAACTGCTGTCAGCAGTTGCTAGATGCCATCTAATTTGCAAAATGCAAAAAGGCTGAGTGTCAACCAATGGAATGTGGTTCTATCTCAAAGAGTGACTGATATGTGACCAGCACAAAATACAAGAGAGATGCACAAAAAAGCTACTGCAAACATTTAGAAAACGGTCTAAAAGAAAATAAACTTGTTACACATCTCCCCAGTCCGAGCAAGATTCAACTTCTCTAATACGCTTTTCCATTCATCTTTTAAAATATCAGAGATGCTAGCCTATCTAGCCTACATGGCTCTAAAACACCTACACACCTGATGGAGTATGCTACCCTGCTACTTAATTTCTGTAACAGAAGTGAAATAAACAATCTACAGTTAACAATACATTTATACATTTTGATTTAACTATAGCACACATCAGAATTTCATTTTAGTTATGCTAATCAGGGTTATCCAGGTACAGAAAAACAGAAACTGTAAACAATATCTTCCTCATCTTCTTCTTCAGGGGAAGGGCCTGTGCTGCACAGAGCAGGATATGACTTCAACCCAGCCAGGTAGAAGGGAATCTTGCATAAGGAGTGTTCTACTCCTCATGGAAGGGTTCCCCACTTCCCAGCTAAGTCAATTCACACAGCAGGCATCTCCGAAGGCAAGAGCTGGAAGCATCAAGGAAGCTGTTGCTGTTGGGTTAAGTCTTCAGATTGGCTTTCCCTGGCTGTTTAGCTCAACTCTTAGGGAGAGACAGTAAGAGCTTAAGGTGCCAAGATTTACCAGAATGTTTCTACTTAGCCAGCAGCTTACCAGAAAACTGTCATCATTTTAACCACTTGTCTTAATTATTGAAAAGCTCTGTAATTAAATTATCCCAATTTTCCATCTCAGCAGGTATATATTACATTAATCGAGAATGTTTTAAATTATTGAATAACATTATTAAGAAATTTAGTGTTCTTAATAGCTGTAGAGATGTAGAATATATCTTTTTAAATATTAATCCTTAATACTCTGTGGAGATATATTAAAAAAATCTACCTCTGTTCCTATTATTAAACATAGGCCAAAAAAAATAAACATATTCAGAAACCTACTAATCAAGATTATATTATTTCCAGAAGGAAAACATGTGAAATAAATAGAAGCTGATATTGAACAATTTTAAATATTAGTTTTTCTAATTCAAATATACTTAGTAGCTCATATAAATATTACTTGCTAAAATAAGATGAGTAGAAGAAAATATTTCATGAGAAAATACAAAGTTCAATTTACAGTCCACCAAAAGTATTCATTTGTTACCATGCAGCAAAAATAAATAAAAATTACCTGTGACTGGACAAGAGAATTTGGAAAATCAAACCTTTTCCTGATATCATCTGACATTTTTGCTTCTCTCACAGGTATAGATGCAGCTTCTGTAATTAAAACAACAGATTTATTAACCTTCTATGTGCTTTGGAGTTCAAACTAATTATTCCTCAAATAATATAAAAGTAATTTTAAAAGAAAACAATGGAAATGAAACATGAATCCCTGAAGATTCTTCTTAGCATAAACTTTTCTATTAACCACAAGAGCACTCAAAAATATCATTGATAAATAAACTAAGCATGCTCAACAACTTGTGTTTTCCTACAAGTTAATCCTGAAAAAGATGAATTCATTTAACAGAACCTTTAAAAAAATGTACTTTAATCACAAAGTTCAGCCACATACTTAAATCAATCCTTTTATGAATTAAAGGATTGTTAATCCTTTCATGAATCAAAACATACAAGAGGGGGCTTAAAAAAAAGGGGGGGGTCAGTGTTTAAGACCACTTGCTTCCCATGCAAAAAACGAAGGTTCACCTCCCAGCACCCACATGACAGCTCACAACTGCAGGGGCACCTGCATGCACATGGCACACCTGTACACACTTAGGCACACATGCACACATATAAAATATAAATAAGCCCTTAAAAAACTTTTAAGAGACAGTCAAACTGTGGCAGGATTGTTTAAGCTTTACCTCCGTTTGATATCAGTTTTCATCTCAGCAAGAATCTAACTGCTGCTGAACCTCGGGAACTTCAGCTATAACCTCAGACCCTACACATCAAAACAAACTACTTGTCTCTTAAAAGAACAAGCAAGGAATCAGCACCGCTGTTTAATGTTTACGTGAAACCTCTCAATCCTACTGTTCTCAAAAAGAGGAGAGAGAAGAGGATGCAGAATAGGATTTCACAAGGGAACCAATTTATCCAACTCCCCTGCAGCACTGACCCCTACCAACTGTATCCATGAAATACAAGAGGTTTCAATCTCCTGTTCATTACAGGACAATGTAAAAACTGTCAATACTGTTTTGGATATGGTTTGAATGTGTGCCCCAAGGA
This sequence comes from Pachyuromys duprasi, assembly GCA_028658305.1. Taxonomy (NCBI): domain Eukaryota; kingdom Metazoa; phylum Chordata; class Mammalia; order Rodentia; family Muridae; genus Pachyuromys; species Pachyuromys duprasi. The sequence goes on from CM053754.1 coordinate 41,295,327, forward strand.
TTCATGCTTTGAAATTTAACCTCTTCAGACTTTATAAGGAGACAAGCCAGACAGTGGTAGTGCACGCCTTTAATCCCAACAAACAAGACGCCAAGATAGATCTCTGAGTTTGTGACCAGCCTGGTCTACAGAGCAAGTTCCTAGGCAGCCAGGGCTACACAGAGAAACCCTATCTCAAAACAAAAACAAAAACAGACAGAGACAAGTCAGAAGAGACTCAAAAACATTCCTTGTTTCTTGCCATATGACTCCTGAGAGGCTTCAGAACTCTGCCAGCAAGAAACCCATCAAATACATACACCTGAATCCCTTAGTCTTAGATACTTCATTATAGTAACCCAAACTAATAGTTACTTCACAAAAAATAAACACACACACAAACACAAAGAACTACTATTTTAAAGCTGCAGCACCTTTAACTACTTTTGACACTTCTTCCAAAGTTAAACTTCCTGAGAGTAATTTATGGCTCTTTGATTAAACACTTATGTCCAACTTTATCCCCTTGACTCTGACATTTCATAGCACCAACACAATTTGCTCTAAGATTGCAAACTATTCCTGCCTAAACGTATTCATTGCCTTAAGCAAATCACTATTTCTTCAGTTTCCCAACGGTGTCAATTGCAACCTTCTTGAAACTTCTTTTAATTCTACAACATATCAAAACAGAATCCCTAAAGTGAATCCTTAGGAACCCCAGGAAAGGGAGATGGGATGATCAGACTGAGGGTGGTGTCTGTGAAGACATACACTCACATGTTCGAATTCATTTATTTGTTTAGTATATATCTAAGCGCCATCACATGTCTAGGCAGTATTCCAGGTGCCTCAGATACAAAGTAAATTAAACAGACAAAAGTGTTTACAGCCATCAAACTTACTGTCTAGCAGGCAAAAACATTGTGTGTGTGCGTGTGTGTGTTAATAGAGAATGTAGGTGGGTCATGCCTTTAACCCCAGAATTTGTGGGCAGAGGTGGGCAGGTCCCTGTGAGACCAGACAGACAGGGCTATATAATGACCCAACACCCTCACTGGCCAGGCAGCATGGAGTATGCAGCAGCTCAGCAAAAACACTGCATTAACAAGGTGGAAGGTGCTTGGGATGCTTGTATATGCCTTAGTCTCAACACTCAGAAGGCAGAGGCAGGAGGATCTCTATCTCTGACAGTTCAAGGCCAGCCTGATCTATATAGTGAGTTCCAGGCCAACCATTTCTAGACCATTTCTAGAGCTACAGAGTGAAATCCTATCTCAAGGGAGAACTGACTCCAAGTTGTCCTCAGACCTACACACACAGAAACTTTAAAAAAAAATTTTTTTAATTAGGTATGTGAATCTAAATTGGGGAAAGCTTTAGCCAGAGATATAACTAATGACATACATTTATTATAAAACTGAAGAGAACCAAAAGCAAGAAGTCTATTCAACATAGCTTAATCCAGACTTTATCGGCTGCATCTAATCATGGATATGCATCTGCTCATGCAATCAAGGAAGCAGTTGTTAGCCAGCAGTCTTTCCCAGATACACACTGCAAACACTGCTCTACAGAGGGCTCCTCTTTCCCCAGTGCTTTCTGAAGACACCCTCAGCCTAGTGTTCTTGTCCCTTAATGGGAACTCATAGCAAGCAGTCAGCCCTGAGACCTTCTCACAATTCCAAACTTGCCCCAACAAGTTCCAAAGGCAACAGAAATCAGCTGTCAAAACAAACCTGCTCTTCCTCTCAAAGAGCTGCGAACCGCCAAGTCCACCTTCTCCTTCACCACCACTCTCAAAACTCAGTCACGGCCCACTCTGTTCCTAGCCTCTCGTTCACTGTACATTCCACTGTACACTAGGAAGCTTATTTCTTCCCACTGGCTTCCTCCAGTTCCTGCTCAGTCTTGGGCCTCTCTATGTTTGGGTGTACTCCCTGCATCACTGTCTGATTGGCTCTCCTCAAACTACATCCTACTACATCATTCCCTGTGGAGAATTCATAAAGTTTTCAACTACCTCACAGATTAAGTATAAATGTCAATGCCTCATTTCTGAGCCCTCTATCAACCGTCATCCGTTCAACTTCATTTTCACAGCTGTAATCCCAACCCAGATGAAAGAGTTCTCCAAACAGTCCCAGGAACTCACAGTGTGCTCATTCTTAAGGGACTGGATTTAAACTTCTCACCACATAGAATGTACTTCTCTATGTCCCCCCTATTTAAGGCTAAACTCCTTTTCAAAGGCTACATCCAGCACTCATCTCCTTTCTCTATTGCTGCCTTTGGTCTGACTCACGTCACCCCAGGCTCACTCGCATTAGTACCGGAAATCTTTTTTGGAAAGCGCCAGACTTTAACTATTCAAGCATGCCACTGTCAGACAAAGCAAGTGCAGATGGTACATATAAAACAGTCAAAGGTTGGAGACCTGGCTCAGCCATCGACTGCATGCATGCTCTTACAAAGGATGTGAGTTCAGTTCCCATTAGCCATGTAGGGTGTCTCACCAATGCTTGTCACTGCAGGTCCAGGGGACTGAACACCTTTCTCTGGCCTCTTCAGTACCCACACATCTCCACACACAGATAGACACACAAACACATAATTAAAATAAAATAAATCTTAAAAAAAACAAGTGGTCATGGCTATATTGTAATATCCCCTTACTTTAAAGGGCAGGTGTTAAGTGAGCCATAGTTTGCTAACTACTGGTTTACATGATATGTTTTAATTAACTCACCAATTTTCTTGACACATTGCTGAAATTAATATCCAAATTTGGCTCTATGCCAAGCCAATTGTCTACCTCTTTTATTTTTTAGAAGATAAAAAGGCATTCTTTATCAAAGAAAGCAAACATTTTCACACCCATAAAGAAATTTTTCACATTGTTTTCTATATGGGCTGCAAAAAAGAAGTAACATGCAATATTCTCAAAGACAGGCAAAGGAAATTTTGTACTACTCCTTTTAATAAAAATTAATATAAAAACAAACCTTGGGCAAAAGCATAGCTCTAACATAACATGTAATTCAGCAAGGGTCTCAGCTAATAGTGTCCAAGTGCAGATTTCTGATGATCTAATATTACTCAGCAGAAGACAGACCCAGGTGTCCAGAGAAGCAGATGGCAATTGATGGACAATTGACTCCCTCAAATATCAGCAGAAACAGAACTAAAGAAGAAAATGTGTGCTAAGCACTCAGATGCAGAAGCAGAACACCAGAATGCCTTACACAGCCTCCAGGACCAGGTGAGTTAGGATCTCAAGCCTCCCAAAAGAATAACGTCATTGGGAAGTGGGCCACTGTGAGCAGAATACTGTTTTAGTCAAAATTATTGAAATTTAGATGTCAAGTAACTTATCTTTGAAAAGCTGCAGTGTAGTGCTATACAGAAACTTGAGTACATTTTTACATTTATAGTGACTTTGTCTTTCCTAGCAAAATGGCCATTAGGCATTCTAAAAACTACCATTCAAGTTGTTCTACGGTTTGATATCAAACTTGATCAGCTCTGCTAAAGCTTCACATTGCAAGCATCTTTCATCTGCTGAAGACTTAGTATTTCAAGGTTGATCACAACCATCTGGTGGTGTCAGACATGAAAACATATTCTCTCAAGAAATTTCAGAAAAAGAACGCATGTGCTCGCTCCAGCGCTGCACAGAGCATGCGCCCTTCATTTTTAATCTTCACCTCCTTTGGGCATTTGATATATTAAAGAAAATAATTATATACTGCTTCCTGTCATGACATTTTTACTAAAAGGAAGTCAGACACAATATAATCCATAAATCACCTACTACAAAGAGTGTCTGATTTTAACAGATTTATCTCCAATCTGTCATGCTTTTTTCTTTTTTTTTTTTTTTGACCATCTAAATCTAACTCAGAAAGAGAATTTTTAATGAGGTCTTTTAACTCTCCATGAATCAAAGGATTTGTTTAATATAAGCAATTATTATATTATCTGCTAAGGTATTCAGCCCCATACATATATTTCCAAGAAAATAAATCAATCAGCTACACTCTTGAATAAAAGAGAAGCACACAGATGAAACTTTCTTTCAACCTTTCCTCGTTTTCTCCAGGACTAAAAAATACACACCATATATCACATAAAAATACTTAATGTCAAACTTCAAATAAAAAGCACAATCTGAAAAAAATAAATGAGAAAAGGCTATGAATTATATTAAAAAAGTGCTATGGAAACCCAGTAGAGGGATTATTTGGTAACTGGGAGGGTGGAGGGGTTGTGGGGTCAGAGGATCATAAAAATAGACATTTCACCAAATGTACTTGACTACCAAATCTCTAGGCAGGAATGACTCAGTAC
>CM053754.1:41299755-41312178 GCA_028658305.1 Pachyuromys duprasi
CCCCCCCCCCCCCCCCCCCCCGCTCATCCTGTCTGCTCAGGGCTGGCTGCAATGTCCTCCCCTGGGATCTAGCCAGTCTGTCACTCCCCGGCTTGTATGGGGGAGGGTCAAAAAGAGTACCTTCTTAAAGCTGTTTTCCACAAGCAATGTGGTCACCAAATTGATAAATTACTTATCACATTAATCAGATCTTGTTTTATTAACTCAAAATCTAGGAGTTGTTTTCTAAATAGCACTTTATCAGCCACTGCAATTATCAGTCAGGGCACTTATTAGTCTCTTCTCCTACAATTTCAGCTAGGGACACCTCCTTCTGGGGGTGTTAAACACAGAAGATATTTTCCTCACCTTTAAAGAGTATGTTTCAACATCCTTATGGATGTGTGAAACTGAAGACAATACAAAGGACTGTTAATACTACACTAGTCCATCTGATGGCTGAAAAGGGTATTGTGTGAATAAAAGGCAGGCAGAGTCTACAGTGTGGACCCACTGGAGGATTTATATGCCAGGCAAGACAGACTAGGCTGGCTGATTTCAGCATACTATGCAGAATAGGGTACAGTTTAAAACTTATATTTACCAGGTATGGTGGTGCATGCCTTTAATCCCAGCACTCACGGAGGCAGAGGCAGACCAACTGCTGTGAGTTCGAGGCCAGCTTGGTCTACAAAGCAAGTCCAGGACAGCCAGGGCTACACAGAGACACCCTGTCTCAGGGGGAGGAGGGAGGGCTTGTTTTTATTTAGTATTTTTAGACCACAGTTGACCAAGAGCTGAAAGCACAGAAAGAAGCCATACATTCCAAGAGGGAGTTGCTGTATTTGGGCAATTATTTTCTCTTTTATTACTTTTGTTTAGATGAAGACTTAGTGAGCACTATCAATACATTTTAACTGGGCCTGTGTGTATTTGACGCTAGAGCACTGGCCTCAGGTGACTCGGCCCACGGTTCCAAACTCAATGCTGAAATGGTCATTACACTGTTCTAGCTGACTGACTCTGCCCTTTGAAACTGGAGTGAAGTGGCTACGCAAACTGTTCTTAAAGACTTAGCCTGCTCTGCTCATCAATTTCTGTAGCTTCCTGAGACTTCCGCCTAGGCCCAAGTGTTTCTAGTCATTCTCCCTAAAGGCTGGCAGCAGGCCCTGCTCCACTCCCAGGACTAAGCTCTGACACCTATTAGTACTTCCTCAGTTCTTCTTTCAAAGCTTTAAACCCTAACTGCCATTCTGAAGTTAACAGGACAAGAGACTTAAAAAATAAAAAAACTAAGTATGATTCCTAAAGAGAGAAAGCTCCTGGAGAAGTCAATGGCATGTTTGTACCTTTAAGAGCAAGCTCAACTAAACAGTAACTTTCAATTACTATACCCTTTAAAGCAAATCTAAAAGTATGTGAGCTAACAAAGTAACATATGTATACATGTATATGTATATATGTCTATATGTGTGTGTATATATATGGAGACTAGGTTTACACTTGGAGACAAAGTCTTTTATAGCTCAGACTGACCTTGAACCTCCTATGAAGCCAAGGATGACCTTGATCCTCAGATCTCCACCTCTACCTCCCAAATGCTAAGATTATAGACATGCATGTATGTGGTGTCAGAGATCAAACCCAGGGCTTCCCAAAAATACTAGGTAAATATTCTAATGAACTGAGCTTTATCTTCAGCTACAAAAAAAAAAAAAAAACTTTGTTAGTAATTTCAAACTCAAACTGAAACAGAGGACCAAGAAGTGTCACAGAGCCCTTTGCTCAATGCAATAATTAGAAAAGATGGAAACTATGTATAGTATGAGGGAAAAACAAAAACACCAGCCATCTCAACCCCTATACTTTTTTTACTATACTGTGACTAATTTCATCATTTCCTAGTATGGGTCTGGTGGTTTAGAGTCTGATGTGCACTTCCCACTGAAGCCTGCTTTCTCTACACAACCACACACAAGCTTCGAAAGCAATCCAGGTCAAGTATACATGTAAGGACATTAACCTGAGATACTGTTGAAAAACAAAATTGAAGAGGTAGGCACGTGGTACACTCATATAACCCACTATAACTTCCCATCTTGGGAAGGCAATGGAAAATCAGGAGTGTAAGGCCAGCCTCCACTACATAGTGTGTTTAAAGCCAGCCTGAGCTAAACTCTAAGAAAGGAAGGGAGAGAGGGTGGAAAGGAGGGAGGGAGACAAGGAGGGAAGACTGAGGATGTCTAAATCCCTGAATGACAGCTTAATAGACACCTGCTGTTCTGATGGCTATCTTGTAAAGTTAACATGAAAGCTAGAATCATTTGAGAAGAGGGACTCTCTGTTGAAAAAATACTTCATAAGATTGGACCATAGGCAAGTCTATAAAGCATTTTCTTAGTGATTAATAGGGAGGAGCCAGCTCTCTGTGAGTGGTGACACCCCTGGACACTATAGTGATCTTGGGTGATATAAGAAAGCATGATATGGGTCAAGTGGCAAACACCTGTAATCCCAGCATGTGGGAGGCAAAGGCAGGCAGATCATTGTAAGTTCAAGGTCAGCCTGGTCTACAAAGCAAGTTTAGGTCAGCTAAGATTACACAGAGAAACACTGTATGGAAAAACAGAAAAGAAAGAAAGAGTGACACAGAGAGAGAGAAAAAAGAGAGAAAGGAAGGAAGGAAAGAAAAAAGAGAGAGAAAAGAAAGCAAGCCAAGGGGACCCAGCCAGTAAGCAGCACTCTTCCAGTCTCTGCATCAGCCCCTGCTTCCAGGCTCCTGCTGTCTTCCTTCAGTGATACACTGTGATAGGGAAGCATGTTGCTTAGGATCATGCTGTTTTATTACAATACACCTGGAACCCTAATTATTACATGAGAAAAAAATGTCTGCCTTCTTTGAACCACCATAGTTGAGGTCTCCTTACTGCAGCAAACAGTGTTTCCATAGCCAGAATAGTGAACCTGACAGCATCACCCTCCCATACTTCCCTAACCCCTACATACTCCCAGCCACCCCCACCCCTGACTGGGAAATACAGAAACTGAATGACAAAAAGGGAGAAGCAGCTGGAGTCTTGGGGCATCTGTGAAATCAACCCCAGCTGCTCCAGAAGCTGAAGCAGGAGGACTGAGTTCAGTGCTGCCAGCCTTGGGAATATGATAAAAATCTACCACCCGACTGCCTCCACGACCCCCACACCCAGAAAAGGCTAAAGTGAATTGCCAAAAGAGAAATTCATCCACCATGGCAGAGTTCAGGTGAGAAAGAAACGCTTTTGAACTTTCAGTCAGCATTCATTCCACTGGACCATCAATAATTACCAGTGTGCTACTCAGTCTTAAATGTTATCTATCCTTACTTCAAGAACTGAATAAACAGTGACTATGAGTTGACTGTGATGACTTCCTTGCTTGCAAATGCCTAAGTGCATCAAACTACAATCAAATCTACCTTTACAGTTTAGTTCTTTCTAACTTATCCCCAGATATTTTTAAACGGAAATCTAAAATAAGATCAAAATCAGGAAATTGGAATTGATTGCTGCCCAAGAGAAGTCACTGAAATAAGAGACAAAACCAACTTGAATGATGCCCCACCTGTTACAGTACTCTCTTCAGTATTGAATTTTAAAGTACCATATGTGCACATTTTCATGCTAAATGTCTAAGAGAATACAGATGAAAAAATGGTTGTTCCCTAAAAATAGAAGGTCTTCTTTACCCAAGGAATAAAATTTTTATAGTAGCCAATCTAAATCCTCAAAGAAAGATTTTTCTCCCCTGAATAGTAAATGTGTTTGCTTTAACAAAGAATGATTATTGCTCAGTATAAAAAATGTTTAAACATTTTTACATCCATACAAAAGAATCTCTATAATTTGGAAGGCTACAACAGGGGGATCCTGAGTTCCAAGCCAGCCTGGGTTACAGAGTGAGATCCTGTCTCAAAACCACCATAATAATAGAAATAATAGGGGGCTGAAGAGAGGCCTCAGCAGTTAAGAACACTTGTTCACAGGACTACATCAAATGGCTCACAACTACCTGTAACTCTAGCTCTAGGTAATCTAATGTTCTCTGCTGGCCTATGCAAACATCTGTACACACCTGCCCAAGCGAACATGCAGCCACACACACATAAAAATAAATTGTGAAAAAAAAAAAGGCCATTCAACTATCAATGCACTTTACATGGATTAATTCCCACAATGACCTGAGGCAAATATTCATTTTACAGAAAGAAAGGGGAAAAAAAAAAAACTGTAGAGTGAGATGGCTCAGCAGTGAAGAGTACATACTGCTCTTCCAGAGGACCCAAGTTTGATTCCCAGTACCCACATGCTGCATCTTACGCTCTCACAGAATTCCAGGCCAGGTGCATACCTCCACTCATGTTGGCATACACATTCACAGGCACAGGCACACACACACACATACTTAAAAATAAATGAATCAAAAAAGAAAATAAGCTAAAGAATTAAAAAGACAGTAACTTTCCTAAGGTAAGGTAATAAATATGAGGTTATGTCCAGCCCAAACCAGTCTACTTTCAAAATATGCACATTAAAAAGCCTGGAAACTGAGTTTGGGTGGAGCCTTTTGAGGGATTACTCATTTGAATTTTCTAATTTTTCCACAAAAACACATTTTTGGGAGAGTGGGAGAGTATTTATTTGTTTGTTTAGAGAGAGTTTCACATTTCTGGGTCTAATTTGGAACTTCTGAACTCAAAAGATTCTCCTGTCTCAGCATCTAAACTAGGCGAAACTATAGGCCTGAACCACTGCACCCAGAGTCCATTTTCTTATTTTAACCAAGCTACAAATCCAAAAATCTTCATTCAGATATTAACACATTCTTTTTAAAAAGTCTATAGCTGGGCATAGTGATGCACACTTTTAATCTGACCACTCGGAAGACAGAGACTGGCAGAGACTGGCAGCTCTCTAGAAGTTCAAGGCCAATCTGATCTACATAGTTCGTTCCAGGACAGCCAGAGCTACATAGTAAGACGTTGTCTTGAGTTGAGAAAAAAGGAATACAGACACGGTGGTACACACCTATAACTCCTTAGTTATGCTTAGGATGTAGAGGTAGCAAGCTCAGAAGCTCAAGGTCATCCAAGCTCCATAGTGAGTTTTAGGGCAGCCTGGGCTACAAGAAACCCAGTCTCAAAAACAAACAAAAAAAGCCAAACAAGATAATCATACCCAGCTAATCACAGCACTCAAGAGGCAGAGGCAGATGGATCTGAGTTCGAGGCCAACTTGGTCCACATAGTGAACTTCAGGCTAGGCAAAGCAACACATTTGAGACCTTGTCTCAAAGAAGGGAGATAGCTGAATAAAAAGAAATGAATGAGAAAGAATAATGCTGCTACCTAAACCACTCCAAGTATTGAAATCTATCGTTAAAGGATTCATAAAAAGTGAGAAGCAAAAACTAGGAGAAAAATTAGTGATGGAAAAATTTGTTTACCATTTCTACTTTTGCTTATGTGAAACAAGTAAGATAAAAAATGGGTCAGTTTAAATTTACCAGATATATATAAATATCTGTAAGACTATTTTAAAACTTACTCATTCTCAAAAGGAAATACAACAAGCATAATTTTCTAGTCTCTTGGTTGTGTCTTACAGCAAAACCAGGCCTTACTTACTCTTTGAAACAATCCTGTAGGCCAATTCCAAGCTTAATGGCAATATTTTTCTTGATTGCTACAAAGTGACCAATTAACTTCATTTGTTATTTTTCATAAAATTAGATTACTAAATTCATGCAGAATAGAAAAGTTATAGCTTAGTGGTTTTAACTGGCAACCTTAGTGTGACTAAAAGCAGAAGACCAAATCAAAACCAGAAGTTTATAACAAATCCCTCTATTGTTGACATAATCAATGTAGCCCAAAATAGACCCAGAGAATACCCTGTAAGTCAGCACCAAGTGACAGTAGGCACAAAGGGAAGAAAGCCACAGAACTAGTCCGTGGGACTGAAAAGACAGTGCAGGCTAAGAGCACCTGTTGGCCCCAGCACTAACATCAGGTGACTCACAACCACCTATAACTCCAGCTCAAATCTGATCAGTAGGCTCCCACTGCACTTTAAAGTAAAACCCAACTCCATACCACAACCCAAAGACTAATGTAATCCAGTCTCCTCGGAGTTATTTCAGCCTCACTGACTTCAGCGTGATCCTTCAACCCCTCACCCGCTTTCCATGTCCGGGGCTGCACCTCTCATCCCCAAGCGTCCTTGTCCTTGTTGCTGAAGCAGCTGGCTCTTCTTTCCATCTCCCCGAGCCTTTCCTACCCTGCTATAGCGCCACAACCCCAAAAAAGCCCCCACTGTAGTTTTGATCATGTGAGTTAAAAGTTTAACTATGATCTGAATGGGAATCTTAGGCTCTTTTTAACTTGGAGGCTTGTTTTTTTTGCTTGATTTTTTTTCATAATGTTGCACTATGTAGCCCTAACCAGCCTGGAATCAGCTAGCCCTCTACTATAATTTTCACAGCTTTTAACCATAACCCCACATCAGTGTCACTTACTTGTTTCTTCTTTTCCACCCTTCCCCACCTCCAGCCCAGCTCAGTGAAATGCAAACTCTTTTAAAAACTTAACACCTGTTATTTACTGCTATAGCCTCAACATAAGCAGTTCCTAGTCATAGAGATCGGCTGGGTAAACACAGAGGCCATCACAGAACCTAGAAACCATGTTGGACTTAACATCCCCAAAAACACTTCAAGTAAGATCGCAGGAAGCATTCACATTAGTTTCAAGGGACCTGCCTGTAATCAGATGGATTATTTACAAGCAGAATTTATTGAAATTCTTGCCATGTGGCAGGCAAGCTCTGTAGAAGCTCTACAAGCATTCTCTCAGAAGGCACCCCACCATAAGGGCTCTATTATCGTCATTTCCACATGAAAAAGCAAGTAAAGCAGAGGCCAAAATTGCTCTCTATAAGAAGCAAAGCATAGACTACTTACTGTTCTGGCTATTTTTTGTTGCTTTGATAAACATCATCAAAAACAACTTTGGGGACAAATGGGTTTATTTGGCTTACATGTTAAAGACCATCTTGGAAGGATGCCAAGACAGGAACTCAAGCTTAGACAGAGGGAGAATGCTGCTTAATTGGCCCACTCCTCCAGGATTACTCAACTCTCTTATATAGTTTTCTTATATAGCCCAGGCCCAACTGTGCAAGAATGGTACCACCCACAATGGGCTGAGCACTCCTACATCAATGATCTATCAATCAAGAAAATGTCCCACAGACTTATCACCAGGACAATCTAATGAAAGCAACTCTGATGTTCCTTTTTCCAAGTATGTCATGTTGAAAACCAACACTAGCCATCATATACTAAGTCTGTATCCAAATCTCACATTTAACCACTTGAATTAGTTACTTTTCTATCACTGTGATAAGAGACCATGACAAAGGCAACTTACAAAAGAAAGTGTTTAATTGAGCTTACAGTTCCAGAGGGTTAGAGTCCATGACAGCAAATGAAGACATGAACAGCTAAGAGCTCACATCTTGAACCACAAGCAGAAGGCAGAGAACAAAAAAGAACACAAGTCTTTTGAAACATCAAAGTCCACCCCTGGTGACACATCTCCTCCAATACGGTCACAGCTCCGAATCCTTCCAAAACAGTTCTACCATCTGAGGACCAAGCTTTCAAACTTATGTGCCTACAGGGGTCATTCTCATTCAAACCAACACACCACTCCTCTATAAAGTATAGTTAATACTTAAGTTTCTACAAAATTAAGATAGTGCATTGAAGCCTTTCCCTCAAAGCCAACCTCACAGCAAAGTCTCTTTAAACATTGGCTGGTGCTATTCTTGGTCTGATTCTATTTGTTGTATTTCAGGGAATAAAGGAAAATTTTAAAGAAGGCCTAGGTTTGTATATAGTGTTAATTCAAATTATCAGAGCTGCATATGCAAACAGCTCTGTCTTTGAATATGGTGAAATTCTAGAAACACTGAAACAAAACTAATGTAAAAAAAACTACATATTAAAGGAGCACAGAGCACAAAAGACTTATGCTATGACTCCACAACTCACTATGGTACCTCTGCACAACATTTCATCTCCCATTTCATCTGTATATTTGATTTTTAGGCTTCACTTCACCTAGAGCATCTAACAAGGGATAAAGACAGGCCACTTTCATCATAAGAATTGGCCAACCTGGGGGCTGGAGAAATGGCTCAGCGGTTAAGAGCATTGACTGCTCTTCCAGAGGTCCTGAGTTCAATTCCCAACAACCACATGGTGGATCATAACCACCTGTATATGGGATATGATACCTTCTTCTGGTGTGTGTGTGAAGACTAAGTACACATAAAAAATAAATAAATATTAAAAAAAAAAAAAGAATTGGCCAACCAAAAGTCACCAGTAGCAACACTTTGTGTGTGTGTGTGTTTGTGTGTGTGTATGGTTGGTTGGTTGGTTGGTTGGTTGGTTGGTTGGTTGGTTGGTTGGTTGGTTGGTTGCAGGGGTGGTTGTCGTTGTTGTTGGGCTGGTTTGGGCCTTTTCCCCCTTTCGGACAAGGTCTCACTATGTAGCCTTGGCTAGCCTGGAACTCAGTATGTAGACCAGGTTGGCCTATAACTCACAGAGACCCACCTGTCTCTGCATCACCTGTACTGAGATTAAAGGTGTCCACCACCACAGCCAGACCATTTTTTTAATAAGAACATTATCACCAAAATAGGTGAAAACCACTATTCACCTCAGTGCTTACTCAGACACTAACTGAAAGTGATAGCTTCATTTCTACTAATGAATGCTTTCTGGCAGGTAACCACACCATGAGACAGTTCAAAACACAGCTCAATTAAACAGGGAACAAGGTATACAAATGAGTTTGGGTACATAAATTCAAGGTTTGGAATAACAGTGGAATGTTCAGAAAGAAATAAATGTACAAAAGCGTAATGATTTTAGAGGAAGCTGCTGCATGTTCTTTTTCAGTCCCTGCAGCTACCTCGGGGCTTAAACTACAACTTAACAATATATTCCAGGCAAAGAGAACATGTGTATATGATGTAGAGGAGGCAAGCTCAGGAGGCAAGCTCAGTCTCGAATGTCCCTTCCAGCTCCTCAAGAACGTCTCATTGTGAAGGAGTAATTGCGCTCTGTGTAGCAGCTGCATGTGCTCAGTCCCTGGATACCACTGAAGAAGCAGGAAGAGTTCCTTTCTCCCCAAAGCTACTGAATAATTACCCTGCACTTTTTAGTCTCTTGAATTTCTATATCTTATTCACTGTTGCAGGGCTGTGCATAAAGGCAGCTAATAAATGGCTGTTGAATTACCGTGTTTAATATAGTACTGGATATAAAACAAGGTTAAAAATTTTAGCATCATGAACAGCTGTCCAAAACACAAAGGGAAAAATTAAAAGATTTACATCTTTAATATTTACTTTTTTTAATTCCTATGTGTATATGCACACACACATACACGGGTATATGGAGGCAGAAAAAAAAAGGCATCTGGTGCCCTCCTCCATCAGACTCCACCTGTTCCTCTGAAGCCAGGGCTCAAGTCTTAGCTCGTGTAGAAGCAACCCCAGTTGCTGTCCTGCTCAGTGCTGGGATTACAGATATGTGCGTGGAATGCTCAGTTTATGTGGAATCCTCATGACAACAGAGCAAGCGCTCTTAGCCAGGGACCCTCTCCAGTTCTGAGAATTTACCCTTTCTCACTTAACTAAGAGTCAAAATCAAGTTGATAGGAAACAGAGTAAAACAATAAATTTTCAAAAAAAACTTTGTTTCCACATTATGCTGAATTCAACTGCTAACATGTTTAAGGCTGGTAAATAATTAGTTCATTTTTCCGTTATTTGAACTTTACTTTTAATTAAGCAAATAATTTATGTACAGGTTATACAAAGGTAAACTTTAGTCAAATCCAAAGCTGGAATAAAAAAAAATTTTTTTTGAGATTTTACTAAATAAATTGTTTTTCATTTGGATACAATCTTTAGAGATTCACAACACACGCAAAAGTTTCCACTCTTCCTTCCCGTTTCGCAGCTGAACCTGATCAGGATGGAAATGAGTCTGTCACATGAATGCATCATACGTTTTACATGAATGCTGCAGTTGACAGCTATCATTTATCACAGCCAAGCTCTTGATCAGCTCTACACCACAGCCCGTTAAAAGCATAAAGCAGGGGTCAGACCCAAGATGGCTGCCAGGAGAGGACATTGTGTCTGAGGAGTAGGACAGCAGTAAAAACGAAGCAACCAGGAGACTGAACTCTGGGACCTAAAACACCAGCATTTGTGATTGCCAGGTGAGCGAAATTCCTACGGTGAGGAAATCAAGTGGGAAAATCCTTGGGAAACCCAGTTATTCCCCGAAAAAACTCCAGGTGACCAGTGGTGCACAGCCCTGATCTGAACAAGCAGCCTCCCTGGGCGCCAACAGCTGCCATACCAGACTGGGTCACACAGTCTCTGGGCCAAACTAAGGAGACCCTGGGTACCGTTTCAACCGGCCTGCATACAGCAGGCACACACTGCTCGGCAATGCCTGCAACCACTCCAGACCGTGTGTGTGTCCACAGGCCTGTCTAAGAAGGCTCCAGATTCCATTCCCCATACAGGGCTGCATCAGGTGGGCACACTCCCCATGGAGGCACTAGCCACCACACCAGACTGGGACACGCAGCATCAGGTCTAGACTGAGGTGCCCCCAAATATCATCTCAGACCGTGGTGCACAGCCCCTGGCCCAGAAGGAGGTGCAAAGTCTCCAGTCCAGAGGAGAGCCCTTAGCAGCAAGCCCAGGACAGAGAGTGGAGCCTCCAGACCAGAGCGGTGCCCCCAGCTGACGTCTCAAAACCGGACAATCAGCCTCTGGCACAGAGGCCAAGCCAAGAACAGAGGGATGAGCAGCCTGTGGTGATCACAGCTTCTAGCACAGACCAGGAAGCCCGGCACACAGATCCCACAACAGAGTTCAACTGAGGCAACAACACACACTATCAAACCACTGGAACTCCCTGATCTTCTTGAAGAATACTCCTGACACAAGAGATTGACAGTTCCAGTCTGAAGTTCAGCCTTAAGCACAAACAGCTCCTTGATTATATATAAACAAATGCCATAAGTCGACATAAGAACTCGCCCAACAAAAATCAGGACACCATGGCCCCACCAGAAACACCCAAAAGCAATGGATATTTTAATTCAGTGGAGTCACAGGAAAATTATGTTAAAGCTATGATTATGCAGATATTAGAGGAACAAAAAGAGAGACAAAAATAGGAAATGAACAAGGCCCTCAAAGAAATTCAGAAGAATATAACTGCCCACATAGAGGAACAATTAAAGATATAGAGAGGAAACAAGCAAAAAAATAGGAGACACAGTCAATCAGATGAAGGAAACGATACAAAGCATGAAAACAGAATTAGAATCTATAAAGAAGACACAAATGGAGAAGAACCTGGAACTGGAGAACTTAGAGAAAAGATCAGGAACCACAAAGGTAAGCATCACCAATAGAATACAAGAGATGGAAGAGAGACTCTCGGGAGCTGAAGATACACTGGCTGAAATGGATTCCTCACTCAAGAAAAAAATAAAATCGGAAAAGTCCCAAACACAAAACATCCAAGAAATCAAGGATGCCATGTAAAGACAAAACCTAAGAATAATTGGAATAGATTAAAAACAAGACTCCAGGCTCCAAGGAACGGAAAATATTTTTAAGAAAATCATAGAAAAACTTTTTCCCAACTTAAAAAAAGAATTGTCCATAAAAATACAAGAAGCCTACAGAACACCAAATAGACTAAACCAGAAAAGAAATACCTCTCGTCACATCATAGTCAAAACACTAAACCTACAAAAAAAAAAAAAGAAAAAATATTAGGGGCAGCAGGGAAAAAGGGTCAAGTAACATATGAAGGTAAACCGATCAGACTCACACCAGACTTCTCATCAGAATCTATGAAAGCCAAAAGGGCCTGGGCAGGAGTCATGCATTCTTTAAGGGAACACAGATGTGTCAACCAAAACTACTATACCCAGCAAAGCTTTCAATCAACATAGAAGGAGAAAACAAAATTTTCCATGACAAAACAAAATTCATGCAATACCTACACAGCAACCCAGCCCTACAGAAGGTACTAGAAGGAAAACTTCAGTCCAACAAAAACAACTACACCAAAGAAAATATAGGATACAGATAATCTCCAAATGACAACAACAACAAAAAAGCAATGAATCACAGTAAGACCACAAACTCCACAATAAAAGGAAATAACAGCCATTGGTCACTATCATCTATCAACATCAATGGACTCAACTCTCCAATAAAAAGACACAGACTAACAGAATGGCTGCGGAAACAGGATCCTACATTCTGCTGCATCCAAGAAACACACCTATGC
>CM053754.1:41312678-41378672 GCA_028658305.1 Pachyuromys duprasi
ACGATCATCCTAAGTGAGGTATCCCAAAAGCAGAAAGAAACATATGGTATATACTCACTTATATAGACCTATAGGATAGGAAGGTCATGCTGAAATCTATACACCTTGGGAAAATATACCAGAAGGAGGACCCAGGTTGGTATGATCAATGCTCGTTTAGATGAACAAATGGGATGGACATTGAATGGAGGACAAAATAAGCAACAGGACAGGAGCATACCAAAGAGGGCCTCTGAAAGAATCAATATAGCAATGCATCAAAGCAGATATTAAGACTCACAACCAAGCCTTCCGAAGAGGGCGGGGAATAATAATAAAAATAGGGGAAGTTAGTAAGACTTAGGGAGAACAGGAGCTCCACAAAGACCAAACTGAGCAGGGCACAGGGGTCTTATACGAGACAGTTTCTCCAACCAAGGATCATGTATGGATATGGCCTAGAACCCCCGCTCAGATGTGGCCCATGTTAGCTCGGTGTCCAACTGAAGACCCTAGTAAGGGGAACAGGGACTGTTTCAGTCATGAACTCGATGGCTGGCTCTTTGACCCTCCCCCATACACGCCAGGGAGTAACAGCCTGGCTAGATCCCAGGGGAGGACATTGCAGCCAGCCCTGAGGAGACAAGATGAACTGGGGTCGGATGGAAGAGGGGGAGATCCTCCCCTGTCGGTGGACTTGGATGGGGTGGGGAGGAGATGGGGGAGGGATGGGGAGAGTGGGAGGGAATGAGGGAGAGAGCTATGCCTGGGATGCAAAGTACCTACCCTGTGATTGATATAAAAATAAATAAATTACATTTTTAAAAAAAGAAAGAAAAACACTGATCACAGGATCATACTCAACCTCAAGGTCTCGAACTACTTAGAGATTAAAGCATAATTGCGGGTTTTAAGTTTAAACGAAATATGTAAGAGCCCCATAAAATATTTAGGGTGATTCCTATTTTATCATGTTTTCATTGGAAAAGGTACTAGGGTGTCAGGGGAAAGCCAATTAAAATTACCTTGCAATTTCATCTCACTCCAGAAGGGCTAGCATCAAGAAAACAACTGACAACAGATACTAGCCACAATACATGGAAAAGATGAGTCTTCACACAGCGCTGGGAGGAATGTCAGCTGATGCGGCCATTACGGAAACCCACACGGACGTTCCTCAAAAAACCTAAAAATACAATTACCATATACCCCAGCTCCACCACTCTTAGATATTTACCCAAGCAGTTTAAGTTGGCATATAAGAGAGAGACATGGGCACATGTGTGCTTGTTGCTATATCTTCCACAACAGCCAAGTTATAGAACTCACTTGGATGTCTGTCAATGGATAGGTGGGTTTTAAAACTTGGGCTACACATACATAACAGAACTTTATTCAGCCAGAAAAAAATGAAAATATAACACCTTTAGAGGAAAAAAATGGATTAAACTGGAGATCATTGTTATAGAAAATAAGGCCAGAAAGATGAGTATTTCATGTTTTTCTCTCCATTGCAGAATCCAGATTTGTCTGGGATACAAAGTACATAACCTGTGATTAATATAAAATAAAAATGTTAAAAAAAAAAAAAGCACAAAGCAGTGCTTGCTGTAGTTGCCACTGGGGTAAAAGGCATTTTAAACATATAATTACCCTACACAGTAACACTTAATAATCTTTTCTAAAAACAGCTAGCATCCTTCCTGGCAGGATTTGTTAGTAGGATTCTTGATAACCTGATACTGACTAACCTTCTGGATCATTCTGGGCAGAAAATCATGAGTAAATAATTCTGCATTAACAGAGATAGCAAGCAGCATCAAGAGTTAGAAAAGGAGCTTTGAAAGAAATGCTCACACCCAAATTGTAAAGGACAGACTGCTGAATGCCTTTGGGTGCCGTTCATTTAAGTTCACTTGTGTTTCAGGGTTTTGCTTGGCATTTTGTGTTTGCCTGTCTGTCTGTCACTGGGGTGAACCTAGGGTCTCCAGCATGCTAAGCATGTGTTCTACTACTCACATCACCAACCCTTACATTCTTGAGAATGGTCCCGCTCTATAAAATGATCCTGTGTAGCTTCCATATACACCTGCTGTGGTGAGGGATGAAAGGACATCACCACTACCACCCCACCCCGCCCCGCCCCTAGCCAGCCAGATTAACTGAACTAACCCTGGTGATCAATGCAGTGACAGTTATCAGCCAGATTGCCCTCATATCCTTAAATTCTTCTGATTTGGGGGGAAAAAAGAGGGATTGAGGCAGAGTCTCACATATAACCCTGGCTAGCTTGGAAGTAACTATGTAGACAGGCTGGCCTGTGCCCTCCCAAAAGCTGGGATTAAAGGTGTGTTCCACTATGCCCACTTCTCAGATTCTTTAAACAGAAATTATTAAAAAAAAAAAAAACTTACTTTCTTACAAAATTTTAATTTCATAAATGTCTATGCCAAAGCACACTATTTTAACATATGTGGTCTTAATGAAACTTTTCAATGTGTTAGAAGTCAAATATTCATATGCTGTAGATTCATGTATCGTTGCCTCCCCCCCACCCCACCCCCCTTCCTGGAGTTCTCCTTGTTATTTCGCCTCTCTGGGTCTACAGATTGTGGCTTGGTTATCATTACTTAACAGCTAATATCTGCCTATAACTGAGTACATATCATGTTTGTCTTTCAGGGTTCCCTCACTCAGGATGATTTTTTCCCTAGTTCTATCCATTTACCTCTAAGTTTCAAGATGTTGTTTTTAACAGCTAAGCAATACTCCGTTGTGTAATTGTACCACATTTTCTTTATCCATTCTTCAGTTGAGGGAATCTAGGTTGTTTCCAGTTTCTGGCAATTATAAATACTAGAGTTTGTGGGTAGACTAGAGGCAGATGGGGATGAAAACAGGAGGGATCAAGAGGGGGAGGGAGAGAAGCAAGGAGAGAGGCAGCTAGAATTGGAAGACATCGAGGGGGCAACATAGAAACCTAGTGCAGTAAAAACTTGCTGGAACCTATGAGAGTAATCCTAGTGAGGACTCCTAATAACGGAGGAGGGTGACCCTAGGGAGGGTCAGAAGGATATGGAGTCTGAGCTAGCCATCTTCTGCAACAAGGCAAGGTGTCCTGTGGACACCTTCTGGGTACTAAAGGCTCCAATTTCCAAACCTAGAAGACCACACTCAACATCCTGTGGACACCTTCATGGTCACCGTGGCTACTGGCGCTCACTCTCACCGCCCAGTGAAGGGGATACATTCTGGTACTGTGGGGGACAGCCAGCACAGCACAGACAGTAAATACAAGCAGAGCTGAGCTAGGTTTGGGAACCCAGTTCCATTCCCCACCATCTAAGGGAAGCCTGTGAGACACTGGAACAGCTTTAGGCAAAAAACGAAAACAAGAAACAGGACACTCCTCAACTCACAGGCCTGGCATCCACAACAGCTACCATGGAGAGAGACCCTCTCTCAAACAAGGTGGAACGGGACTGACACCCACAGTTGTCCTCTGACATACACACAAATCATATATACATGTGAACGAAATGCTAACAATAGACTGAAAAAAATGAGAAAAGAGAAAGGACAAAATAAATACACAAAGTAAGTAAATAGGATTATTTCTGGATAAGAGGATGGGGGTTCATTCTATTACATTTGTCATTCTATTTGCTATGTTAATTTTTTCTTACAATAGGCATATATTCTCTTTTAAATTAAAATGGAGTTATTAATTATATTCAAATAAAAGCATAAGATAAATTATTTTACTCTCAATAAAAATCAGTGATCTTATTTATTCACTGGAAACTACAGTCTTTATCATCTGCATATTAGGCAGTTTAATCATAGCACCAAGGCTAAAAAAAATAAGTCTCATTTGATCCAATTACACCACTTATTAAGTACTATTTAATGAGGAAGTATCACCTTTGAGTTATTAGATGTTATAACAGTCCTGCAGAATTCCAAACAAGTAATCTAATGGAATTATATTTGGTTCTAAAATGTTTGTCAGAAGATTAATCATCTGCCTCTAAAAAAAAAACAATTAAGTGTTCTTCCAGTGTGTTCAACATCCTCTATTCATTATAATCAGTAGAGGATACAAATTTTTAGTTGACAAAACTTCAGCACAAAGATTTCATTTGTATTAATTTTCCATTACACATCAATATAGCATCTACAAAGCCAAAGTTTTTTCCATTGGTAGGTAAGAATTGGGAAAGTCTTCACATATTTTAACCTCTGCAAAGAATAAAGAAAGGTCTTTGGAGAGGCGGGTCACTGGTTAGAGTGTGCACCATTCTCTAGGGGACCCAAGTTCAGTTCCCAGCACCCACATTGGGCAGCTCACAACCACCTGTAACTCCAGCTCTAAGAAGACCTAACCCCTCTGGCCTTAGCGGCACCCACACAGACACAATTAAAAAAAAAAAAAGATCTAGGGAAGAGGGTGGGGGAGATCCTTCTATTATGTTGACATTTGGACAAACACTTGAAGATCTAAGACAACAGTGTTGTTGGAGCAAGATGAGAGGTGGGTGGGAAGTGAAACTGAAGACAGCAGGGGCAAGGTCACATTAGAGCTTACAGGGATTCTGCTATGGACATGTACATGTCTGCACCTGTATCACAAGTACTAGAGTTTGGGGCAGAGACAGCATGTTTAACAGACATTTTTTTAAAGATTATCACAGCTTCTTTGGTCACTAAGCCACTAAAAAAGAAAAGGAAAAAAATGAGACCTGTTAATGAGGTTACTACAATAATACAGAAGAGGAGCTAGGCCCATAGTTCAGTTGGCAGAGTAGTTACTAGCATGCATGAAGCCCCAGCAATTTATAAAGGCTGGAAAGGGTGGTATATCCCTTTAATCCCAACATGAAAGAGGAAGAAACAGGATAAACATAAGTTTAAGGTTTTCCTCAGCTACATAGCAGGTTTGAGTTAGGGGCCAGCCTAGACTACATAAGACCCTGGGAAAGAAGTAAAAAACAGAGGGAGGGAGGGAAAGAAGGAGGCTAGTTTGTTATACAGTCGTGAAGAATACAGGATGTACATAGAAGTATAACGGTAGAGATAGTGAGGGGTTACAATTTAGATACATATTTTCATTTATGCTTTCATATTTTCCTATATTATACTGAGGTTTGGTTGGATAGGTGTGGTTGTGTAAGACTTTAATCCCAATAGTCAGAAGGCAGAAAGAATTTGAAGTCCAAGGCCAGAATGGCATGCATAAGACAATCTTGATTCATTAAATAGATATGTTTGTGTACAGATACATACATATTCTGAGACAGCAAGATGATTCAGCAGGTTAAAATGCTTGCCATGAAAGTCTAGAGTTCTGAGTTTGATCCCGGGAACCCACCATGGAAGTAGAGAACTGATGCCTGGAAATTCTTTTCTAACTTACATAAGCACCATGGCAATCACTGCCCCTCACAGCAATAATAATAATAATAATGTTTTGATTATATACATTTAATGCATAAATGTTCTGATATATGTATATACTGTGAACTACTCATTTCTATCAATCTAATTAACATTCCATCTCCTCATAGTTACCTGTGGTGATGCAGGCAGAACAGCTGAGATCTACTATCACAAGATTCTAGTTCACAATACAGTACGTCTTCTAACCATATGATTAGTCTGTGTATAAATGTGTAATATATGTGCAGTGGTGTGTACATGTGTACACACCAATGCACACAGAGGCCTGAGGAGGATGTCAGGCTCTCTGCCTTCTTCCTTGAGACAAGGGCTCGCAAAGCCCACAAAACTAGGCTGGCCTATCACCATCCCCTAACTGCTGGGATTACATGGGGTGTATAACCACAAGTGGCTTTTTGCATGAGTAATGCCATTTTGAACTCAAGACCTCATGCTCTGGGCAGCAAGCAATCCACTGAATTGTCTCCCAGGTCCACAATACACTGTTATTAACTACATCACCATTTACACATCAATTCTCCACCTAGTCAAAGATTACAAGCTTTCAATTGTAAGGTGAGTAAACAAATCTTTTTTTCTTAAATGTGGTTGGTGGACTAGATGTGGTAGACTGTTAGAGAAGAATAAGACAGAATCTATATGCTACAGTTCACATAATGGGGAAAAAAGCAGAAATGATGCTGAAATGTAGACAACTAAGCAGTTATTCATCTGTTTTTTAAATAATGTAGTGATGTGTGCACTTCCTAAATCCTTAGAGTGTAATTTTGTCCATGTATGCAAGGAAAGACTACATGGCAAAAGGATGCCAAGATTAGAGTATACAGCTTTATCTACAGAATATAATTTGGAGCCAACCTTGACTATGTACAACAAATGTTGGAATTTATAAGCTTAGCTGCACTCAGGAGTGACAATGAATACATACACAGCTCCTTTGCTGCTAACAACATCTGCCAAGTCCCATGTAATTTAGAATCCCTCTAAAGCCTCACTAGCCCTCTAAGCCCTAGGTATCCCACACAGCTTTAAAACCCTATCAACTAGTGGGGCATGATGGAACACACCTATAATCCCAGTGCTGAACTGGCAGAGGCAAACGATTACAAATTCAAGACCAGCATTACCTATACACCAAGACTGCAAACACACAGAGAGAGAGGAAAATGGGCAAATATATAATGGGTTATAGTGAATAAATGCTAAAGCTAGCTCAAGACTGACAAAATAATTTGGTGAAATTAAGGCTACGTAAGCTACGTAAGTAAGATGCTTTAAAGGATAAAGAAAATGGGCCTGGCATGGTGGTGCACAGTCCTCTACTGCTGGTGGAAGTGCAAACTTGTACAGCTACTACAGAAATCAATATGGCAACTCCTCACATAAGTGGGAATCAATCTACCTCAAGACCCAGCTATACCACTCTGTGTATATACCCAAAGAACACTCCAGTCTACCACAAGGGCATTTGCAACTTTATTCATAATTGCCACAAACTGGGAACAACTTAGATGTCCCTCAACTGAAGAATTGATAAAATGTGGTACATTTACACAATGGAGTATTACTCAGCTGTTAAAAATAAAATCATGAAATTTTCAGGCACATGGATACATCTAAAAAAAATTATCCTAAGTTAAGTAATCCAAACCCAGAGAGACAAATATAGTATGTGTCCACTTACATGTGTACATTAGCTATTAAGTAAATGATAATCAAGCTAAAAACCACAGACCCAGAGAGATTAGGTAAAGGGGAATAATCTTCGAGGGATGCGTGGATCTCCTTGTAAGGGGAAATAAGGATAGATTTTTGCAGGTGGGCTGGGGGCAGGGGGTAGCCAGTGGAGACAGGAGCAGGAGAGAATCAGGTGTTGGGGTTAAGGGATAGAGAAGGAGTACAGGGAGAAACAGCTGGATCTGGGGAGAATTAGGAAGGTAGTGTGGAAACCTAGTTCAGAGGAAACTTCCTGGGATCTATGAGGGTGATCAGGACTTCTAGTAATGGGAAATATGGAGTCTGAACTGGTCATCTCTTATAGGCTTCCAGGGGCAGGACTGTGCTGCATTCGATTGAGTTTTTGGCCAAGGGAGGGTCCTGTAGAAATCCCTAAACAACCAAGGCTGATGCTAGGACACAGAGAGTCGCTCTCCAAAAACTGACAGCAGGTGCCCCATTGCTGAGGACAACATCCACATAACTCACTGAATGAAGAGAAGTCAAGCTAGTGCCTTCATGGAGCCTTCACCCCTATGTTCTAGTCTCTTTGGTACTGAAGGTACTCTAGAGGATATGGAAAGAGAAACCTGAATACTGACCCAGCCACAAACCCGTTGCCCTTAAATCTGTCTCACCTGCAAGATGTGCGGGAAAAACAGTGGTGAAAAACTTGGGAAATGACCAACCAAAGTCTGATTTAACTTGAGGTCCAGTCCACATGAAGGAACCCATGCCTGACACTGCCTAGATGGCCAGGAACCAGAGACTGGATAGCTCAGAAACCTAGATAGAACCAAACACAACTGGGGTGTGTGTGTGTGTGTACATATTAAATGAAATGAAATAATTCCGAATGTTATTCTGCTATACTCATAAATTGGTGCCTTGTCCAGTTATCAGAGAGGCTTCCTCCAACAGCAGATGGGAGTGGATGCAGAAAAAGAGAGTCTAACTTGGAAATCTCCATCTGGTCCCTCCCCTCAGAGCTGGGGTAGTCCCATGGAAGAAGGTACAGAAAGACTGTATGAGTCAGAAGAGGTGGAGGACACCAGACCACCACCTACTGAATCAACTCAGCAGGGAGCATACATACACTGAAGCAGCAAGCATGAGGGCTATAGGGGTCTACACCAGATCCTTAGCGTACATATTGTGATTGTTAGATTGGTGTTTTGTGGGACTCCTAACAGTGAGAGTAGGTGTGCCTCTGAGTCTTTCCTCCTGCTGGGTTGCCTTGTCCAGCTTCTATGCTAGGGCTTTTGCCTTGTCTTATTATATTTTGTCTTGTCATTTGGTTGTTCTCTCATAAAGGTCTGCTCTTTTCTGAAGGGAGATGGAAGGCGAGTGGATCCAGGGGAAAGGTGAGCAGGGGGAGGGGTGGTTGGAAGTAGACTGTATACTGTGAGAGAAGACTCTATTTTCAATTTTTAAAAAACAGGGAGGAAAAAAAACAATAGAAAAAAGAAAAAGAAAGAAAAGAAAATGGGCCTAGCATGGTAGCACACCTTTAATGTAGCAGTCAGGAGGTAGCAGTAGGTAGGTCTCTGTGAGTTCAAGGCCAGCCTGATCTACACAGCAAGCTCCAAACAACTGGAGCTACACAATGAAACCCTACCTCAAAGAAAAGAGACAGAGGAAGCAAAAGAAGAAAAGAAAAGAAAAGGAAAAGAAAAAGAAAAGAAACAGAAAAAAAATGGACAGCAAGATAGCTCAGCAGGCAGAGGTGCTTACCACCAGGAGTCTAATCCAAGGAGCCCTTCCACATGTGAAAAGAGAGAACAGTTCCTGAAAGTTGTCCTCTGGTGTCTATGTTCATACTGTGATATGCGTGCACACTTTACCACAAAGGCACACATGTATGCACACACACAAGCAAATAAATAAAAGAGGATCTTAAAAAACTAGTAAAATAAGCAACTAAAAATGATAAGATTTCAATATTCACTGTTTAAACAATTATAATCATGCATCACTCTTCTGTATGAATGAAGATTTCGTTAATGACATGCAACAAAAGCAAAATGAGGCACTTAAGAAATTATAAATTTTATTTCAGAATCATTCATTTTAAATGTTATGCTCATTATCATAATTTCATGGTTCAAACTGATTTTATAAGATGATTATGCCATACATTAAAATTTAAAATACTTTTATTTTGAATAGCAAAACATATCTCATCTGATACTCTCAATTCTTACTTTTTGGTGGAAAAGATTTAACAGTTTAAAAAAAGATTTGAAAATTTTTCTACCTTATACTGTAGCCATTTCATATGAACCATTTAGGTTTTGATTTTGTGTTGGTACTGTTGTTGTTGTATTGGCTGGCTGGTGGGTTGGCTGGCTGAGATAGTCTTGAGTGGCTCAGGCTGGCCTGAATCTCCCAAATAACCAAGGATAACCTTGAACTTCTGATCCTGTGCCTCTATCTCCTGAGTGCTAGGACACTCCATCCCCATTATGTGAGCCAGAGCCCCATCCACCATGCTTTGCTCTTCTGTTTTGACTTGGCTTGCTTTTTACAGAGCTACAGAATAAAGCCACAGCCTTGCACATCCTAGGCAACTGTTTTCCCACTAAGCTAGAACTTGGGCCTTCAGCTTCCCCATAAAGATTGATGCAGAACATGAAGTGAGGCTTCTGCTCTGTGCCAAGAGCAAGTATCCAGTGAAGTTAAAGAAAACCATGATACTTTTCTTGCAAAAGATAAAGAGCCTGGGTGTAGAATTCTACTTAGCAGACCTTTAAAAATTTTAATAAAAATTCAAACTAAAAAGGGGATTACAAAAGTATTTGCTACAGGAAGCCAAAAGTGTACTCACATGACAGTTCACCATTAGTTCAAAGGCTTTTCCATAAAACATGGAAGAGAAACCTGGGCTTTCAAAAAGTTTCAATACCAACGTATACATATATTTGATGTACAAATTCCTAGATGCCAGGCACTGGAGGAGGCACTGTGAGACAGAAGCTCCTGCTCTGCTAGATTACAATTGTAGGAGAGAAGGCAAGAAGCAACAAAACGATAAGCCACAAGCAACTATGAAAATGACTGCTATGCTTAATGTAACCACAAACAATGGAAGAGATGACACTAGGAAAGGGCTCCAGTTTTATAGAGGATGGGCAAGAAAAGGCTCTCTGACAGAGTTGACAGTTGAAGTTGACAGGCTTAAAAGAGGTAATGGAGCAGATCAGTCTCAGAAGAGAACTCCAGGCAGGGAAAAAAGGGAAGACAAAAACCATGGTGAGAATAAGCCTCATATGAATGAAGAGGAAGCTCATTTAAAAATAATTGACTAAGGTGGAATTGCAGTAAAGTGGCCAAAAATGGGTCAGATCATAGCAAGCCTTTTAGGTGACTACAAAGACTGACTTTGTTCTTTTTGGGGGGGCAGCAATAAAAAGCCATTAGAGAATTGCAGGCAAAGAGAAAAATATGGAGGCTGGAGAGATGGCTCAGAGGTTAAGAGCACTGGCTGCTCTTCCAAAGGTCCTGAGTTCAATTCCCAGCAACCACACGGTGGCTCAAAACCATCTATAATGTTGCCCTCCTCTGGCATGAAGGTACACATGCAAGCAGAATATTGTATAAATAATAAATAAATCTTTAAAAGAAAAAAGAAAACACACACACACAAAATTACTCTGATTGCTGTGCTCACAATAACTGGAAAGGTAATGAGGCATCACCTACAACCCCAGCACTTGGGAGGCTAAGGCAGGAGACCGCCAGAAGTTGAAGGCCAGTTTGTGATATGTAGCAAGACTTTTGTCTCAAAACACAACAAATGTGGAACTATGGTTGGCGGAGAGTAGAGCTCAATGTTAGGAATAGTTGCCTAACATGGAAGATAAGATGTCCTGGAAAAGAGAAAAAAAGGAAGGGAAAGAGAAGACGAAGAAGAGAGGAAGAAAGCAGGCAATAGTCTTGTCATAGCTATACACCGCTTTACAAAGTGACTGCTACTTGGCCCATTTCAAAAGGAAACTAATTTTCCATCTTATGCACAAAATTTGAAGGCTTTTGCGATAAACTTGTTTGTGTTTGTGTGTGTGTGTGTGTGTGTGTGTGTGTGTGTGTGTGTGTGCGCGCGCGCGCGCACCACGTAAGTTTAAGTCCCTGTGAGACCAGAAGAGGGCATCAGATCCTTTGGAACTAGAGCTGCAGGCAGTTGTGAGCCACCCAATGTGGATGCCAAAAACTAACCTTGAATCCTCTGCAAGAGCAGTCAGCGCTCTGAGCCACTAAATTATTCCTCCTGCCCTGAGATATTCTACGACTACTTTCAAGACTGATGGACGGCAGTTGAAGATGTGAGCTCTCAGCTGCTGCTCCAGTGGCCACACCTTCTTGCCGCCACACTTCCTCACTGTGCTGGTGATGCTCCCCAACCCTCCGGAGCTGTAAACCTAAATAAACACTTCCCTCTTTCGGTTGCCTTAGACACGGTGTTTTATCACAACAAGAGAAAACTAACACACTCCTAACATACAATAACAATTAAAATTAATAGCATTGAAGAGGCTGAGGCAGGAGTATTGCCATAAATCAGAGTTAAGTATCAGTATCGTGACTCTACATAAATAGGGACAGTGAGTGCTTCAGTATTAAAATTAAAATTGCTGCCAAGCCTGACAACCTGAGTTCAAACTCCCAAATCCATGGTAGAAGAGAGCCAACTCCAGCAGGGTATCCTCTGAACTCCATACACATACCCTAGTGCATACACAATATCATGAATAAAATTAGTAAATAAATTAAATGTAATTTATTTTAAACCAAATAAAGTGACTTAAAGAAAAAAACAGAAAGCAAACAATTGGACAAATGAGTATAGTTTTGGCCCTAAGTTGTCTTTTTTTTTTTTAACTTAAGACCTGTGCTACACAAGTTTTCCTACTATAACAGAAACAATAATGATTTGATGAAACTTGTCCAGGGGAAGTTTCCTCAAAACCAAGAATCACTGGAACTTCAAAGTTAGTAATAGTCTTCAGGGAAACTCTGCCACCTTAATGCCAAATCAGAGGTGTGGGGGGGGGGGGTGTGTACATCCCTACTCACATGCATGTGTTTGTGCATGTGTGAGAGATATGTGACTGTATGCAAATGTGCATGCAGGTGTGTATGCATACATGTGTACATTCATAAATACCCATGGTCCACGCTGGGCATCATCCTTCATCATTCTCTGCCTTAATTACTGAAGCAGGATCTCACCCCAGAGCTCATTAACTTGACACAAGATCACACCAGTTTGCATGTGGGTACTGGAGGTTCAAATTCAGGTCTTCATGATTGTGCAGCAGGCTTTGACAGACTGAGCCAACCCTTCAAGACACTTTAAAGATGTCTTCTTTCCACTAAACACTCTGCTCCCCTTCCCAACCTTTTGTCCTCCAATACAAATGCTCTTTCCAATCCTTGACTCTTCCTAAGACATTCCCCTATTTCGATAACCATCCATCCATGGTGGCCCACATCAGAGATGAATCAACCTTCTGAATGTCAAGATCCAGGAAAAGTGTTTCCTCATCTCTTAGCCTCTCACCCGTTCCTTAGAGAGGATGACATCCAAGTATCTCTCATGTTCTCTGACCACTAAAAACTTCAGAAACCAAGATCACATGTTCACATGTCTACCTCTTCTCCACCTCTCCTCCCTCATAGTTATCAACTGTATCAATGTCCAGGTAGGTGAGGCACCCAAAATATCATTCCCATTGTTGCATATCAACCTAAGCCCTATATATCCCATTCAGTACCCTAAAAGCTTAAAGTCTAATATCCTTATAATAAGGTTATATCTCAATAATCTACTGTAAACTGAAAATATCCTATGTTTAAAAGCATTTAATCCAGATATGGAGAGATGGTTCAATGGTTAAGAGCACTAGCTGTTCTTGAACTGAGTTTAATTCCCAGCTCCCACATGGTAGCTTACTGTCTAGAACTCCATTTCCAGGGGATCCAATGTTTTCTTCTGGCCTCCTTGGGCACTGCACCCACGTAGTGCAAAGTCACACATGCAGACAAAATATCATACACATAAAATAAAAACAAAGTTTTTTTTTAAACCTTTTTGTAAAAGCCTCTAATAGGCTGGAAAGATGACTCTGTGGTTAAAAGTACAGTCTATTCTTTCAGAGTACCTGGGTTTGGTTCCCAGCACACATGTTAGTGACCCATATGTGCTCCATGGCATACTGTCCTGTACTTACACACAAACATGTATATCCATACAAGACAAAAGCTCTACTTACTTAAATGCTTCAAAACTCAATATAAAGCCTTTCCTCTATTTCTATTCACTATGTCTTAACAGTATATACTAGAAACTGAAGCTGTAGTTATGTAAACAAGGTCTGTTAAACAGTAAAATGTAAAGTAAATCTTGAAAGCAAACAGGCCAAAGAGAAACTTTTTTTTTTCTTTTTCTGTTTTTGGAGACAAGATGTCTAATCATTAGAATGTAGGTTCTCTTCCTAGAACTATCCAGGCTGCCCTTAAACTCACAAAGACCTACCTCCTCTGCCTCCCAAGTACTAGAATTTAAGAGAGAAAACAGGATACACCAGGATATAAAACTACTGTAACACTCACAATTACAGCATTTATTCAATATGTTTATCAGCCAAATTAGCAAGTAATTTTTCATCTGTCTAAATAAAGACTGGAAGATATACTATGGAACACAAAAAAGAACTAAAATACTCAGTTTACATGCTTGGATGGAATAGTTCATTGGTCTCAAGGCAAGTGAAAAGATAAGTCATTTAAAAGATATATAAATATGTAATCACAGCATTCAGGAGACAGAGGTAGAAGGATCCCTGTAAGTTTAAGGCCAGCCTGGTCCATACAGTAAGACTATATCTCAAAGAAAGGAAGAAACAAACAAACAGAGATGGGGAAGGGGAAGGAAGGACAAAGTATGCAGTTTTCTCACCTTACTTTTTCTAAATAAATGCTTTCTCAGCATAAACAATGAGGAATTGTGCAGCTTTTTTATTTCTTTATTATAAAGGGGATTTGGGGAGAGGGTCTCACTATATTTATGGCTTGCACCAAAATTCTGGACTCAAGCAATTGTCTTTGCCTCAACTCCCTGAGTACCCAGGACTATAAGTACACATCACAGCTCCCAGAGCTGTACAGACTTTAGAGTCAATGGCATGACAATCTTAAGACAGTCCTTGACTAAAATGGTCTGACTGGTTTCTTTTCAGCTTCACAATGGAGTGAGAGCAATACATTCAGTAGAAAGTATGCCTCAAATTTGGGTTTTAATCTTTCCCTCAGCAACATACAGAACATGAGATAAGAGGCTGGGCTCTTGAGGAAGCAGCAGCAAGCAACAGCTTCCAGTCAGTCACTGGATCACAGCATAAACAGCCCATAATCTACAGTATACTGTTGCTAAACCATGACAATCAGTAAACTATACTAAATGGATTATGTGTGTGCACACAGATGCACATATATATGTATGAGTATGGATGCATATGTGCCTGTCTACATGTACAGTTTGAGACAGGGTTTTTTAGTGGCCTAGATTTGGCCAAGTAGGCTAGGAAGGCTGGCAGACCGCCAAGATTCAGGGAATCACCTGTCTTCACCTTCCCTTCATTAGGATTATGACCACAGACCTCCTTTTAAACACAGGTTCTGGGGATCAGAGGCCCTCCAGACTGCAACACACATTCTACCAACAAAGTACCTCTCCAATACTATTAAGTGAATTCTTTACATAATTTTTTTCATTCTTACTTTTTTTTGGCATGTGTCTGTATGTATGCATGAGTATTAGCATGTTTGTAGGTACATATGTGGGTATGAGTATATGGGCATGTGTGTGGTTAATACCAAGTGGTTTCCTCAATCACCCTCCATTTTATTTATTGAGGTGAAGTTTCTCACTGAATACACAGCTGGTCAATTCCAGCTAGTCTAGACATATAGCTTACTCCAAGCATCTTCTGTCTCAGTTCTTGAACCCATTTATTTACCATTTACAGGGAGGCTAGAGAATCCAAACTCCAGTTTCCATCACAAGCACTTTATCCACTAAACCAGACAGGTTCTCATTATGTAACACTAGCTTGCCTGGAACTCACTTTATAGACCAAGCTGGCCTCAAACTCATAGAAAGCTACTTGTCTTTGCCACACAATTACACATCATGCTCACTCTTCTCAAGTGCTTTTGATGTACAATATTATCAACTTAGAGTAAGATTTGGGGGCTCTAACCTTTTTATAAGTTAAGGGGTCTGTATGATCAAAGTATTCAGATGCCTACAGAGACAGCTCAACAGTTAAAGAGTACAAAACACTCTTCTAGAGTATTAAAGTTTGGCTCCCAGCACTCACATCAGATGGCTCAAAAATACCTATAACTCCAAGATCCAGGAGGGCTGATGCCTCTGGCTTTCACAGGCACCTGGGCTCATATAAATACACATTAATAATAATAATAATACCTTTTTTTAAGTGCTCAAGCTACTGATTTCAATCCCAGCAAAATATAAACCAGGAAGGACAGCACTTGCCTTAATTTCAGCACTATGTAGTTAAGGCAAGAGAATCAGAAGTTCAAGGTCATTTTCACCTAAACAAATAATAAAACAAGCAAATACATGCATACTCAGGTTGAATGAAAATGTAAATTAGCAAAATGATACAAATCACAAATGCCACTGTCTTACTTTCAATGTGATTTTAGACAGATTAAAAACTTACTAGAACATACTTTAAAATGTTTTAATCTAATATTTGAAAATTAATGGGATTTACATTTTGAAAAAGTTTGAAATCATTTAAATAGTAAACCGACAAACAACTGTCCTATTAGGTTAGTAATTCTTATTTCCCGTGATGGAATGGTACATGTAAGTTCCGCCCAATTTATTGCTATTTATGAATCACAGATTTAAAGCAAACTTCTAAAGCTATGCTGTATTATATCATATGAAAGAGCTACAGATACTATACTTACTCTTGATAGTGGCTGTAATAGATTTACACCCCTAATATGAATTCAATTAACACTTTATGGATGCTGTCAAAAGGTATCACAAGGCCCAGAATATCAAAAGAATTACCTTTGAAATCACTTTATACTAGAAAAGAGTAAACTGTTCTACTTGTAATTACCATTAATCAATCATCATATGAAAAATTATTACATCTCGACAGGTATTTTTTACTTTGAAGTAACAATTTATTTACTTTTGGATTATTAGGCTGGAATTAGAGCCATCAGGGAATTAAAAATCCACCAAATATTAACATGATACAATAGATGTTTAAATATTTTTAATTAAAAAAAACAGAAAAAAAATAAGCAAAATATAGGAAAGAATGGTAACTGCTAAGATTAACTTGATAAGTAAATAAGGCAGATGTTTTGGCTATCCTTTATTACCAAAGCAAGTCAGGAGATTTGACATTGCATTCTTGTCCAGTTGTCTCTATAGAGTACCTTTATTTGTAACTAAAAAGGTCACGATTATTACACTTCAAATTTTAGATGAGTCATGGTACTTTCTTTGCAGAAACTGGATGTCAGTCAAAATTGTATCCATGCACTTGCTTGCTATTGAAAAATGTTTGTGAACAGGATCACTTGTCACTAGAGCATAAAGTACACAATCATAAAATACGTCATGTGGTTTTAATTTAGTTGGCTCCCAACTGCTAACACAGTACAGTAAATCTGCTGTATACCCGTCTCTCCTGAACATTCCAAAATTGCAGAATAGTTATAATCACATCCCTTTACTTTGCCTCTGGGAAGCCCATCTGTCTGTGGTCTTCAGCGGCACAGTTACTAGGATTATCCCTCGGGGCCAACGTGTTTTAAGGTTTATTAGAAGGTAAAAAACCTCTCAATGAGGTCCGAAAGAGCTCCATCTTTTGCATCTAAACCTCGACCCTGAATATGAACCACAACAGCAAAAACCTTCCATCTCAAATCTTGTCAACTCAGACACTGCCACTGGCATATTAACTTAAAGCAAAGGCAGGGAATGTCGACCAAGGAACCAATTTTTTTAAAAGTTTGCAATGAATGAGTGAATGGCTGCATAAAGGAAAGGATGACTTCACTGAATCCCAAACCTCCAAACAAGGGGTCAGGGCACCATGGCTGAAACAAACTTGGAGTGCTCCACACCTGCAGGTGCCTGCAAACCTCCACCTAGCCGCTGGACACTCAGAAGACCCACATACAAACCCTTCAGAGCCACAGACCTGAGTCAGAACACAGGCTCTGCTCGCCCAAAAGCCTTTGCGTGAAAGTGGACATAACCTACAGCTGAGTCCCAGGGAATAGACAGTTACCCCGTGGCCAGACAGGAGGACACCAGAATCCCTTGCGTTGTCCCAACTAGAGACCGGGGGTCAAGGAGAGGGAACAACTGAGGCAACCCGAGGCAGGTAAGGCAGACGGATCCTGCCGTCCGCCAGGGCCGCTAAGCCTCTCCACAGCACACCGGCCCGGTCGCCGCCAGCCCTGCTCAAGGCCAGGTCCTCCCGGAGCCAGGGCCCCCGACGGGCCAGCAGAAGGGGCAGCAGGTCAAATGCCCTGCCCGCCTCCCGCGCCGCCCCGGCCCTGCCGCCACATGCTCCGCCGCCCGCCTGCAGCCCAGCCCGAATCCTCCCTCTCCGGCCGCCATCGCCCCAGTGGCCGCGGCTGCAGGCGGCCCCTGTGCGGACACTGCCCACCCGGCGACTGCCCACGGACGGCCAGCTACGACGCATGGCTTACCTCACTTCTGCCACAAGCGCAACCCGCACCGCTCCCTGACGTGGTCCGCGCACCGCCTCCGCCGCCCGGGGGCGGAGCCTGAAGAAAACAGCCAATGAGAGACCGGCTTCAAGGACCAGTCCCGCCTCCTCGGCTGGGGCGCCCGCCCCTCGCGCGCGCATGCGCCTCCAGGCTCAGGCGGCTCACTGCAGCTGGACCGTGTGTAGCCGGAACTCAGAGCGGTAGCGGCAGTAGGGCAAGCCGAGCTTCGTGCTGACTCTGTGAGGAGCAATATCAAAGGATCCTGTCTGTAGATGCCACCGCACAGAGCCAGGGGGTCCTGTTGACATCCTGCCTCTGGGCTGCGTTGGGAGATGCAGGACAGCTTCTCGATATTTGGAGGTTTTTGTAAAGCGTGCGGGGGTTGGGGAATAGTGCTGATAACGCCAAGGGTTCAGAAATTTTAAAGCAGAGAGCCAGCTAGCTTGCTTCCTGTACCTACTGCCCGGTGACTTCACTTCTGCCTGCTGTGCCGGTCCTTCTACTTGCATAGTCAAGGCCCAGGAATTTCTGCTGGATTTTGATCTAAGGAGAGCTGGTTCAAAGAACTTCACTATGGGTGGTGATATTGTTATCTAACATTTATTATAGTCAAGCATTTTCTTTAGCGAAATGGGGAGACCAAGGGGATGGTCCCACAAGAGTCTGTGACACCTGACACAAAGCGCCAGATAAGAAAACAACTGCGTAAATAAATACGTTAAAATGACTAGACGTTTATCACCTTGCTGTTTCTAAACCCCTGTGCACTTTTTAAAGGATTAGGAAGCTTTAAGAGAAGTCTGGGTGCCATCTCTGGAGATTCTAATTCAATAGTTCTATAGTAGGAACTTAGCAAGCAGTTTTTCTAAGTTAAATGCATAAGGTCATTATACTATGTTTACAGGAAATTCTTGGTTTTCTATATTGCACTTAGGAAAAGTAATTATATTCCACAGACCACTTCTAGGTCTCCCAATATCTTATAATGCATTCATTCTGTAAGAATGTATCTAAATTAATTTTGATCCTGCTCCTGTATTCAATCTGTTTTAGCCATGGAGAAATGAGAGTCCTGTGAGGTTTCTAACTGCCTTTTGGGTTTTATTAGTTCGATAACATCCCCATCAGTTTTTCCAAACACACAAGTACAAATTTTAGGAACATTTTAATTTTTCTTCATCTATTCCTGTATTTGTT
Organism: Pachyuromys duprasi; assembly: GCA_028658305.1. Lineage (NCBI taxonomy): Eukaryota > Metazoa > Chordata > Mammalia > Rodentia > Muridae > Pachyuromys > Pachyuromys duprasi. The sequence continues at coordinate 41,331,831 of CM053754.1, forward strand.
TTTTTCAAGACAGGGTCTCAATTTGTAGATCTGGCTGTCCTGGAATTCTCTATGTAGACCAGGCTGGCCTCAAACTCACAGACATCTGCCTGCCTCTGTCTCCCAAGTGCTGGGATTAAAGGCATACTCTTCTACCCCTGGCTTATTCCTGTGTTTATAGAGGCTCATTGATCCTAACTGAACATGTTGGTATGTTCACAGCATTGTCTTAAAGATACCAATTTATTTAATTCACAAACAAAATTGAATAATAGTTGCTACATTTTTCAAATAAGAAAACCTAAGCACAATATGTGAAACAATTTGATCAAGACTATGTACCTAGCGGATAGCAAAGCCAAAATTTGAACCCAGATATCCTGTTGAGAATAAATAAATAAATTGCCTCTATAGAGCCCATAGTTGAGAGCCTTGTGAAGGAAATTCTGTCTATCAAAGAATGGTGGTGAATCTACTTTTAATATAGTCCATTTTTAACTCCTATAAGAAAATACCTTACTGGGGGAATATATTACAGATAATAGAAATATATCCCATCTGGGCAGTGGTGACACATGCCTTTGATTCCAGCAATTGGGAGAAAGAGGCAGGCAGATCTCTATGTGTTCCAGGCTAGCCTGGTCTACAGAGCAAGTTTCAGGACAGTCAGAGCTATACAGAGAAATCCTGTCTTGAAAAGAAATATAAACACATACACACACACACACATTCACTCTTTCTCTCTCTTTCACACACACACCCACGTACATATATACACACGCATACCTTATCATTCTATAGGTTAGAAAGTCCAATCAAGGAATGAGCAGACTTGTCCTCTAGCAGAGGCCTTGCTCCACAGACAATACCTTCTCTGTGTCCTCACATGACATAGAAGGGGTAAAGACTCCTAAAGCCCTTTTTTTTCTTTTTATTTTCTCCCTGGTGATGCTGAAAAGTCAAACTGAAAACTTCATGTACTTGCAGTATATGCTTTACCACAATCCTAGAACCCTCAAACCTTCAAACCTTTCTTCCTACCTCATATCCTCCTCTTCCCCTTTTCTTGACAGGAGGTCTCACTATGTATCCCAAGCTCAAACCCAGAGGACTACGTCGCTCAGGCTGACTTTGACTATCATTCTCTTGCCTCAGCTTCCCAGGTGAAGGGATCACAGACATCATTGATCCTGGTCAAACTTCTCTTATAAGGATGCTAATCCCATCATGAGGTTGAGTCTTTATAACTAATCACTTCCGAGTACATCAGCCTTGCTCCAAGACTGGGGATAACCTAAGGCATTGTATGTGCTAGGCTACTACTCTAGCACCATAGCCCCAGCTTTTAATGTTAATGCATTGGAAGTTAGCTTTTGGCATAGGAATTGCAAGGTAAGCTGGGCAGTGGTAGTACATGCCTTTAATTATAGCATTTGGAAGGCAGAGGCAAGCAGATCTTGATGAGTTTGAGGTCACCCTGGTTTACAGAGGAAACTCTAAGGCAGCCAGGACTACATGGAGAAACCCTATCTCGAAAAAAACGAAACTAAACAATTAAAAAACTAAACAACAAAAACAAATAAAACAAAAACAACAAGCAGGAATTACAAGTTTTGATCCAGAACTGTGTGGCACCAACTTACCCTTGAGTTCAACTTAGCAGCCAGCACATTCACAAGACCAAAGACTTTGAAAACAAAAAGAGTTCCAGAAACTGCCAGAAACAAAACTTTTACCAACATGGAGCTGGAACACATGTCATATACTGGGCTAGAAAATAGATTGATTTTTTTTCATAAATGTATTCCGTTTCAAAAACTATTTTCCAGAGACTACTCTCCAACCCTAGCACTACCAGCACAAGCATGTAAGATCTGCTCAGACTAGACTCAGATTCGCAATCCTCTTGTCTCATCCTTCCAAATTGGAGATAAGGTGGAAGGGTTGGGCAATACAGGGAGTGAAGTTTACATTTATCCAAGAAACCTGTAGAGGACGATCTACATTTCATGCCAGCTTTAATGGAAATAGCCATTAAATAATCAAAATAGGTCTCAAATGTATATTCTACTGTATGCATACAATGTAACATGCAAATGAATGCCTTACTTTCTAAGTTTTTTATCATATTTATCTATTGTATGAGTGTGGAGATCAGAGAAAGACGTGTGGGAGTCAGTTCTTTTCTTCTACCGCATGGTCCCCAGGTTGCAACTCAGATCATCAGGCTTGGTGCCAGGTGCCTTTACCTGCTGAGCCACCTCCTCAGCCCCTCCTTGCTTTTCAGTCAGGAGAATATCCACCATCTCCAAGAGGTAGGCAAGCAGACAATATTTCTCTGTTAAATGCCTTGTATTCTTTCTCCTGAGTAGTTAGGCAGTTCATTCTCTATTGTACAAGACTCTTTAGATAAGTAGTTTTTGAAGCCGGCATAGAAGGGCCTATTGACTCTAACAACAACAAAAAGAAAGAAAGGGGGTAAGAAAAATGTGTCCACTCCCAAATCGTTAGCAGAACTGAAAAGAATATGCTAACAAAAAAAGACACTGTAGTCTGAATTCCGACTGTAAAGAGAGGTCACGTCACCCGAAGCATCAAGGGAGACACTAAGCCTTGAACTTGCACCCAAGCGTGCTGGGCTGCCTGAACACGCCCACTCATTCATCAGCAGGCTTGGCACTGGGAGGAGAAATTCACTGCTGAGTCCCAGAGAGCCACTGTCAGCACGTAGCAAAAAGCAAACTCATTAGATTTAATTAGATGTATGTGGTTCCAGTTGTTCTTATTTCATTCAAAATAAAAGCCAAAGCCCTTGCACAGGCCAATGAGACCATGTACAGTTTACCTGTCCTGGGCCTTGCCCCTCTATCATGAACACATGCATTACCTTCTTGACCTTTCTCTTCACACCCTCCATCTCTCTGGACCTTAGTCATCCTGCTTCCTCTCTCCTGCAGGAACTCAGCATTTTCCCCAGCTCTCTTCATGATTCATTCGGATCATTGCCAAAATGCTACCTTCTAGATAAGGCCTACTTCTCAGTCAGGGGCTAAGGGCCCAGCAATAAACAGATGATATAATCAAATCAAACTGGAAGAGCTTAATAAGAGACTATCACAGAGCACGAGGCAGGGTTTTTAAAGATCACAAGGGAGACTCAGTAACATGGGCAACCCCAAACCACCCCTCCGCACAGGTAGTACAGTATGAAGAAGCTGCACGGGTAAGACTATCAGGAAGAAAGACTTTTGTTCAAGAAACACATCCGACTCTAGTGCTGCAACAAGAAGGGGCTGAGGGAATTAAATCTCCCTTTTCTCTCTCCTGATCTGATGAAATTCACACAGCTCAATTCCTAGAGCACAATGCAGAGAGAAAAAGAGGGTATCGACTCATCACCTGTAACAGCTAGCTTTTGCTGGGTAACAGAACTTACAAAGAGATACCTGTGTTTTCATTCTCGGGATTCTGCGGGCTGCCCAGGAAGTTCTTACTACCTAGGTTGGATTTGCTGTTTCCCTCCTGGTCTGTTTATCTGCACTCAGTTTGAAGCCCCGCTGATCTGGAATGCCCTTATTCACATGTCTGTTATCTTGAACATACTGAGGTAGAGCAGTAAGGATGAATCAGCCAAGTGTATTTAGTAACTGTAGCCAATCCCACTTCAATACCAAACAAAACAAACAAACAAACAAAAACTAGGGGCCTGGAGGGATGGCTCAGCAGTTAAGAACACTGGCTGCTCTTCCAAAGGATCTGGGTTCAAATCCCAGCACCCACATGGCAGCTCACAACTGTTTGTAACCCAAGTTCCAGAGGATCTGACACCCTCACACACAGAGACAGACATGCAGGCAAAACACCAATGCATTTCAATAGTATAGAACTCTCTCTCAGTTCCAGAAACCACGAGTTTTTAAACAAAACTCTCAAAGCCACATTGCTGGAGCCCGCCAGCAGAGTCAAACAGTACCTGAGTGGGGAGTGAGGACAAATCACACTACACACCGGATTGTCTTGAGAGGGCTGTCAGTCTGACTGACGCAGCAGCGGGTTTATTCCAGGGTTCATTATAGGCAAAGCAAAATCAAGTCACATCAATATAAAAAGAAAAAGGTGTGGAAACACAGAAATTCTTTTCAAAAACTACTTCCCCAGGTGAAAACATAACAAAGCAGCTTAACAAGCAGCTCCCACACCACAGTGTGAGTCCTAGGGATCCAACTCAGCCTGGCCGCAGGTGTGTTGCTTTAGCAAGAGGCCATTTGCGTCCAGGTGCCAGAGTCTTCTGGGTTACCTGGAGCATCCAGGACTGTAGCTATGTCCCCACGGCTCTCCACACCAGGTATGAGATATCTCCCTATGAGTTTCATCAGCACAAGAGTCCCAAGAAGCACTCAAAACTATACAAGCTACTGCCATTTTGAAGTTGAAAGCCTACAATCAGGTACCGCCATTGGTTTATAGTACTATACTATGGTTTAAATTTTCTGTTTCACCAGCTATCACCTATATCACCAAAGAAATGAAATGAAAGTAGTTTTCCTTAAGTCTTTATTATTATTATTATTATTATTATTATTATTATGGATATAATGTTTTTAATAGTTATGCATGTTGGGTGCTAGGTATGGTGGTACCTGCCTTTGATCCCATCATGTAGAAAGGAAAGGCTGTGAGTTCAAAGCCAGCCTGGTCTACACAATGAGTTCCAGTCAATCAAGACTGCATTATAAGACTCTGTGCCTTAAAACAAAACAAAACAAGGTTTGGAGGAATCAACACCATCAAGGGGACTAAAGGTACATCTTGGTGGTAATTTGCCTAGCAGATATGAGATTCTAGTTTTGCTCTACATCACTGCAAAAACAAAAGTAAACAGGACTATGTAAATACCTTGAATACATACATGGTTCTTGCTGTCATTCATCCATTGGTGGACATCAAGATATTTCTATATCCTCCTATTCTCACGAATAAGAAATATGTATAAATACAAAATACTATTTTCATTTCCTTTAGAGATTATAACTGAATTTCCTTCCCTGGGATTCTGCCCCTCCTGCAACGGTCCCAAGGACAAACCAAAGTATGCTTCTAAAGCTCACCCAGGGAAACCAATGAGTTTATTAGGCTTGCTTCCAGAGCAATGGGTTAGGATTATAGGTAAGAGCATATATTATAACGGGACTTTAAAGTAGCCGCACTGGAGGGGTTACACCCAGCAGGGATGATGGCTTACCCATGGCCTCCCAGATGGGACTCCCTCCCCTTTTTCTTTCCTGCCTACATCCTCTAGCCTTTTCCAGAGAAGCACACACAATTAGAACAAAATGGCTTACAAGTGATTGAGAGGGGTGGCTGGATATTCACATGAGGGTCTCATGACCCTCACAGCCTCCTCCTTATATGAGGGAAGATAAATAGTCAACAGGCCTAATGAGACCCAGCAGTCCCAGCAGAACTCCTGAATGTGGTGGCAGTTGGGCTCAGGGGATAGTACTGTACAGGAAGATTATGCTGACGTGAAATTACAGCCCATAAGATTACTTGCAGAGTTTGGGGGATCTTCTATAAAGGCTTTATAACTGAGATAAATGTATTTCCTACTCCCTCAAACTCCAAGCTGGAGCTTGGGCCTCAGACACACTAGGCAAGCATCTATAGCTGAGCTGTAGCTCCAAATCTTCTTTTACTTATATTTTGAAACAGGATCATAGTTACCCATGCTATTGTTGAACTCACTCTGTAGTCCAGGCTGGTCCTAAATTTATGCTCTTCCTGTCTCAGATTAACAAGAAGCTGGAATTACTGGCCTCTTCCAGTAGGCATAGCTGATGGGCTTATTTTTAAATTAAAGTTTGCTTGCTTAGCCAGGCTTGGTGGTTTAGGCCTGTAATCCCAGCACTCCAGGAGGCAGAGGCAGGCAGATCTCTCTGAGTTCCAGGACAGCCTGGTCTATGAAGCGAGTCCAGGACAGCCAAAGATAGACAGAGAAAAAGAAAAAGTTGCTTGAGTTCCACATGTTCTGAATTTGAACCTCTTTTGGATGTCCTGTGTTGAAAATAATCTATCCATTACATAAATTATCTCTTCACCTGGTAGATTTGTTGTTGTTGAACAAGTTTTCAGTTTGATATAATCCCATTTGTCTATTGCTAGTGTCATATCCAAAAATGTTATCACCACCAATTTCACTTTTTTCCCTATTTTTCGTCCCAGTGGTTTCACAAATTTGAGTCTTAAGTGTAACTTGCCAATCCATTTCAATTTACTTTTTTCCCAGTAGGATTATCTAGGATCCAATTTCATTCTTCTGCATGTGGATATCAAATTAAAAAGAAACATTTTTTGGTTTGTTTGTTTTGGGTTATTTTGAGACAGGATTTCTCTGTGTAACTATGGTTGTTCTGGAACTTGCCCTGTAAACCAGGCTAGCATCAAACTCACAGAGATCTTCCTACCGCTACCTCCAGGGAATTAAAGATGTGTGCCACCACTGCCCAGACAAAACAAAACAACAACAACTAATTATTAAAAAGACCAACTTTGGGGGCTTGAGGGATGGCTCAGAGGTTAAGAACACTCATTGTTCTTCCAAAGGTCCTGAGTTCAATTCCCAGCAACCTCATGGTGGCTCATAACCATCTATAGTAAAATCTGGTATGCAGGCCGAATGTTGTATAAATAATAAATAAATATTTTTTAAAGACCAATTTTTACCCATTATGTGTTCCCAGCATCTTTACTGAAGATCAACTAACCACAGAGTATGAATTTATTTCTGAGATACTGGTCCTGTTCCATTGGTCTAATTTGTACAAGTTCATATAGTGGATGTTCTTTTATTGCTTTTCTGGTGCTGGAGATGGAATCCAGAGTTTCAAGCATGATAGGCAGGTCTTTACCAGTGGGCCTGACCCCTAATCTAATACTACCTTGATCATACCTATGTAATACATGGAAGTCATGAAGTTCAAAGTCTCTCACTTGGCTCTTGCTTTGCATTTGGAGACCCTTTGATGGTTCAATACAAATTTTAGGATTTTAACTTCTACTTCTGTAAATAATGTCCTTGGAATTTTTCATAGGGATTATATTGAATTTGTAGGTTGTCTTGGGTAATGTGCCTATTTTGTCAATATTCTACCAATCTGTGAAACCACCATGCCCTTGCATTTATATGTATCTACTTTCAAAAATGCATTTTGATGTATGGAAATTCCTTTCCCATTTGCGTTAAGATCCCAAGAAATGCTGTTGGAACTATAGCTTGAGTATGAAAACGTATCGTCTGCAAGTTTGGTGAAAATGTAAATCTTGCTTCTTTTTAAAACACTGATGGCACAGCTTGACATTGCACATGATGGAAACAGCGTTAACTGCTGAAGTGAATTTATCATAGACTGAGATGTTCATAAAGGCCATGCTTGCCTTGTGATTTCACATTGAGAAACATAATCAAATCTAAAGCAAAAGTTAATTTTCAAAACCATTCGTCTTCAATAATAGTGACTGAGAGAGGTTTTCCTGCTGGGCATAGTGGCATATGCCCTTAATCCTAGCACAAGGAGGCAGATCTCTGTGAGTTCAAGTCCAGTCTACGTGGTGAGTTTCAGGACAGCAAGGGCTACCTAGTGAGAGCCTGTCTCATAAACAAAACAAATAAAAACAACATTGAGGGGCTAGAGAGATGACTCAGTGGTTAAGAGCACTGGCTGCTTTTCCAGAGGACCCAGGTTCAACTCCAGCACCCACATGGTGGCTCACAGCTGTCTATAACTCCAGTTCCAGGAAACCTAACACCCTCACAGACATATGTGCAGGCAATGCACATAAAATAAATATATATATATATATTTTTTTAAATAACGAAAACCATTTAACTGATTTAAATCTTTCTGAAAACTGGCTGCAAATCCAAACAGTTCACAAGCTGTGTACACTTGCTGTCTGTGCTCCATGAACCTTCAGCATTATCAGTAATAGTGCATCTCAGCAAGCAGTGCTTCAGGTTGTACTGACTTAATGCTTTTTCAAAATCACATTCACCAGAAGCACTATTGACAAAGAAAAGAATGTCACTCTCCTAAAGGGACATAGCTGCTGGTGGGTTGCCCTTACCCCAGTGGATGGCACTGTGCCCACATGCATATGGGCAGCCCTAATTGGACTTATGGGGATTAGTAATAACAACAACAGAAAAGAAGGGTGTGAAATTGAAGTGGGGACCCTGGGGGGGAGTTAGAAAGAGGTAGTGGTTGATAGATATGATCAAAATATAATTATATAAATGTATGAAACTTTCAAAGAATAAATAAACATATTTTTAAAATGCATTGACCCATAACTATTCTCCACAATTTATAGAGTCAGATTTTGAATATTTTAAATGCAACAATGATTCTTTAAAAAATTTTTTGTGTTTTTAATTACATTTATTTATAGGGGGACATACATGTGTCATGGCACAGGTATGGAAGACAGAGGACAATTTCTGCTAGTTGGTTCTCTCCTTTCTTTAATAACATTGGCAAGATCTGTCAATTCACCAAGAGCTCAGGAAAAACCAGTTAAGATTGTTTTGCATTGGTTTTTTTTTGTCTGTTTATTGATTTTGTTTTTAATAATTTATTTTGTGTCTGTGCATGTGAATGCAGTTGCTTACAGATGCCACTAGAGGGGGTAGAAGGGGTAAGAGTCCTTAAAGTGGAACCGCTCAGCCATTTCTTCAGCCCACATGTTCCTTTGCTTTTGTTGTTTCAGTTTGTTCGGTTTTGGTTTTTAGTTGACTATGCCTGTTGCTTCTGGAATTGTAACTCTTCAAGCAAGTTCTCACAGAGGGGCTAACAGTCTGGAAATCTCTACCAGCAAATAGCTTTTGTTTCTTGGACTATAGAGCCATTTCAGAATGCTCTTTGGTTTCAGCTCTTTTTTTTTTTTTTTTTTTTTTTTGTGAAGAAATCCTGCTGAAATTAGATGGTCCAACATAAACGCTATTTTTCTAACATTTTCCCTTCAGCAGATTCGACACAGTTGAATCTGGAGTTAATGTACAGGGGAATCTTTTAGACATTTGTAGGTCACTGTCCAATAAGTACTTAGCACATTTTACTATTTGATACAGCAAAAACAATTTACACTCTACTGTCTTAAAAGCAAGTTCATGTTCCTCTTCTGGGAAATGAACTCAAGGCCTCAGACATCTTCCTCTTTCTTTGATTTGACCTACATAAAGAACTGGGTTTGGTTTTGTTTTTCTATGTAAAAGCCTTTCTTAGCCCATTAACTCAGAAGGTGGTGTCTTTGGCCCACAGACTCTACTTTGCCTGGCCTTAACATAAGCCAGTCATGGATTCCCTTATTTCTCTTTGCCAGATACTTTCCCATTTACCTCTGCAGTAAGATACGGATGTGGTTAAAGTGCTAGACTATGAGGCTTACTGAAACAGATTTCTTTTATGTAAGTGGGCCTTACAAGGAAGTGAATTTGTTCTTGATTCTGACTTGCATTTTTAGACAGTGTGTACAAAAGAAGGAATTAATGACCTTGGATATTGTTCTTGGCTTACCTCCACCTCAGGTTCTGATGGAACCTTTTACCTTGGGCACTTAGATGAAATAAATGTGGATGGGGAGAACTGAAGGAACCAATTCAGTCATACTTTTCAAATTTCATGGATTCTATCCGAAAGATACAAAAAAAAGGGAAAAGTCTGCCTTCTGAGTCAGACTCAGAAGGGCGTGGTAATGGCAGTGCTCACGGCTACCCTGGACTACAGAGTTCCAGGACAGCCAGGGCTACACACAGAGAAACCCTGTCTGAAAAAAAAAAAGAACTTGGGCAGACCTCATGAAAGGAGATGGGAATTCTGGGAAGAAAAAGTACACTATCTTTAAAGGGGTATTTAGTCTGCCTAAGAGGAAACTACCATCCTTGGAGTGGTCCCTCTTAGCCAGCCTGTTGACCCTGCCAACTGGAATCATATTTCCACCCAGGCTGGCCACCCTATTCTTTGCAACAGAGAGTTTTCACTCCTTCAGCAGACTTTACTGCTACTCTAACTTAAGAAAACTTGAACAGCTCAGGGGAGGAAGAGTACTGTAAGAAATTAGTACTCTTTGTAGTTCTGCAATGAGCACTTCCAGGCTTAGGCTTCTGTAGCATGGGGGGGGGGGGAGGAGACTGGGTGGGGCTATTAATCAAGATCCAAGGAGCTCTGTCTTTTCAGCCAGCTCTGCTGTGGTCCTTAAAGGAACACAAGGCCCATGAAGAAAGAAGCTGCAAAATTAAACATCTAAAAGCAAAGAATTAAAAACTCTCACCTCAGCCGGGCACAGTGGAGCAGGCCTGTAATCCCAGCATTTAGGGAGGCAGAGGCAGGCAGATCGCTGTGAGTTCAAGCCCAGCCTGGTCTACAAAGGAACTGCGGCACAGCCAAGGCTACACAGAGAAACCCTGTCTCAAAAAACTAAATTAAATAAATAAATAAAACACTTTCTCCTCTCCCTCTCCATCCTCCACTCTCTCACAGGACTCCCATTGGCTGAGTGCAACTGCAAGTCAAAAATGCAAAGGATCCCTTCTAATGTAGTTCAGAGAAGGGGAAAGGATGGGCAATAAAGTCTGAGTGGGATTATCACTCCCTTTGCTACTCTAGAGCACTGCAATGCTCAAGCCTTCTATTAGCTTTTTTGCCTTTTTATTTTTTGCTTTGTCATTCTACCTTCTTACAAGACTAGCGCAAAGCATAGGCTAGTTCATATGTGACTCCTCGGAATCAGAGGTTTCACTGGCTCCTAACAGCTCCAATTACCACTAATGGGTCCATTCAACAGCCACTGACGTCCGGCAAACCCACTGTTTTAGGATGCGCACAACCTTTAGAGCCTATTCCAATTTCTTTCTTTCCCCCAACCCCTTCAATTTTTTTTCTCCACAAAGATGTTGCTTTATAGCATATTAAAATAGAACTATGAGAACAACAGTTTTGTGCCTGTTAGCTAAGATCCTATGTAAAGACGGTAGCAGCCCCAAGGGACTTGCCCATCAGCAACCGTGGGCTTTTTGCATAGGGTAATAATTCCAACAGAGAAAGCGACTTTGCTTATGTCAATAAACAGTGTTTCTGCTTTGTTTATACTTCAAAGCATGCTAAGAGGATATCTTTCTTTTTCTTTCTATCCAGTTGTTAAAATGAAACCCTTATAGACCAGAAAATCTAATATGAAACTATCATAGGACAGATAATCTGTGGCCACTAGCCTCCCCCGGGATTAAATGCTACAAATATTCAGCATAAACTCTCAGGTACAAGAGAGCAAAGACAAGGTTGTGATGAGTTCAAAGACTTCATTCTGACTTTATAATTTTAAAAACTTTTTGCTATATAGTGGCAATTAACCTGAAATTCTTGATCTGCCTACTTTTACCTTCCAAGCACTGGGATTACAGATGTGTGTCACCTTGCTCAGACAATACAGACAAAATATGTTCGTGTGCGGTGTGTGCACTATGAGTATGGGTTCGTGTGTGTGCGTGTGTGTACACATGTGCTACAGAGCATGTGAACATGTGTGAAGGTTACAAGACAACTTTTTGGAACCTAGTTCTCTCTACACCGTGTAGATGTTAGGAAGAGAATTGTGGCTATCCATACCTTTACTATCTAAACCATGCCTGAGTTACAACTCTGTTTGTCTGTCTGTTCATTCATTCTTTTCTATGAGTTTTATGGAAAAAAAATCTTTTCAGAGAGCGTTTTACTCCTGCTCTAAAACTGTCTTTACTTCTTTCCATATGTTGGAAGCAAACAATATCTCAGTGTCACACGTAGAAACATGCAAAGTGAAAGTAACTTGGCAATGCAAACCCAGGCTATCAGCACAGCAAGGCAGGACATGCACTTGGATCTTAATCTAAATCTGGTGGTGACTGTCTCTTCCCCACACTGAGGTACATCTACAACTTTGCGATTAGTTAGTTTTAAAAGATCAGTGCACCCTAGGGAAGATGCTAAAACCTCACTCAGAAGGGCAAACAGGATAAACATTGAAACTAGGAGAAAACAAGGAACAGGACAGGAGCCTTCCACAGGGGGTCTTTGAAAGACTCTACCCACCAGGGTATGGACTCACAGCCAAACTTTGGGCAGAGTGCAGGAAACCTTATGGAAGAAAAGGGAGAGAGAAAGACCTGGAGGGGACAGGAGTTCCACAAAGAGGACAACAGAGCCAAAAAACCAGGGCCAGAGGGACCATGCATGGAGAGGACCTAGACCCTCTGCTCAGTTTCTAAGTGGGTTCACTAGTAAGAGGGACAGGGGCTATCTCTTACATGAACTCAGTGGTTAGCTCTTTGATCACCTCCCCCTGGGGGATGCAGCCTTGCTAGACCCCAGAGGAAGATGATGCAGCCAGCCTTGATGAGATTTGATAGGCTAGGGTCAGATAGAAGGGGAGGAGGTCCTCCCCTATCAGTGGACTAGGGAAGGGGCATAGGGGGAGAAAACAAAGGGTGGGTGGGACTAGAAGGAGATGGAAGGGGCTACAGCGGAATACAAAGTGAATAGATTATAATAAATAAATAAAAATAATAAACTATAACAAAAAAAGATCAGTGCAAAGCAAATGAAGGAAAAAGAGAAGGAGTCAGCCAGGCCAAATACCAAGAATACAGCAGGGCCTTTGCTTAAACAGCTGTTTTAGCAGATCGCGGAGATTAAAAGATTTGCATAAATGTTTTCTGTGTGCACAATGGGGGAGTACTTACGCAATATTAGCACATTAATTCTGACATTAACAGCTCTTTTCTCTTACTTTTTCATTTTATTTTCTTAGCTTAAATTTTTTCTAGATTCCTATGGAAAAAAAAGTCACATATGATTGTACACATCTGTAGTACCTGAAATACAGAGATTCAGGCATTATTTGTAGGTCAGACCAGCCAGACTGTACAGTAAGATCCTATCTCAATGAACAAAGAAAAAAAAACCAAAGAAACAAAATTTTATAAAAGAATTAGGAATAAATAATACATACAGTATAAATACATATTCTCAGCTACTCTCCAGTGTTGTTATAGGAAAATCTGATTTATTCTGACACTTACATTATTCAATTATTTATGTAAACTTTTTTGTTTTCTCATTGAAAATAGTAGACTTTTCTCTGCCTCATATTTTGATATTTTATTTTGACATATTTAGCACAATAATCTTTTCAACCAGGAGTGATAACTCATGCCTTTAATTCCAGCACTGGGGAAATTGTTCAGAGTTTAAGACCAGTGAGGTCGATATAGGGAGATGCTTTCTCACAAAAAAATCTGTCTCCCCATTTTGTTGGTCACAAGTAAAAATGTCCTTTACAGGTGTTTAATTCTTTAATTAATTAATAATTTTAATAAAAATTAATGTCTATTGATTCTATTTATATTTATTTCCTAGTGAGAAGATTAGAAAAAAATACCAAACAAAATGCATTTGGCTAAGGATATGACAGTTTTTAGTATAAAATGTTTTAGGAAAAGATTAAAAAGCAGAAGTCTAAAAGGAAAAGGTTTTCAGAAAATGTAGTGATATCTTTGACTTCTCTTCCAGCGGTGCTTGATATGAAACCCAGAGCCTTGTGCATGCAATGAAAAGACTCCACCACTGAGCCACACCCCCAGCCAACTGTGAAATGTGTCTCATGTTTAAGGTCATATATTTCTCTGTGTAGAAAAAATATATACATATATGTATACATATATGTATATGTATATACACACACACATATATATTGGTTTTTCTAAACAGGGTTTTTCTGTGTAACCCTCACTATCCCAGAACTCACTCTGTAGACCAGGCTGGCCTCCAACTCAGAAATCATCCTGCCTCTGCCTCCAGAGTGCTGTGATTAAAGGTCTGTGCCACCACAGACCTCTAATGATTTTTTTAAAGCAATCTAATAATATTGTTTAAGTGTCAACTACACTGTGAGTTCTTTGAGAACAGGAAACACATCTTAGAATAGGTTGCTATACTCAGGTTTGTTTGTTTGTTTTCAGTGCTGGGAATAGATGCCAGTTCCTCTGGGAGGCTAGGAAAGCCTTTACTACTAAGCTACACTCCAGCCCCAACACAGCATTTAATAGAATGATAAATGCATTTCAAGTGATTGAGGACAGATGGCAGACGGGAGGATTGTGTACCTATAGGTCAAGTGTGTGCATGTGCTCATATCATAGCTCGTGGCAGGTGTTGCAGAAAACTGGTGGTGTGTTTCATTCAGAAAAAGGGCAGGTTGTTAGTTGAGTAGGGACGCACTGTGTAGTCGAGGGTGCTGGGATCACAAGCAGGAGCTACCAGGCCAGTGGCATGCCACAAGTAAAACATAGGACACACAAGGCTCTGGATTTCATCCCTAGCATTGCTGGAGAGGGAAGTTAAAGATATCACAAGTTCAAGCTATTGGTGTGGCCTTGTCTGTCCTGTGTGTGTGTGTGTGTGTGTGTGTGTGTGTGTGTGAGAGAGAGAGAGAGAGAGAGAGAGAGAGAGAATGTACATATGTAGATACATTGCTTTCCTGTGCGTAAGCACACATGGGAAGCAGAAAACCTCAGACACTGTTCCTCAGGGATGTACACCTTTTTACTTATTTTAAAGCATTTTTCCTTTTTGAGATTTTATTTATTTATTTATTTATTTATTTATTTATTTATTTATTTATTTATTGGTTTGTTGTTTGTTTGTTTGAGACAGTGCTTTTCTGCATAGCATTGGCTGTCCTGGACTCAATTTGTAGACCAGGCTGGCCTCAAACTCACAGAGATCTGCTTGTCTCTGCCTCCCTGAGTGCTGGGATTAAAGGTGTGCACCACCATGCCCGGCAATTTGATTCATTTTTGTTTTATGTGTATGAGTGTTTTGTCTTCGTGTACATGTGAGTGCAGTGATCACAGAAGCCAAAAAAATGGGTGTTGAATCTCCTGGAACTAGAGTTCCAGACTGCTGTGGGTAGATATGTGGGTGCTGGGAACAGAACCTAAATCCTCTTCAACCCAATCATCCTCCTCAACCGAACCCCTGAGCCATCTCTCCAGCCCCTAAATTTATGTTTTTGAGACAGGGTCTCTCCCTGGCTTAGAATTCATTTAGCAGATTAGGATGGACAGGGTCCAAAAGATGCACATGTCCCATCGAGACTACAGGGGTATGTTTTAAACTTGGATTCTGGGGATAACGTGCAGATCATTGTGCTGACTGAGCTATCTCCCTAGCCTGTCTCTTTCTCTTTTTACATACTTTCTAATGTCAGCATAGGAGTCTCATCCCCATGACCTCTTCTAAGCCTAATTGCTTCTTAAAGGCTCCATTTTCAACTACTTTTAACCAATGACTTTGGGGATTGTGTTTCCAGCACATGAATTGTAAGGAACATCCTCAAACCACAGCACCTCTACAAAGAGGAAACCGTCACAGAATACAAGTTTTTCTGTAGGAGCTACGGAGAGAAAATGACAATTAACAAGGGGGTCTAGAAACTGCCATTCTCCCAGGTCCAGCATAAAGGCTAGGCAGCATGAAGAAGCCAGTGGTGCCCCTCAGGGCAGCCTTCCTCAGAGATGCTGGGGCTGCTCTTCCTCATTCGAGAAGAGACCAGCCCCTCATGAAGGATACCGCTGCTGCCCAACATGGCCGTTAATGGTAGTTACCGCAGGCTGCCTTGAGTGGCAGCCATCTGCCCTGTGCTGCTTTAGAACGTTTTACAACTCAGTTGAGGTGGAGTGCTAGAGAGGTGGCCCAACAGTTAAGAGAGCTTGCTGCTCTTTCGTGAAATCAGTAGCTCAGATCCCAGCCCCTACTCTGTGTGGTTCATAACTGCCTGTAACTCTAGCTCCAGGCAGTGTGACAACCGCCTCTGGCTTCCGTGAACATGCACACGCTCACAGGCATACACTTAAAAATTTTTTAAATGAATTGGGTTTTTTTGTTTTGTTTTGTTTTTTTAGTTAAACGTTGGCTGGGCATGGTGGCACATGACTTTACTCCAAGCATTTGGGAGACAGAGACAGGCAGATTTCTGTGAACCAGCCAGGTCTACATCACAGTTCCAAACCAGCCATAGCTACACAGTGAGGCCCTGTCTCAAAACCAATAATAACAGGTGTGGGTAGATGGCTCAGTGGTTAAGAGTCCTTGCTGGCTGCTCTTCTAGAACACCTAGATTTGATTCCTACCATCCACATGACTGCTCACAACCATCTGTAACTTTTGCCACAAGGGATCTGATGCCATCTTCTGGCATCCCTGGGCACCAGGCATGTAGGTGGTATACTGATACACATGCAGGCAAAACACCCATACAGTTAAATTTTTAAAATATATCCTTTAAAAATTATATTGAAATTAATTATACTTTTTTGGTTGTGTTTTTTTTTTTTTACTATTTAAAATGTTTGTCTTGTATTATATGTACAGCCAAAATTTCCATAGAGAGAAACCAGGCACTCAGGAACTGGACTGTCCATAAGAAACCCATTAATGCCTTTTAAATGCATGGGGTAAGGCCAATCACACCTTCATTTTTCAAATACAGAATTTGCAGGAGAATTCAAACCACTGCATTATAATCAAGCTGTGTCATCAGCTTTAGAATCAAGGCCTACTGTTTCAATCCAAAAAGAACCAGTGTGGTGCCCACAGAGAGAGTCTTACTGGAAAATATATTAGTTTCATGTGAACCTTAGCCCCGAAAGGGATTAACCTGAGGGCCTCTACATTTCTGAAATCTTTACTTCTCACTTACCGGTATCCGTAGTAACCAGAAGCCCACAACTCAAACACAGTTTTGCTCTAGTCTGAAAATGTGTCCGATTTAATTCATGCATGTTAATCTTCACTGTTTCCAGTCCTTGTAAACGTAGCTGTGTGTCATCACTTTGTGATTACTTGAGAATTGATTACGCAAGGCTGAATGTTCAAATCACTGATTCTGTCACCTGCTTCATAATTCCTAGATTCATCGGGTGGGGGTAGTCACACTTTCTTATTTATCTAAATCAAACTAAGCCAAGGCTGGTCTGTCACCTTCTGAGGAGCTCCCCTGCAGTTTCAGGATGGAGTCACTAGGCAATGCCCTCTTTGTTTCCCCAGAGACGATGTAGGAAAGCCCTGGTCCCTAATCTGTAGAGAAAGCCTGAAGATGTTGCTTGGTCGATGGAAGTGTACCACAGTCAAACAGACTTTCATGGAGGAGCACCAGTGGACCCTTGCTCTGATGAAACTGGCTTTTTTGCTTGGTCTTTGTTTGTTCACAAAGCTCTCAAAGGCCTGAAAATTAGTGTCTTTCTGAGTATGCCACAAGACCAGTTCTGAAGTTGAGTCCTAGCCTCTCCTTTCCTAGACACACGAAAGACGTCTTTGCTTTGAATGAGTAAGACTTTGCTGATAAGGCTTAAGAAGAGGTGAAGCAGTGATTTACTGTAGCAGCATTCATAGTTGGCTACTGTCAGGAGACGGTTTTTAACCATTTTTTTTTTTAATGGGAGAGGTGGCACCTGCTGCTCTTTGAGAGGAGCCAGGTTTGATTCCAAGCAACCACGTGGTGGCTCACAATCATCTGTAACTAGCTCCAGGAGATATGACACCTTCTTCTAGCATCGATGGGCACCAGGTATACACAAGGTACAGATACTATCCATGTGTTTGCATGTAGATAAAAAGAAATATGACATAGTGGAATATGCCTTTAATCTCAGCAGGCAGAGGCAGGTGGATTTCTGCTAGTTCCAGCCCAGGCTGGTCTACATACCAAGTTCAAGGACAGCCAGAGTTATCTACAGAGAGGGAGAGGAGGAAGGGGCGGGGAAGCATAGCCTAGGCTGACTCTGACCTCACCTTTGTCAACCATGTGATCACCACCATTCTTCCTGGAGCTGCCACTTGCCCCCTGACTTTGGCTTTCTGCATAAGCCACCAGATCAAGAAAGTTCCAGTAACTGCTTAATATTAACATATGGGCAGTAACAATGCATGCAAAATAGTCCTGTGCCCTGAATCTAATTCTCCTCACCATAGTCTTACTTCCTAGATACTGGCTCTGTATCAGCAGGGTACCACAAGTGAGAAGGATTTTCTTGGAGAGGTGTTGATGGAGTGCTGGACTAGCAGTCACAAAGCCACCATGCCTAGCTATAGTAGCTTTATTTCTATTTATTTGCTTTCTGTGTATGGCATTCTGTCTGTGTACCACATGTGCATCGTGTCTTCAGGGTTCAGAGGAGGGTGCTAGAACCCTGTTGGAATTGCAGTTACAGATTGTTGTTAGCCACCATAAGGATGTTCTTAACCCTTGATCCATCTTTCCAGCCCCTACAGTTTCATTTTTTACATGTAAATATTTAGGCTAAATGGAATTTTTATATTAGTAGGTACAGATCCACATTTTTTTTGGTCGCTCAGTAATGAATTTTTTATCTTATTTTAAATGTTTCTTTTTCCTTTTTATATATCTCACCAAATCTTGTTTTGTCTCTAGATGGTCTCACTCACTGTGTAGCCCAGGCTGGCCTTGAACTAACAGCAATCTGCCTGCCTCTGCCTTGCTTGTGCTGGGAATGAAGGATTGCACCACCACAGCTAGCTTTACCTTCTTTTAAAGGCAGGATCTCGTGGTGTAGCTCAGGTTGGCATCAAATTCATGAGTCTCTAGCTTCAGCCTAAGCACTGGGATGGTACACATGGTCACTGCACTTGACCCTTCAGATTGTTATGCTCATCACTCCATTCTATTTCTCATTGAGACTGAGGCCACCTCCAGAACAGTGTGGAATAATAAAGATAGTAGATGTGTTTGCACCTCTCCTGTTATTTTTAATGAAATCTCAAACATTTGGTTTTACCAATGAAGATTCAGGAGCCAGATGCTGGGGTGACAGCCTGGTAGCTCACAGAGGCAGAGAAAGCACCCAGCTGACCTTCCTTCTCAGCTGATACCTCCTTCCTCCCAAAAGGAAGCTCTTCCTTTCCACGCTGTCTCAAAAAAATAAATAAATAAATGATAAAAATTTTTTTAAAAACTTCAAACTGAGTGTGCTTTCCTTCTACTTCCTGTGTGTGTTTTTTTTAATGTAATTTATTTATTTTTATATCAATCACAGGTTAGGTACTTTGCATCCCAGGCATAGCCCCTCCCTCATTCCCTCCCACTCTCCCCATCCCTCCCTCATCTGTATGTTTTTCTTTATCTGTTCTCTTGACTTCCTCTTACTATGCTTTTTTCTCCCTATGTTCACTCCCTGTCAACTGGTTGTTCACTCCACCTCTTGACCACTTTATTTAATCCTGTTTGCAATACTCAAACAGAAAGCTCTTGGATTAAACGTGTGTGCTGGGGCTGAGCCACACCACAACTAGAAACAGGTTTTTCTGTAAACAACACAATCTCAGGGTTCACAGTGTGATCAACTCTCCTGTAACAAATATCCTGATTTGTTTTGTTTTGTTTCTCTTTTAGGTTTTCCAGACAGGGTTTCTGTGGGTATCCTTGGCAGTGTTTCTCTGTGTAGCCCTGGCTGTCCTGGAACTCACTCTGTAGAGCAGAGTGAGGTCCTCCCACCTCAGCCTCCTGAGTGTTAGAATTAAAGGTGTGTGCCACCACCACCAAACACACCCTGATTTTAGTGGAATGTCGCTAACCTTTCCAATCACAGTGTGATGTTCGCTTTGGAGTTGAAGTTGATATATTTTATATACCTGACTGTTGTTTGTTTGTATGTCATGTTAAATTAAATCTCTGAAATTAATTCATTTAGGACCTTCTAGAAAGAGGTAATACCTTATATGCTGCAATTTGTTAGTAACCAAACTTAATGTTCATATCACAGCTAGAGAATATATGTACAAGTTATACAAGAACGGCACATATTTTGCCGGCTTACCATAATTTGTTCATGGACTGTGAAACTATTTTCTCTGTGTTAATTGGATCATCACCATAATCATCAATTAGGAATTGTAGCTATAAAAAGATTCAGCTGTTCCTTATTTGGTGGCACATACCTGTAATCCTAGTCCCAGTGTGGTAGATCCTGGGCTACACAGAAGAGCTAAACTCTCTTTCAGGAAAAAAAAAAAGCCTCAGTGACAAAGAACAGAAATCTATAAATACCTATATATAGACATTTTCTGGCATGTTATCCTAATTATTCCACAATGTCTAGCTCTCTGCTTATTAGAGATGAAATTTAGGTAACAGCAAGATGTTTGCACTTGAATTCAGGTCAAAAGTGGAAGAGTATGTCTACTTTTTTCTCCCCCCTTGAAACAGGGTTTCTCTGTGTAGTCTTGGCTGTCCCCTGGACTCACTTTGTAGACCAGGCTGGACTCAAACTCACTGAGATCCATCTGCCTCTGCCTTCCCAAGTGCTGGAATTACAGGCGTGCACTGTAGTGCCTGGCTTCTACTCTTAATGCTAAGACACAGTTAGTGTTTCTGAAGTACTCACTTTATGTTCATTTTCTTCTATGGCCCAAATACACTTTAAGCCACTATTCTACCTTGTAGTTAAAGCAAGTTGAAGTCTCACTAGACTTTAGTGACTCGAGGTTGAACCTAAAGATGGAACCTAAAGAGCTGGCCAGGAGCAATGGATTGGAGAATCAACTTTGAACAACTGACAAGTAAAATTACAGCATACAGGAGAGATAGTTCAGTGGTTAGGAGTGTGTATTTGCTCTTGCAGAGATACTTGGGTTCATTTTCAGCAGGCAGGTCATAATCGCCTGTAGCTGGTTTCCTCCAGGACACGTAGCCATGTACACAGACACACACTGTTGTCTTTGTTTGGCTTTGGCTTGTTTTTGTCAAATTGACACAAGCTGGAATCATCTGGGAAGAGGGAATCTCAATGGAGGAAATGTCTCCATCAGACTGGCCAGTGGACAAGTCTATAGGGCATTTCATTGATTGATGATTGATAGTGGGAGGGCCCAGTCCATTTGTGGGACATGTCATCCCTGGGCGAGTGGGCCTGGGCTATATAAGAAAGCAAATTGAGAAAGCAATGGGGAACTAAGCCTGTAAACAGCATCCATCTGTGGCCTCTGCTTCAGTTCCTTCTTCCAGGTTCCTGTCCTGCTTAAGTTCCTGCATTGGCTTCTTCCAATGGTAGACTGTGATAGAGACCTGCAAGCTAACTTCCCTCCCTCAAGTTGCTTTTGGTCATATTGTTTTATCTCAACAGTAGAAAGCAAACTAAAACACATGCACACACACATGCACCCACACACCCCACACACACATACCCATACACACACATATTTCAAAAGATGAAAAATACCTTAAGAAGAAAGATGTTTCCACAAAATAAGGTAAGTCACAGAATAAGATTGTTATGAAGACTTGGAAGAAGAAAGGAAAGAAACCAAGGACAAAAGCCTACATGAAACAAAGAAAAACAATGAGCAGGAGGTGGTTTGAAATGTAAAATGAAAACAAACCAAAAGAATACAAATGTTAGGCATGGTATTGGACACCAACAATCTCTAATTCCAGCAGTTGGGATGCAAAGGCAGGAGGATAAGAAATGCAAGGCCACACAGTAAGTCCTTCCATCATCTTCTCAACCAAACCAAACCAAACCAAATGTAACAGAGAAGAGAGAACTTGAGATGGTTGTCAATTGCATCAAAGGTTTCTAAGAGTAAGGCTGTTGTAAGGATTAAAAGTAACAGCGAGGCACCCACACCAGATCTGCTAGGGCGGTAATGACCTCCAGTGCCTGCCGTCTGCCCCACCTTGCAGAGGTCCTTGCCTTCATTGCACATACTTCCCAGTTCACAGGCACAAGCATATAACTCAAACTGTGCTAGCCATAGTCTCGGCATCTGTGGGCATATCCAAATGAAGCCCGTTGTTCTGCCTATGTTGCAAGAAACCCAGTTGTGATGGCTCTGGCTCTTTGGTTGTAAACTTGACTCAACTATTATCCAGAAATGGAGGACAAATCTGTGAGTAAAAAAAATTTTTTTCTTGGTTGGGAGTGCATCCACTAGTTCATACCTTTGAGGTAGAAACACACACAGTTCTCATTTGGACCTCGAAGAGGGAAAACACACCTTTAATCTGGGCCACATCTTCTACTGGAAACCTATATAAGGACATGGAAGAAGGAAGCTTTTGATCTTTGTGTGCTTGCTCTCACGTTGATAGCAAGTCCATTCCTTCATTGGCATTAGAGCCTACTTTTTCAGAATTCCATGGTCCACTAAAGACCAGCTGAGACATTCAACTTTGTGAACTGAGTAACTTCTGGATTCTTGGACTTTCCGGTCATAGCCTGTCATTGTTGAATTAGTAGTCAGACTGCAGTCTGTAAGTGATTCTAATAAATCCCCATATATGCATTTGTATGTATATATGTGTATGAATATATAAGTGTGTATGTATGTATGTATAAAAAGATTCATTCTATAAATTCTGCAACTCTTGAGAATCCTGACCAATAAATACATCAGGAAAACATCGCCTCTACTTCAAGATAATGGAAATATCAGAATAAAGTCAGAAGACATATATATGTAGGCCTAAGAGATTGGCAATGAAGAGAGAGAGCTGAGAAAAAGCCCACGGAACCCAGCCTCAGTCAGGCAACAGCTCAGCATTTTCTCCCATCATTCACTTCTCTTACTTCTAAGCTTCAGTGTCCTTGTAACAATTCCCTCCTCTCCTTTCTTCCTACACCATGTTTTAGTAACCAAAGAATTAAGATTAATAGGTAGATGTCAGGTTGTAATTGACTTTGAAATGAATGATACAAAATATCTCTGATTAACTATCATAAGAAACAGCCAGGTGGAGTATAAATAAAACTACAAATTTTACTGAAGGTCATAAAAAAAAAGCCCTGAATGAATGAGGGTCTTACCAAGATCCTAGATAATGACTATTATAAAAGAACCAGTTCTTCTCAAATTAATTTATAGGTTCAATGCAACTCTAATCAAAAGCCAAGTGGAATATCTTTTAAAGCTTGAAGTGGTAATTTTAGAGTCAATTAGATAGAAAAAATAAAGAATAGACAAGAAATACTTCCTCCCTCTCCACCCTACAAGAGGCCTGTAGCACAGGCTGCCTTCAGACTCATGGCAACCTTCTTGGCTTCCCAAGTGCAGGGGTTACAGGTATGAGCCACTGCCACCAGCTGGCCTGAAATTCAAGGGTGACCTTGAACTTCTCAAGTGCTGAGACCATAGGCCTATGTCATAGTTCACATTTCATGCCATACACACAGACTACTGAGCCAACTTAGTGAAAGAAAAAAAAAAGCAATAGTCAGGGGGGAAAGTATTTCTTCTTTACTTTTCCTTATTTTTTTCTAACTAATCAACTCTTGAATCACCACTCCAAACTTCAAAAGATATCCTATTTGACTTTTGATTAGAGTTGTGTTAAACTTATAAATTAATCTGAGAAGAACCAGCTCTTTCCACAATCCAGGAAATACCTTGTAGAGAGAACTGAAGGGGCTGGAGAGATGGTATAACAGTTGAGCACACTTCCAGTTCTTCCGAGGGTAAGAGTTTAGTTTCCTGCTACCATTTGCCATTCACAACTGTTGGTAACTCCAGCTCCAAGTAATCCCAACCCCCTCTGTGACACCGCAGATACCTGGACATATAAGGTAGACATGCTTAGATGAACACATATAAACATAAAAATAAAGTAAAATAAAATGAAAAGGATACTGTTCAAAGGGTAGAGACCGAACTCCAAGGATTCAGTGTGATGTCTCTGAGCACAGTTGATTGCTTCCTAGGTTTTCCCATTTTTGTAAGTGACTTGACTGTAGCTTTGTTAATTGCTGCCAAGAATGTAGACACAGCAATTTGTTCTACCATCATTAAAAGACATTAAAACAGACAAGCTTCCTGCTGGAGAGATAGTTTAGCAGTTAAGAGCACTGACTGCTCTTTCAGAAGACCCGGGTTCAATTCCCAGCACAACTATCTGTAATTCCAATTCCAGGGAATCCAACGTCTTCACACAGACATATACACAGGCAAAACACCAATGCACATTAAATAAATCTTAAAAAAAGAAAGAAAAAGAAAATGAAATGATAAGCACTTGTTCATTCACACCTGTTTTGTTTTGTTTTGTTTTGTTTTGTTTTGTTTTGAGAGACAGGGTTTCTCTGTGTAGCTTTGGCTGTCCTGGACTTACTTTGTAGACCAAGCTGGTCTCAAACTCACAGTGATCTGCCTGTCCCTGCCTCCTTGAGTGCTGGGAATAATGATGGATACCACCATGCCAGGCTGGGGTGCACCGTTAATGCCAGCACTTAGAAGGCAGATACAGGCAGATCTCTGTGAGTTCAAGGCTAGCCGAGTCAATATACTAAATTTCAGGACAGCTAGGACTACATGGTGCTACTTTGTCTCAAAACAAAACAAAGAAACACAGAGTGGTAATACTATAAATATTCAAAGATATCTTTAGAGGAGAACAAAGAGACATAGATACAATTCATTATTTTTTTAAGTATGCATTTTATTCAATTGTTTTTAAGACAGGTTCTCTCTGTGTAGCCCTGGCCACCCTGGAGCTTTCTGTGTAGACCAGACTGGCCTCTAACTCATAGAGCTTTATCTGCCTCTGCCTCCTAAATTCTGGGATTAAAGACATGTACTGCCATGTACAGCTAAAATTAATTTTTTTTGGTAACTTTATTTTACTTATTTAATGTGTGTGTCTGAATACAGGCCCAGATGTGCCAGATGCCAGTGTGGATGGAGGTCACAGAAGAAAATTCAGGAGTCCTTGCCTTCTACCTTGTGGAACAGGCTCTCCCTTGCTGTTTCTGCTGCCTTCTGTGTGCTCCAGGCTAGTTGGTTCATGGGGAAGGAAATTGCAATTTTTCTGTCCATGCCACACCCCTTGTCCCAATCTTGCCATAACAGTGCTGGGATTACAAATATGCCTGGCTGCATCTGTTTTTTACCACAGAATCTGAGCATTGAACGCCAGTCAGCAGGATATCCAGGATTTCCAGTCAGCTACTGCTTTTATTTGCCAAGCTATCTTCCCAGTCTTAAAATTAATTCCTCATGTTAAAGTTGAAAAGCACTCATGTAAGATAAATATTAAAGCATGTGTCTGAAACAAAAATCAATGTTTGTCAAGGTGTTGGCTGAGAAACTGGAAGAATATTTGGTGAACTATTTACCTGTTCCTAAGATGAAGGAAGAATTGTTTAAAAGCAAAATCAATGGACTAAGTCACACAGGAATCAAACCAAAGATTTAACTACATGAAAAATTCAAGTCACTCCAACAGAAACTCAAAAATTGAAAGGTAAATTATAAAGCATAAAAATCTTTCAAGATATCTGACAAAATGTGTGTAGCAGTTTAATCAATAATGTGTGCAGCACTTGAAAGCAATAATGACAACACAGAAATTTCAATGGAAAAAGATATAACAATGAGCTACAGACAAATCTTCAAAGAAGAAATACTAATGAGCAATAAATATGAAAAACACGTTGCTTTTTTGGTTTGAGTTTTTCTTGGGAGTGGAGGCTTTTTAAGACAGCGTATCTGACACCCAGGCTGGCATCAAAATATCTATGTCACTGAAGATGACCTCGAATGTATGAATCACCTGTTCCTTCCAAGGGATGACATTTCAAGCAGGCACTACCGTACCCAACTAATGATTTGCTCTTTTCTATCTAGCTATTTGTCTACTCGCTGTTCTTGCAGAGGACCTGAGCACCAACGTGGCTGTCCACACTATTCGTAACTCCAGGTTCATGAGATCTGCTACCTTGCCTGCCTTTCTTGGGCACCAGACATGGACGTGGTACCTATATGTACATCCAGACAAACACTAACACAGAAAATATATAATATTTTTAGGGTTTTTTGTTTTTGCTTGTTTATTTTTGGTTTGGTTAGTTTGGTTTGGTTTGGTTTGGTTTTGGAGACAGGGTTTCTCCTAATGCCTTGACTGTCCTATAATTCAGTCTGTTGACCAGGCTGACCTAGAACTCACAGAGATCTGCCTGCCTCTGTCTCCCAAGTGCTGGGATTATAGGAGTGTACCACCTACATTGAGAACTTAAATTGGTATGTTTTTTTTTTTTCAGAAACCAATTGGTAAATTTTTGTATTTTTATTCATGCTTCTCTGTGTTTGTATGGTGTGTGTGTGTGTTGATATGTATGCAGTGTCTGTGTATCTCTGTACATATGTGTGTTCATGTGGAGGCTGGAGGTCAATGTCAGCTGTCATGTTCACTTGCTGTCTACCTTATTTTTTTGAGCCAGGTTGTCTCATTAAACCTAGAGTTCAATAATTGGCTAGGTTTGCAGGTCATCAAGCCACCTGAATCCTCCTGCTTTTCCCTGTCTACTGCTGGGATTATAGGTATATAACACCATGCCTAGGTTTTGGACATGTGTGCTGGAGATCTGAACTTAAATATTTATACTTGCATACCAAGTACTTTACTAACATCCATACTCTTAAACCTAAATTCCCTATCCTAACCTTCTCTAATAGATAAATGTGTAAATGTTTTACTCGTCCTCAAAATAATTGAAAACATAAAGCTAGCAGCCGTGGCAAGAGAGGGAGAGAGGCAGGTGGTGTCATGCCTTGTTCTAGTCTTTGAGATTTCTGGATTAGCTTCTCAGAATCTGAGCTAGCTCAAGACTCTTCAGTCATTTTTTCCTTTTTCTTTTTTTAAGATTTATTTATTTATTATTTATACAATGTTCTGCCTGTATGTACACCTGCATACTAGAAGAGAGCATCAGATCACATTATAGATGGTTGTAAGCCACCATGTGGTTGCTGGGAATTGAACTCAGGACCTCTAGAAGAACAGCCAGTCCTCTTAACTGCTGAGTCATCTCTCCAGCCCCCTGTTCTGTCATTTCTACAAGGTGATTAATGTACTCATCCTGGTTTGAAATGAATATCTGTCTTGATCTGGTTTCTATTGCTGTGATAAAGCACTTGGACCAAAAGCAACCTGGGGGCAGGAATTCCTTCTTTTCATCTTAGGACTTTAAGTTCTCACTTCAGTCACTACAAGGAGTCAGATCAGGAATGTGGAGGCAGAAACTGAAGCAGAGAACATGGAGAAATAACTGCTTATTGTATTGCTCTAAGAGCTTGCTCAGTGTGCTTTCTTTCTTTCTTTCTTTCTTTCTGTCTGTCTGTCTTTCTTTCTTTGTTTGTTTGTTTTTGTTTTTGGTTTGTTAGTTTGTTTTTTGAGACAGTGTTTCTCTGTATAGCCCTGGCTGTCCTGGACTCGCTTTGTAAGCCAGACTGGCCTTGAACTCACAGAGACCTGCTTGCCTCTGACTCCCTGAATGCTGGGATTACAGGCCACCTCGTCCAGCTCTTCAGTCTGCTTTCTTATACCACCCAGGAACACCTGACCAAGTGTGGCAAGGTGGTCTGAGCCTTCCCACATCCATCACTAATCAAGACAATGTTGCATGCCTTAATCCCAGCATTCTGGGAGGTAGAGGCAGGTGCATCTCTGTGACTGCAAGACCAGCTGGTCTACAAAGTGAGGCCAGGACAGCCAAGGCTACACAGAAAAACCCTGTCTCAAGAAAACAAACAAACAAAAAATTTAAAAAATGAAAAAGAAAGAAAATGCCATACTAGCCAATTTGATAAAGGCATTTTCTCAATTGAGGCTCCCTCTGCCAAATAGCTCTAATTTGTGTCAAGCTAGCAAAAAACTAACCAAGACAATAACCGTTCTTTTTCCTAGAAGAATGTACAGTACAATTTTGGTAAGAGGTACTGTTAGTTTACGTCACTATAGTTGGTTCTAATATAGGCTTAATGCATTTGGAATTAAAACGGATCACACAATATAAGGTTGACAGATCTGTCTTGAATGAGATGTTTGTTTTACTATTCACATGTGTTTGTGTGTCTGCCATGTGAGTGCCAGTGCCCAAGAGGGCCAGAAGAAGGTGTTGGATTCCCTGGAGTGGGAGTTTACCAGTAATTGTGAGCAGACCACAACACTTGCCTTCTGAAAGAGCAGGAAGCACTCATCTCTGAGCCATCTCTGCATCTTTTTTTTCACATAAACTGGAAATTTTATTGGCTGATGGACAACTGCCACACATTCTTCTCACCTCAGCCCTGCTGTCCCTGCAGAAGGGATGAATAAGGGAAAGCAGGCTGACAGTCAACAAATGAAATCTTGGTTTCAATTAAGAGAACATTTTCAGGGGTTGGAGAGCTGGCCCAGCTGTTGGATAAGAGCACTGAGTGCTGTGTAGCTGTGGGGAGCTTATACCCCTGATCTCCTGATCACCACCACTTTGGTGCTGAGATTACAGCTGTTTTTCACTGTGCCCAGTTAGGATGCCATTTTTAGGAAATATAACCTGTTACAAAGGATACGTTGCTTGCACCTCGATTCTAACCAAGTTTGGGCTCTCCTCACAAGAAAAGACATGGTCAGTAGAGACTGAGGAGGCAAGTTGAGCTTCTTTCACATTCTTTGTTTTTGTTTTTCTAGACAGGGTTTCTCTGGCTATCCTGGAATCACTCTTTAGATCAGGCTAGCCTCGAACTTACAGAGATCTGCCTTTTCACACTGGGTTCAGTGTCTAGCCATTGCTCCTCATTTACCAATGAGGAGCTGAGTGCTGGGGTTACAGGCCTGTGCCCCAATGCTACAACCACCATGACCACCTGGCTCTTTCACATTCTTTACGCTTATCCCACAATAATTTTTTTGCTTCACTTGAGGAGAGTTGCCAAATTTGTTTAATTTCTTAACTACTAGTTCCTGAGGGCCTAAGAGGGAAAGTTAAGCAGCCAAGATATATGTATTAGGCTGGGGATGTAGCTTCCATTGGTACAGTGCTTACTTAGCATGCAGGAAGGCGTGGATTCCATCATCAGCAATACACAACTTGGAATGTGCCATATTCACTCTGCATGGTTTGAGGGATTGATCTGCCAGGAAAAACAAGGGAATGAGGAAAAAGGCAGACACATGTGCAGAAAAACTGGGGTCAGGTGTACTGTTCACCCTAATGGGGAAACACACCCAGCAATCCAACGAGGAAACAGAGAGTTGACTTTATACATCTGAGAGGAGGATGCAGTTTTACTGCTTATAGCAGAGTAAGGAGGCAAGGTTAGCTAATCTTAGTAGGTGTCTTTGTAGATGAACAGTCTAAGGCTGTAAACATTCAGGAGGAAGAAGTTACTATCAACATTTTACTGTACTTCTGCCTTGGCCAGGGAAAGCTTTGCCATTTCCATTGGTAAGAGGCACTGAGGTCCACGACGTGTCTGTGCTTGTGTCAACAACACGTCATTCAGAGTTTCCTCTGTTCCCCACAGGAGTGGCATTACTCTTGCAATCCCAGTGCCTGGAAGGTAGAGGCAGGAGAATCAGAAGTTGATGGCTATGTTACTGCTACATAGTGGGTCTCAGGCCAGCCTCCAACATGTGAAACCCTGTGTCAGAAAAACAGAATGAAAATAAAAATAAACAACAAAAAAGAAAAAGAAATATTCATCAATAAATGAATATTAAACCAAACAAAACTGCAGAGAATATCAGCTTTAGAAAAACTTAGCCAGGTATGTTGGCAAAAGTCTGTAATCCCAGAAATTGGTTGGTGGAATCAGGACTTAAGTATTATCTTTGGCGACATAATAAGTACTACAAGAGAGCCTGGCTCAAAGACAGGAACAAGAACACCCATGCACCCAGTCACACAAACACAGTAAAAAGGGAAGAACATCATCTAAGTGTGATGTAAAGATTAGGAAGAAGTATAAAGACTGAGGCCTGGGGATGAGCACATCTGGTAGAGTACTTACCCCACATGAGCTCCGCTGGTAGAGTACTTACCTAGGTTGTAGCTAAATCGGTAGAGTACCAAGCCCTGGGTTTGATCCCAAGTACTATATAAGACAAACATGTGTGCACATGCCGGTAACCCCAGCTTTCAGGAGAAAAAAGCAGGATGATCAAGAATTAAAAGTCACCTTCAAATGCATAGTGAGTTTAAGGCCAGCCTAGAACATATGAGACACCGTCTCCCCAAAATTAAAAATAAAAATCAGAATTTTAAATCAATAGCTTACAAAGGTCCTAGAAAACAAACAAAATTTGTGAAATCTCATTTCACCTTCAAAAATTAAAAACAAAGTAGTATCTTCTTTCTTAGAAATCTCTGTATAAGCCAAGCATGGTAGTACATACTTTTAATTCAAGTGCTCTAGGTGGGCACTCAAACTGTGAGGCTAGCTAGGGCTACATAGTGAATCTCTGAGCAAGTCTTACCAGCACTGTGCCACCCCCTACCAATGAAAAAAAGATCTGTGCATGGAAGTATGCAACCTGTTTGGATGTGGAAATAAGGGTCTGATCCTTCAGTGAGGCCATCAGAGACTGCAAGCCAGCTGGCGTGCCTTTTCACACTGGGTTCAGTGTCTAGCCATTCCTGAAGCAGTTTGAGAACTGCATTCCTAATCCCTCCTTGATCAGTATCAAGGCAAAGGATGCTTTTATCTGGTGAGCAGCAGTCTCTTTTTCATCCTTGCGTACCTCATTGGCTGCATGGTTTACAGCCTTCTCTAATGTACTTTCTTTAATATATATGTCTATATTTATGTATACGTGCCTTTTATTATTTGTTTTCTAAACCCTTTGAAGGAGATATTCAAGTTTTTGTTTCCTACAGGTTCATTAAGCAACTAGTTTATTGCTAACTATGTCTCTGAATGGCACATTCCTTAAGACTGTGTAACAGATTCTTACACGATGATTTTTTTTTTAAGTACATGAACCTTGCTATTCCTGTGTTCTGTTTCTCTAGCATTGCTTCAGCAAAGAAGAATCTCAGCTGAGCATTACCCGCAGGCTCCTTCGTGAGCAGGCTTTTCATCTCTTCATCAGATGGTAAGGTGATAGGACACAAAATGGGCTCATTCACTCAAGAAGCTGAGGGGTGATTTGGCAGGTGATAGCAGGTCACGCAGACTCTAGAGCCTAGAGGGCCTCTCTAGCCGCTCTCTTGTCACACATCTGTTCTAAGTAAAGAAGGTTTTAGGGTATTTTCTCATGAACTCAAAGACAGCCACCCATCTTCTTTAGCTTTTCTATGCCTTAAAATATGCCTTATGCTTTGTGTGTGTGTGAGAGAGAGAGACTTCTGTTTCGTTTTGCTCCAGAACCTTATCCCATAGTCCACGCTGGCCTGGATGGAATTCATGATGTAGTTCAGGCTGGCTTTGTTGAGATTGCAGGAGTGAACCACTGCCCTAGTTAGGATTTCTATTGATGTGATGAAATACCATGACCAAACAGCTTGGGGAGGAAAAGGTTTATTTGGTTTATGCTTCCAATTCATTGTTCATCATTGAAGGAAATCAGAACAGGAACTCAAACAGGGCAGAAACTTGGAGGCAGCAACTGATGCAGAGGTTATAGAAGAGGGGTGCTGCTTATTGGCTTGCCCATCATGGTTTGCTCAGCCTTCTCATAGAACCTACGACCAGCAGCTGAGGAATGGCACCACCCACAATAGGCTGGACCCTCCCTGGTCAATTACTAATTAAGAAAATTACCTACACCTGAATTTGGGGGCAGCATTTTCTCAATTGAGGTTCCCTCCTTTCCGATGACTCTAGCTTGTGTCAAGTTGACATAAAAATATCCAGCATAGCCACAATGCCCTGTAACAAAGGATTCTTGCTTATTGTGGCTGTTTCAGAACAAGGCCTAGCTGTCATAGAAGCAGACAATAAAAAGTCTTTCTTGTAGGGCCAGAGAAATGGCTCAGTGGTTGCCAACATCTGAGAGCCCCCAACTTCCAATGTTACCCTCTCATGAAGAGGGAGACCTCTCTTTTACCATTATGTCTAAGAATTTTTACTTCCCCTCTCTTTCCTCTGTCTGATCCAGAACAAAAAACAAAACAAAAACCTATAATTACCTGTTTGCTTTCAGTACCCTACAAATTACTGACACAAACCTATCCTAGAACTTTCTAGAGTGTTTTTGGGAGGCTAACTGAAGAGAATTTTCCAGGTGGACTATCCTGCATCACTCCCAGATTTCAAGGTTGCTTTCTTTTTCAACTGTAAAGGTAACTTTTTAAACTTGCCTGATTTAATTGTTGTCTCAGATATTTACTGCCTCCAACTGCTAACCTAAGCCTACTATTGGAAGCTTCTAGCCTTCGTACAATCTAACCTAGACCTAGAATGTTTTCAGCTTTTGAGACTTACTGCTGAATATGCTCACACTTACTTGTTCTTTCTAAACTTGGCTGGCTGGTTCAACTCAGCTGTTCTCTCCAAGCTGACTTGATTCAGACTGGCTTCTCTCAGCTGCTGAGTGAACTGCTCTGCTTGGCCGCAAACTAACTCTGGCAACCTGTTCTAATCTTTTGGCTCCTTCTCATTCTCTAGCTCATTCTGTCTTCAACCTGTCTCTGTAAAATACACCTGGTAAAAACTGCCTCTGAATTCCACAAACTCAACTCCTCGGCATTGCCTCTCAACTTCCTGACTCAACCGAACTGCCTGAACAGCACTGACTAGAACTCAGTGATGTGCATGTTTCTTGTCTCCTGAGCTGCTAGGATTAAAGGTGTACCATGTACCAGCATGCCTGGACCTAATTTTTCTTTAGCTGAAACTTGCGGCTCTCTACCAGAGATCTGCTTGACTCTGTCTCCTGGGATTAAAGGTGTGTCTGTATTCCAGCTGGATCACACAGATCTACATCGTTGGATGTTATCTCTTGCCATGTTCTGAATTAAAATTCCTCCACATTCAACTTCTGCCAAAAACAACAAAAAACTTAATTTTAAAATCATTACCATCGATAACAGTAGTGTGTGTGTAGGTAGGTCCGTGTCTGTGTGAGTTGAGTGAGTTATGTGTGTGTAGGCATGCATGAGGTGATCAGAAGACAACTTTGTGGTGCTGATTCTTTCCACTTTTAGGTGAGTTCTGGGGCTAAAACTCAGGTTACCAGGCTGGCATCTTTACCTGCAAGGCGTCTCAAAGGCTGTGGTTTGAAAGGAGAAATTTCCTGTGATGGTAGGCTTGAACACTTGTTTCCGAGCCGGTGGCACTGTTCGGGGAGTTTTAGGAGATGTGAACTTGCTGGAGGAAGTATGTGGCTTTGAGTCGATCTCTCTACATTCAGTTCGCTCTCTCACTGGTTGTGATGTGAGCTCTCAGCCTCCTGCTCTTGTCACCGTATCTGTCGCTGGCTACCATGCTTCCGTGTCATGATGGAGTCTTATCCCTCTGGAACAGTAAACCAAAATAAACTCCTTTTCAGCCAGGCGAGGTGGCACATGTCTGTAATCCCAGCACTCTAGGAGGAAGAGGCAGGCAGATCTCTGTGAGTTCAAGGCCAGCCTGACCTACAAAGTGAGTCCAGGACAGCCAAAGCTACACAGAAAAACCATGTCTCAAAAAACCAAAATAAATAAAATACTATTTCTAGTTGTTTCTGATCATGGTGTTTTTGTTGGGATCTGTAGGCAGGCATCTCTAGGGCCAGCACCAAGGGACCTGACAAACAGGGTATCAGGCATCTGTGAGGCCACCTGTGGACCACCTGAAACCGCCTGTGCATGCTCTGGGTCACCTTATGAGAGAACTCGGACCACTGGCCGGAGAAGGTGTCTGTGACCCCTCCCCCTTCCCTTAATAAAACCTCCCACGTGGAAACAGTCGCATGCATGCTTTGTGAACCCGCCATGTAACTTTGATGCGTTGGCTAAATGGGCGCTTTCAGCGGCCACTTTACGTGTTGTTGCTGGAAACCTATCTCATTTCAAATCTGCCTGTGACCCACTTTCCGGCAACCAGATCGCTACCTCCTATGTGGAACACCAGCTGGATTGGTGAGTTCCCCTCATTGGTCACATTAATATCTCTCTTGGTAGTGGAAGATTGACTATTGAGCCTCCAGCAACTTCCTGGTACCTGTTGAGATGGAGGTACCCCCAAACATGGCCTTTGCTGGCCACAGTTGACCCTTTTTGCTCACCTCCATTTAAGGCTTCTTTTTCACTTGGGTGAGGTGTTGTTTTTTGTTGTTGTTGTTTTTGTTTTTTCTTTCTACTGGCAGTTTCACCTCCCCCGCTCATCTAAAAAAAATCCTACTGCTAGGTAAACCAGGTCTACTACAGGCTGCTGTGCCCTTGGTCTCTGGCCAGTGCTGAGGAGCTGTTGGATCAGGTAGTGCCATACTACTTACTCTACTGAGCCAAACCTTGCCTTTGGGATGCCTCTGGCGGATCACTGACTTTTACCCTCCCAATGGGAACTGCCAATTTGTCCATTCCTCCAGCATCCCCACTGGGATGTCTTCTGGAGAATTTTAAAATCCTACACATGAAGCCTGAGTTAAAGGCCTCTAAGCTTATATGTCTCTTTAATAAAACTTGGCCTACATATTCCTTAGACAATGGTTCAAATTGGCCAATTAATGGCACATTAAATCCCAATATTTTACAGGATCTTTTTAATTACTGTCATCGATCTGGAAGGAGGTATAAATGGAAGGAGGTATCTTCCATTCAAGCATTCTCTCTCCTCCACTCTAAACCTTCTCTCTGCTCTTCCTGTTCTCCTACGCAACTTCTAGCTATAAAGTCTCAACCTCAAGAGTTCTCCACCTTTGACCCCACAGATGAATCTTCCCCTCACCGTTCTCAACCACCAGCTTCTTCTCAACCTATGGCTTCTCCTACTCTGCTTCCTCCTCTTCCTCTTTGGCTTCTTTAGCATCCTCACCTCCCTCCCCAGCAACAGACTGACCTAGTCATCCTACTTTGGCACCCACTTTCACCCCACCAACAGCTTTTATCCCCCCTGCTACCTACTCTCCCTCAGTAGTAAAGTCCCCTTCTACTAAGCATGAACCAGCCTCAATTCTTCCCTTTCGGGAGTTGGCAGATGTGGATGGCTTAGTTAGGGGGCATGTTCCCTTCTCATTAACTAAACTTTCTCAAGTAGAAAAGAGACTGGGATCATATACCTCTACTCCTTCTACTTTTATTAAAGAATTTCAATATCTCAATCTTATAGTCTTCCATGATGTATATGTGATTCTTACCAACAACCTATTACCTGAGGAACGCAGACAAGTTTGGGAACAGGCTAGAATACATGCAGGTGGAGTTCACCAAACACGGCACACCTGGTTGGGGCTGAGGCATGCCCAACCAGGATCCACAATGGGATAATAATACCCTGGAAGGCATTTTAACTAGAGATCAGTTCTCGACCTGCCTCCTGGCTGGTCTCCACAAGGCTGCCTTTAAGCCAGTTAATTATGAAAAGCTCCAGGAGGTCATTCAGGACAAGAATGAAAACCTGTCTCAATTCCTAGAGCGCCTTACAAAGGCTTTCTTATAACAAATTAATCTGGACCCCGAAAGTACAGAGGGCAGGCAACACCTGATGACCTATTTTTTTCTCCCAGAGTTACCCTGACATCAGGGATAAGCTTAAGTGCTTAGAGAGAGGACCTCTGACTCAACAGGCAGAAGTCTTAGCTCTGGCCTTTAAGGTGTACCATGCAAGAGATGAGAAAACCCGCAAGCAAAAATATCAACTGCTGGCCAAGGCCATCCAACCAGCCTCAGCTGCTACCCAGGCTCCCTTGCCTCCTAAGGCATGAGGACCATGGGGGTCCCTGTTTCAAATGCGGTCAAGAAGGTCACTGGTCCCAGTTTTGTCCTAACCCCTGCAAGCCACTAGGGCCATGTCCAAAATGCCACCAAGAGGGACATTGGGGTGTTGACTGCCATTGTTTCTCCCATAATATGAGGATATCACTTCCAGATTGCCTTCTAGCCGATATCCTAGGCCTGGCTATGGATGACTGAAGGTACCCTGGTTCCTTTGACCTGGCAGGGTAATTATCATCATATCAGGACAGCCCATCTCCTTGCTTGTGGACACCAGAGCCACTTAATCGTGACAGAGTATTGGAGACCAACCTCTCCTAGTTCCTCTGTTGTCCAGGTATGAGGACAGCCTTGCCAGACTCCGCCACTCAATGGTATTTTCAGGGGTGTTCCTTTGACTCATTCCTTTTTAATGATGCCAACCTGTCCAGTTCCCTTACTGGGAAGGGACTTTTTAGCCAAAGTGGAAGACTTGTCTCTGGTTCCAGAGAAATGAGACCTCACTACAGCAGCTGTGTTTGACCCTACTGGATTGGATATGTGTTTTTCTTCCTCTCCCTCTTGCCTGTTTCTGTCCAAGGTAATCCCTACATATGGAGATACAAGGTTCAAGAAACCGTCATTGACAATAAACAGTCTCTTCAAATAGGGTTGGGAAATTGCTCTATGGGAGGCTGTCAGTAGCCAATTGAAATAGCCACACACACACACCCCCCACACATCTATCCCTTCTCTCTTATTTGATAGAATTTTTGATTGTTTCTTCTTTGATCAAACAAAAGATTATTGCAAAAAAAAAAAAGGCCAGATAGATATGGAGGCTGTCCATATTGGTCTTGCCAAATCCATGCACCAGCACAGAAGAAGCTCCTTCACCTGTACAAAAAGACTCTCTACTTATATTTCTGAGACCTCCTGGGATCCCAGATGGGAAACAGGCATTGTTGGAAAACTCTACCGCCACTACACACCCAATTTACCAATAAGTATCATCTATAGCCAGAGAAAATTCGTCTCAATTACCCAACTCCTGGGGATGGGGGAAGCAGAGAAGGTAATTAAAACACTCCTCTAAAGTGATTGCCTCTCCGACACCCTCCTCCTAAATAATACAAACCTGTCATTTCATGTACTTCAGACTCTGACCTTGGTCTACAAGCTCCTTAATGTAACCCAATTGGGCTGTTTTAAAGCTTGCTGGCCATGTGTCCCACCTGGGACCAACTCAGAACTACCGCTGACTGCTTCTGTGGTGACTTTGCCAAGTAACCTTACTTCACCATTAACTGCTCTGAATCTGAGGTTGCCACAAGCCCCTACGTTTTTCATTTCACCCTCTTTGACACGGC
Organism: Pachyuromys duprasi; assembly: GCA_028658305.1. Classification (NCBI taxonomy): domain Eukaryota; kingdom Metazoa; phylum Chordata; class Mammalia; order Rodentia; family Muridae; genus Pachyuromys; species Pachyuromys duprasi. The sequence goes on from CM053754.1 coordinate 41,368,875, forward strand.
AAGCTGTTTCTAGGAATCCAGGACACTCTGTAGGAATGCTAAGTTCCTTAGAGTGTAATAAAACTATAATCCTTAATACCGCATCTCAACCGCAATGCCCTACTGCTAATAATACCTTGATTCTTTGCTGTACTCAGGTCTACCATTGTCTGCCTGTTGGTTGGTTGGGAGATTGTACTCTGGTGCTCCTCTTCCCCGAGCTGGGGGTGATAAATGAAAAGGAGCCCCTACCAATTCTGGTCATGGACTCAATAGCTTCCCAGAAGGATAAGAGGGCAATTCAAATCTTGCCCCTCTTGGCTGTTGCAGGAATTACGGCAGTTGTTGGGTCCAGGACAGCAGGACTAGCCACTTCACTAACTTTGTATTTCAGCTTTCTTCCAGTTCATCCAGGACCTCCACCAAGTGGCTCAGACAAGACTAACTCTCCAAGGACAGATCGATTCACTGGCAGCAGTAGTACTTCAAAACCAATGAGGACTGGACCGCCTCACAGCTAAAGAAGATGGCCTTTGCATCTTCCTCCAGGAGGAATGATGTTTTTATGTCAACCAGTAGGGTATAGTAAAAGACAAAATCCAACAACTCCAGACAAATCTACAAAATGGAAGGAAACACCTCAAGGCCTCTAGCTCTTGGTCCTTTAAGAACCCCATATGGAAATGGATTCTGCCCTTCCTCACACCTCTTCTGCTCATCTTTCTGCTTTTGCTTTTTGTACCCTGCTTAATTAACTTCTTCTCTACATTCCTCCAACAACAAATGCAAAAATTCTCTAACCAAACCATCAATCAGTTACTCTTACAGGATTATGAACCTCTGGCCACAGAACCAGATGACAATGACCTTCCAATTAACCATGATGGTGGGGACCAACCATACCCTGAGAATGACAATGCCCCTATCAGCAGGAAGTAGCTTGAGAGCAGAGTTCACCCCTATGCCCTCCCCACATCACCCCCTTCCTAGCTCCTCACTTTTCAATAGAACAAAAAGGGAGGAATGATAGGATCTGTAAGCAGGCCAGCCCCAAGGGATCTGACAAACTAGATATCAGGCATCTGTGAGGTCACCTGCAGACCACCTGAAACCACATTTGCATGCCCTGGGTCACCTTATAAGAGAACTCTTCATCATTTGCCCCCTCCTCCTACCTACCCTGCCCCCTTCCCTTAATAAAATCTCCCACGCTGAACCAGTCGCATAGCGTCATTTGTGAACCTGCCATGCAACTTTGCAGCACAATCCTAACAGTTTTATCATAGCAATGGAAAAGAAATGAATAGAAAGGTCATCAGGATTTCTTTTAATTGCTCCATATCTACCCATAGTAGACATAGTCATTGAGTTTGAACCAAGAGACACAATGACCATGGCAACTCTTACAAAGGAAAACATTTAATTGGGACTGCCTTACAGTTTCAGAGGTTTAGTAATTCTCATGGCAAGGAGAACGGCGGCATATAGGCAGGCATGGTGCTGGAGCAGGAGCTGAGCATTTTCATCTTGATCCTAAGGCAGGAGCAGGAGACTGTCACACTAGATCTACCTTGAACATAAGTCCTCAAAGCCCACCTCCACAGTGACATGCTTTCTCCAAGGCCACACCTACTCCAACAAGGCCATGAGAGAACCAGGTCTAAAGGTCACCCAAAGGTCACCAGGAGTTAGTGACCCCACCCCAAGGTCACCAGCAGCTAGCCCATAGGTCACCAATTCCAGAAACAAGGTCATAAGAACAGCCTGAGAATAAACCACAAGAATGGGAAGGTATCTTGTCTCGGGGTGGGGCATCTGTGCTGGGCAGCCCACCGACCTTGTAGCAGAACATTTCATGGCACAGAAAATACCTAACATTCCTGAGGTCTGTAGATGGCTCTCTCAAGGTTATATTAGCTAGCCAATCATTCTGTAAGAAGCTTGCCCTTGCTGAATGTCATCCAATCATGTTAGAAATTCCTGGTCCTACCTCAAACCTAAATAAAAATCCTGCCATGCAGCTATTCGGGGCCTCTCCTCTCTGATCCACTCACTATGTTGGTGATGGTGGAGAGACAGAACTTAAGCCCGAATAAAGCTCTTTGTTCTTGCATATGTGGTCCAACTCCTGGTGGTCTTTTGGGATCTAAAGATCTGGGCATAACAGCCACAACTCCCAATTGTCCTACTGCCTATGGACCAAGCATTCATACACCAGTCTATGGGAGCCATTCCCATTCAATATACCACACTAGATTATTGGGGTTTTCATTTTTTGTTTGACCAGCTGACTAACAAACCAGCCTTGGCTTGAAGCATTTCATGGTGATGAAGGACTTGGTCCCCTATGACCATTGAAGACAATGGCCACCCAATAGCACCACGTTGCTATTTATTAGCTCTGTAAGACCTTCTATTCAGTACTTAATGTCGCAGTGACTTAGATTTCCCAGCCTCGTGGAAGTAGTATTGGAGGGTTTTTTTGTTTATTTTTTGCGGGGGGGTGGAGGGGGGGTTCGGGACAGGGTTTCTCTGTGCAGTGCTGGCTGTCCTGGACTCACTTTGTAGACCAGGCTGGCCTCTGCTGGGATTAAAAGCATGGGTCACCACACCTGGCCGTAGCATTGGGTTTCTAAAACAAGTAAAATACTTGTAACAATGCTTGGCATATATAAGCATTTGTTAAATAAAACAATTAAATACATAGTTGCACCAGGCTTGGTGGCACACGCCTGCAATTCCAGCACTCCAGGAGGCAGAGGCAGGTGGATCTCTTGTGAGTTCAAGGTCAGCTTGGTCTTCAAGAGTCCAGGACAGCCAAGACTGCACAGAAAAACCCTGTCTCAAAAAACAAACAAACATAGTTTTTCTCTGTGCATAATAATCTCATTGTTGGTGGAAGGCTTCCATTTTTGTCATTATTTTAAGGGTTTACAAAATGTAAACAAAAGTTCCTGGGGAGGTGGGGGATACACCCTAGGTTGAGCTTTCTGCCGTGCTGACTAAATGTTTAGAATGAGAATGACGCAGGAGAGGTTGGAATGTGATATCTTCAGCCCCACCCCACTGCCCCATGCTAGTCATTTATTGGCTAAGTATCACTTTCTAAGTGAGACTATTCGGGAAGTCCTTTGGACTGCTCAGAGCACAAGCTCTTACCACCCAACAGCTAAGAATGTGGTTAGATAGCATCAGAGGCCTGAGATGTCCCTGCTTTTCTGGAATTTATCTCTGATGTTTCTACCAAATGCATTTGAAAGGTGTCTTGGTTTGTGTTTTTTTGGTTTTGTTTTTAAATTCTGCTGCTTTAAAAACTGCAAGTTCCAAGGTCTGTGCCCGAGCTGATCTCAAGCAGGGGAGAAAGCCTGAGTGCTGGCCCCACTCCTTCAACACAGGCACGGATAGAAGTGCTCTTGGCACCAGTGTTCATGCTCACATACTATGGAAAAAAGGGGGTGGGGCCTGTATTAGTTTATTCTCTACCTATCCCCTTTAGGTTAAAAGCTCTCTCGTTCAAATCAAACAGTCCTTAATAACTTGAGGCTGTTTTTGACTTTTTTTTTTTTGAGAGAGAGAGACAATGTACCCTTTGGGCATTCTAGAACTCACAATGTAGACCAGGCTGGTCTCAAACTCACACAGATATGCCCGTCCCTGCCTCCCCAGTGCTGGCATTAAAGGTGCATACCATTCCATCTAGTTGGTTAAGACTGAACCCAAACTCTACAGCAGTAATCTTCAGTAGAACAAGTCCATGGGAATATAAACATTGTTCAACTAACAAAATCTTTAGGTTTTTCTTGAAACCCTAGAAGAAGAACACAGACCCCAATATCACTTTTAAAACCCCTTTCTTTTCCCATTGACTGCTTAATTCAGTGAAATTCTGCTGGATTCTATCCCCCCATCCCAGTATACCTTTAAGCCTAAAGGCATTAGTTCGTACTTCACCTTCCTTACTTCCTTGGCTTCTTTGTTATGTAAAGAGACTTAATGTTTTAGCTAAATTGCTGCTTTGTGCAAATACTCTTTTGGTGCTGGGATTGAAAATAGGGCCCACACCATCCTCTCCTAGGCTAACCTCTCTCTCCACTTTTTAGAACTATGATTGGAAGTAGCTCTTCATAGTCTTTTCATTCTTTCTGGTTTTGTTTGTTTGTTTGAGAGTGAGTCTGGCTATGTAGCCCTGGCTGTACTGGAATTTGCTGTGCAGGCCAGTGTGGTCTGGAACTCAGACATCTGCTAGCCTCTTCCCAAGGAGTGGGACTAAAGGTCTGTGCCACCTCACCCCACCTCTCTTAATATTAAATTCTAAATCTGAGCTCTTCTCTTTGAACTTGAAATATTAGGCATTTGAAATGCACAGTTCTGTCTGAGATACACAACAGCTGCATACACACAAAATTTTCAAGATGGTGTGGAAAGAGAACATGGAATGAATCCTTAACAATTTGAATTGTGCTAGGTTGATCAGCCAGAGTATCATTTTCTCTGATGTACCTGCTCAGGATTTGTCCATCCACTGACCCCCACCTTGCTTCTAGATTACACATTTGTTCTTGCCATGCTATGTTTGAACTGAGCTCCACACCAGCTCAAGCAATCCTCTTAGCTCACTTAGCAAGACTCCATTGTCATAGTCCCTGAATCTTTTGTGATGACTCTGAGTAATCTTCCAAACAGAATTAAAAAAAAAAAAAAATCATTAAGCCAGGTGGTGGAAAGAGGTGGATCTCTGTGTGTTTGAGACCAGCCTGGTCTACAGAGTGAGTTCCACGACAGCCAAGGCTACACATAGAGAAACCCTGTCTCCAAAAACCAATAACAACAACAATAATAATTAAAATTAAAAAATTATTGAAGGCCATGCATACTGGCCTGTGCCTTTATTTCCTACCCTTGGGAGGCAGAGGCTCTTCCTGCATTCAAGGCCGCCTCTTTTGTTGTTGTTGTCCTTGTTTTGTTGTGTTTGTTTGTTTGTTTGTTTGTTGAGATAGGGTTTCTCTGTGTAGCCTTGGCTGTCCTGGACTCTCTTCATAGACCAGGCTGGCCTCGAACTCACAGATATCCACCTGCCTTTGCCTTCCTGAGTGCTAGGATTACAGGTGTGCCACCATGCCCAACTAAGGCCAGCCTCTTCTAATAGCAAGTTCCAGGCCAGCCAGGTTTACATAGTAAAATAGTTCATCAATATAACAAAATATGCAAAATGTTTCCTTAAACACAAATTGGTTTTGGGAGTGTTTGGCTGGGCAGGGATTCCCCACATCTGTCTCATATCGGTGACATGATTCTAGAAATAAGTTGTTCTTTGTCTTAGTTACTGTTCTATTGCTGTGAAGAGACACCATGACAAAGTCAACTCTTATTAAAATAAACAAAAACGTTTTGGGGAGCTTGATTACAGTTTCAGACAGTTACTCCATCATCATAATGGTGGGAATCAGACAGGCAGGGTGCTAGAACCTGATCTGAAGGCGGAGACAGACACTGGGCTTGGTGCAGGCTTTTGAAATATCAGTGACACTCTTCTTCAAAAAGGCCACACCTACTCTATCTAACAAGGCCATGCCTCCTAATCCTTCTCAAACCATTCCATTCTCTGGTGATTAAGCATTCAAATATCTGGCCACATTCTTGTCATCCCTAAAGGGCTCACAGCTTCAGCCAGTAGATGAGGTGAGACAGTTGAGTGGATCTGAAGCAGACAAACACAGGAGACTGCCCTTGCCCATGTTATTTTAAATCAACAACCTCCAACATTTGTTCAGGTCAAATAGGATTAAGTATGCTGATAGGTTCCATTTAGTCACCTCCCCTCCCTTATTTTTAGTGGAGAAATAGTGGAGATTAAAACCAGAGCCTTGTACAAGCTCGCATTCTAGCACTGAACAGACCCTGGCTCCCGGCTACTACCTCATGTTCTTTACCTTGGGTGTGGAATTTAATTCATGCCGTGCCTGCCATATAATCAGCCATCTCAAGGTAGCCTACCTGACTCCCCTTCCACGAAGTCCATATTGTCAGAAGCTGAGCCAAAAGAAACCCCTTTTTCCTTACGTAGTCTTTAGCAGGTATTTTGTCATAACAATTAGAAAAGTAGTTAGATGTCTGCAGAGACAGCTCAATGTTTAAGAGCACTGGCTGCTCGTCCAGAGGACGCAGGTTTGATTCCCAGCACCCACATGGTGGCTCACAAACATTTATAACTCCTGTTCCAGTGGTTTCAAGGCCCTCTTAGGGCCCCTTTGAGCATTAGAAATGCTTGTGGTACATACGTACAGCCAAACACTTGCACACATAAAATAAAAACACAAAATTAATTTTTTATTTTAATTTAAAAAAAGGAAAAGTAATTAATACACAAGTTATTCTTGCCCATTTCTTCTTACAATCATACCTTCCTTTTGAGGCAAGGTCTTACTGTGTTACCTGGATTGTCCTCAAAATCACAATCTGCCTTCACAGCCTTCCTGCTTTGGAGACTATTGTGAAAAGCTTTTATTTTTACCCCCTCCTGAAAATGGCTTTTCAATAACTAGTAAATTAATGCTGTCAAGACTCAGAAAGGCCAGACTGTTATCTTAGTGTCCTTTCTTTTTAAAAAAACCTGTGTGTGTGTGAAAGAGAGAGACACGTGTGTGGGTGCTTGCAGATGACAGAAGAAAACATCAGCTGTCGTATGCCCTGGGGCAGAAGTTAAGAGTTGTTAACCACCTGATCTAGAGCTGGGAACTAAACTCTCCAGCCCTAGCTGGAAACTCAGCCATCTCTCGAGCCCTAGCTTTATTTCTTAAGAGAGAATTATCACCTAGAAAATTAGTTGTATCCACAGAAGGAGTGCAAACAAACATAGAAACTGAGATGTGGTTTTTAAAAATACTACTTTTGGGCTGGCCAGATGGCTCTGTGGGTAAGAACACTTCCTGTGCAATAGCGAGAATCTGTGCTGATTAGTGTTTGTCAACCTGACACAGACCAGGGCACCTGGGAAAGGGCCCTGTCACATTGGCCAGTACACACAAGGCTATGGGAGCATTTTCTTTACTGATGATTGATGTGGTAAGGTCCAGCCCACTGTGGTGGTGCCCCCCTCCCACCCTCATGTGCAGGTTAAGCAAGCCATATTCCTCCATGTTCTCTGCTGGAGTTCCTAGCCTGACCTCACTCAATGATGGACTACTAGGAGGAAATGTAAGCCCAAATGTTTTCCTCCACCAAGTTGCTTTTCGTCTCTCTACTGGTGTGTTATCACACCAACACAGAACAAACTAAGACAGGATCTATGTTTTAATGTGACCCCAGAACTCACATTAAAACAATGCACATGTCTGTAACATTAGAGTTGGGAGTGGCTCGTGGGTGGGGCTAGCAAAGACAGGTGGATCCTGGGAGAATGCTATAAGTTAGCTGAAACTCAAGTGAAGAACTCTTGTTTCAAAGTGTTAAGGTGGAAACCAATAAAGGAAGACACTTGGGTGAACACACTCATACACACAGAGCAAAAAGAAGCCCTCGAAACATTTTTCTATTTTTATAATAAAATATCTAAAATTTGTTACTTTAAGAATGTCTGCTCCTAAACCCTGCCAGATGGAGACAACCTCTCATGTCAAAGAGCTTCCTTTTTGAAACATGGTTGGCTCAGAAATTGCTGCTGCTCCCCAGATTTGCCAAATGTTTCTTATACCAAAAAGTTAAATCATTTTATCTTTGACATCGAGGAGTAGGTTAGCCAAGTTATGTTTGAATCAATGCTTTTATTGGGGAAAAAAAATCTTGCTAAGATTGATTTACTATTATTTTGTTGCATTTTCACATATTTATACATGAGTTCAATGAACTTTTGGGTCCAAACAAGTACAGTCCAGTAAAGACATCTCAACAGTTACCTTTCGATCTTATTTGCCAAGGTTTCAGCTCATAAAATGCAAAGCAGCTTTGGAAATGAGCAATGTGGTTAAAAAAAGTTATGACACAGTGGAGAAACAGGGTTAAAGGACTACTGCACAACAGCAGGGTTAAGAGTGTTGTGACTCAGGGACTGCAGCCATGACGCACAGTTAAGAGCCCTGGCTACTCTCCTAGAGACCTGGGATCAGTTTCCAGCATCCACATGGTAGATCACAACCATTAACTCCAGTTCCACCAAGCGCACACGGTGCAAATCTAAAAAGTAGAGAGTGTTCTAGCTCATTCCAATTGAAAAAACGGAGGACCATTGCCTCTTACTCTAGACAATGTTGGTAGTAAGATGGAAGCCTGCTTAACGAATGTCCTTGAGTCTCCATTCTTAAATTGTGAAGTTCTTGCTATTTAACAAGAAGATTGTCCCAGGAAGTATGACATCTTGAGGACCCCCATTCTCCTTTCTGACATGAGTCTTAACATAGGCTAAGCTGGCACTGATCCTCCTGTCTTAGACTCTATGGAACTATTGCTGTTATAATCAGTCTCTTAGTTACTTTTCTGTTGCGGTAATATGATGCTCCAGTAAAAGTATTTCAAGGAAAGAAGGGTTTATTTGGGGTTACAGTTTGAGATCAGAGAACATGGCTGAGACATCATAGCTGCAGGAGCTTGATTTTGTTTTTGTTTGTTGTTTTTGGTGGAGAAAGGGTTTCTCTGTGTAGCCTTGGCTGTCCTAGGCTTGCTTTGTAGACCAGGCTAGCCTGGAACTCTTAGAGCTCTGCCAGCCTCTGCCCCGGGAGTGCTGGGATTAAAGGTTCCACCACCCCAAGGAGCACCACCACCCCCAGGCTTGCAGAGGGATTTTGAAACAGGTGGTTACCTTGTATCTGCAGTCAGGAAGCAGAGATGAATGCTAGTGCTCAGGGGGGCTCTCTCCTTTTCACCGCCAAGGGTACCAGCCATAGAAGGGCGCTTCTGGAAGCTCGGGTGAGTCTTTACCCCGCAATTAGTTTAATTTCTACACTCCTTCACAGTCTGCCCAGAAGCAGACAGAATTAACCACCACAGTCACCATCCCCAGTTCAAGGAATCTACAATGTAAAGTATTTGCACCTTTTCAAAAAAGTATTAGATATTTCTCTCTCTCTCTCCTTCTTTCTTCTCTCTCTCTCTTTTTTCTTCAGAATTCCTCCGCGTAGTTCTGGCTGTCCTGAAACTCACTCTGTAGACAAGGCTGGCCTTGAACTCAGAAGCCTGCCTCTACCTCCTAAACGCTGGGATTAAAGGCGCATGCATGCCTAATGCCCTGGGACTGGAGTTCCAGATGGTGTGACCACCCTGTCAGTACTGGGAGTGGAATCTTGATGTTTTCCAGGAGTAACAAGTCCTCATTACCAGGGAGCCATCACTCCAGCCCTGAATTTTGTTTGTTTGTAACACATTGTTTTATGACAGATTTTCTTAGTTCTTTGTGTAAGTTCTAGTGCCTATCCTTTTTGCCTTCTCTTTTTATTTCTTGTATTTACCTCCCCTTTTTTTCTTTTCTTTCTCTCTCTCTCTTTTTTTTTTTTTTTAATTTATTTATTTTTATCTCAATCACAGGTTGGGTACTTTGAATCCCAGGCGTAGCCCCCTCCCCCATTCCCTCCCACCCTCCCACTCCCTCCCTCATCTCCTTTTTCCCCGCCCCCTCCAAGTCCACCAACAGTGGAGGACCTCCTTCCCTTCCATCCAACCCCAGCTTATCCTGTCTCCTCAGGGCTGGCTGCAAAGTCCTCCCCTGGGATCTAGCCAGTCTGTCACTCCCCGGCTTCTATGGGGGAGGGTCAAAGAGTCAGCCATCAAGATCATGACTGAAACAGTCCCTGTTTCCCTGAATAGGGTCTTCAGCCCTACACCAAGTTATCA
>CM053754.1:41378772-41499181 GCA_028658305.1 Pachyuromys duprasi
TTTTTTTTTTTTTTTTTTTTTTTAGGTTTTTTGAGACAGGGTTTCTCTGTGTAGCCTTGGCTGGACTGGATTTGCTTTGCAGGCTAGGCTGGCCTCACTAAGATCTGCCTACCTCTACCTCCCTAAATGCTGGAATTACAGGCATGCACCACCACACCTTGCTACCTCTCCTTTATCATTGTAATGAGTTGCTTTTAACAATAGAATAGAGAGACAATTATATTTATCATTAAGGACCAAGACACAAAGTCTGCAAAGGCTCTACACAAATGTGGGTGAGTTATAAGATGGGGTGGAGTGGAGTGAAGAGGAGACAAGATAATACATACTATTATTCTGACTGATCTCCTCTTCATTTTGACACCCAAAATGGGGACTGATAACCATCTTGTCACACAGTATGGCTGGGACAGAATGCAAACATGATCTCAGTTTATCAGTAGCTATGGTGCTGGGAGAGTTATGCTCAGCCAGTGTTAGGAGGCTCCACTCACATAGAATGGATGTTGAAGGTAGTAAGCGCTGGGGCTGGCTGCTTCCTACTCCTTGATCCTGGGCCTTTCTTGGTCATCAAGGATCAGTTTGCCAGTCCAATACATAGCCAGTTTGGACTTGTTGGTGGATTATTTCAAGGTCTTTTTAGCATTATGCACCAGAGTTAAATTTCTACCAGAGCTTTCATGTCTTTATTTTCTAAGAAGGCGTCTTTTATCCTCCTGATGGCATGCATTCTGTAATTTTAGGTGCTCAAATGCTTGCTCAGTACCGCCCTAATATTTGCATGTCACTGCAAGGCTGCCATGTTGGAAAGGACAATATTATTTTCTCTTTCTTTCAGGCAACACTGCTTTAACCAAGTTGTCTTTCTGGGCTGGGAGTGCAGCTAAGTGATAGAGAAATTGTCCAATACAGGCAAAAAATTTTCCTTTTCTTGATAGGGTCTTACTATGTATTCCTGGCTGACCTTGAACTCATAAAGATCCTTGACCTCCAAGTGCTGGGATTAAAGGAGTGTCTTTTATTCACAGCTACACCCTGCTCCCTCACCAATTACATTTCTACAGAATTAGATTTTGAAGTCACAAACTTCAGTTCTGTGTGCTTTACACACCCATCACAGGTACATAATAAATATTTGTTAACTTAATCTATAGTGTTAGGGAGACTGAGAAAATGCTTTTCTGCTCAGTCACTCAACAGTTTTTCAAATAGGTGAGTAGAGGAAAAACAATCTTATGATTATGGCAATTTTCATTTCATCTCTTTTTTTTCTCTTCTTTCTTTTTTTGAGACAGGGGTTCTCTGTGTAGCCTTGGCTGTCCTAGATCAGGCTGGACTCAAACTGCCTGCCTCTGTGCCCCACAGTGCTGGGGTTACAGGTGTGAGTCACCACGCCCAGCTGGTAATTGTTCTTTTACTATAATTAGGATTAGGGAACCCCAATTTTCCTATGCTTTCTTTCCAAACAAAAGAACAAACAACACTGAGTGTCCAGATTAAAAAAAAAAATTGAACCAAGGTGTTGAACCAAGGAGATAAAAATAAGTGTGGTGTGGCATGTGGTGACACATGCCTTTGATTCCAGCACTCAGAGGCAAAGGTTGGCATAGCTCTGTGAGTTCAAGGCCAGCCTGATCTACAAAGCAAGTAGAGGACAGCTAGGGTTGTTACACAGAGAAACCATTTCTCAAAAAACCAAAAAAAAAAAAAAAAAGACAAGAAAAATCTATCTAGAATATCTTGCATTATGACCTGAAAACTGACTTTACATCTTTCCTTTGCTATGTGCACATGACCACTGCCTTCAGGCTCTGCTTTGGCTTTGTTCCAAGTCAGACCGTTGAGCAACCTCCCTAGACATAATAAGGGACTTAAGGCTCTAGTTGAAGGAAAGCTTAAAAGATCTGAAAATCTCAAAGAAACTTTCTGGTGTTTTTGTGTGTGTTTGTTTGTTTGTTTGTTTTTAATTGGTTAGCCATAGCTGAATCAAGAAGCATAATATCAGAACTAATTAATTTTAAGATGGTTTGGACTAGCTGTTTACAATCACGACTTCTGTACACAGGCCACTGAATACAACTCAAAAGCATTCTCTAAACTCCTTTCCTTGGAGTCAAAGAATTTCCCCTTAATATTCTAATTATATGCAGATTTGCCATACATTTTGTATTGCGGTTTGGCTCTTTGTTTATCTTAGTGGTTTGGATTTATTTTGTTTCCTCTTCGTTTGGCTCCCCACTCTCTGTTTCCACTCAGTGGCCTTTACTACCCTTTGGCAGGCATTGGAGTACCGGCTGCCTTTCTGCTTTCTAACTCAGAGCTCTCCACTCTGTTCTTTTTCCTCTCTCCACATTTCTACCTCTGGCACCTGGTTAGCAAAGAGTGCCCACAAGGAACCTGGGGCTAAAATGAGACTCAAAGAGCAAACTTTTAATCGGCCATGGTCAATCTGTTATGTTGGCCAGTCTTTGGACAGTGTGCTCATTGCGCTTTATCATGTGAAGGTCCTATTCCTGATTATGAGAACTGCAACCTGACAGGTGTCAGAGGTAGGTGACCTTTAGAGAAAAATATTAACTGAGAACAAAAGCGTTAGATGGCTTCTAAGTGAGCCAAGGCTACTTACCCAGCCGCCCTTGAGCAATAAAAAGGAAAAGTCAGAGCATTATACATCAGGTCAGCGAGGGAAGCCAGGAAAAAAAAAATCTAAGTTAGACAATGCTGATATTGGCAGTCCTTGAATGCCATTAAACACACACACACACACACACACACACACACACACACACACACACACACACTTCTTTTTTGAGAAATGCTTAATGGGGCACAATTAAGTGGTCTGCAGAATTGAATGACCTTTAAATTGCTGTAATCTCTGGAGGGAAACCTTTCATACACAGCATCTACTTTTGAAAGAACATTCAGTGAAAATGTTGTCACTAATTCAGCAGCACAGGGTAAGCCCATGTCCTATGTCCTGCTCTCTTTTGCTGTCCTTGTTGCTAGAGAAAAGCTGAGATCACCAAAGATGCTGACCTCACCCATGTCATTCAATCAAAAGCCATCACATTTGATTCCAATGGAAATTTAACTGTAGAGAAAAAGGAGAAAATATAACGTAGATAAAGACTCAATCTGAGAAAGAAAGAAAAATAGAAAAAAAGTTGGGGATGTAAAGTAACGCACTCGTAAATGCACTAGGCCAGGGTTCATCCTCAGTACTGTATAAAACAGGTGTGATAGTGCAAGCTCGAGGCAGGAGGACCCTAAATTCAAGGTCAGCCAGACTGGTTGGTGCACATTTTAAATACCGGAGAGTTCAAGGCCAGCTTGGTCTACAAAGTGAGGTCCAGGCCAACAAGGGCTGCAGAGAGAGACCCTGTCTCAAAAGGAAAAAAAAAGTATTGAATTCTGAGTATTAAAACACCTCCTGAAGCTCGGCGTGGCGGCACATGCCTGTAATCCCAGCACTCAGGAAGGCAGAGGCAAATAGATCTCTGTGAGTTCAAGGTTGGTTGGTCTACAAATTGACTCCAAGACAACCAAGGCTACACAGAGCAACCCTGATTCAAAAAACAAAAACAAACAAACAAAAAACCAAAACTCTCCTGACATATTTATATTTGGATAAAAGACAAATCATATAAAAGGCAGCACAATGACCAGCTCATTTCTTCTGTATATGCCTCTCTCTTTTTAATCTTAGTTTACAGGTATATCTTTGCTTGTTTGTCATTACTATTTGTTTCAATTGGCTACCCAAGAGTAAGTGGTAGTTATCATGACAACTTTGCCCTAAACTCTTGCACTTATGATTTCTAGGCCACAGGAGAATGCCTCTCTGTAACCATAACACCATTAGCACATCAAGAAAGTAATTCTTCTATGCAGCAGTTAAGTTTCTTCAGCTTCTTTAGGCTGTTGTGTGTGTGTGTCTGTGTTTGATTCAGGTTTGGAATCCAGGCAACAATTAAGCATTCATTTTATGTGGCTGTCATGTTTCTTTAGTCAAATTTAATATGAAGAATTTCTCTTGTTCCATTTTTTTCTCCTTTACAATATTGATATTTTAAAGAGAGAGCAAGCCACTTATGCTAGTACATGGTAATTTCTTCCTTATGGTTAGGTTCAAGATGAACATTTTGGGCAGGAATACTGTAAAGGTGATGCTGTTTGCCTTTCCTTGTATTACATCTTGAAGCAAACTCTGCTCAAAATGTCAAAGCCATGAAACATAAGACAGAAGATTGAAATCATAAATATTAGAGGCCCAACAGTCTAGAAACACAGTTCTTTTGCTATTCATTAGTCATTTTTATCTCCTGGTTAGAACTTGAAATCTCCCCCAAATTGCTATTGTATGCAGTTTAGAGGAGAGTCGTTCATTAGCTTTCCCTTATCTGATTTCATAGGGGTTGTCTAAGGCTGCTATAATGGGTAATAGTTTCCAATGGTTCTTTTGAGTTAGCACACTGGTAATGAACATTCATTGTTTCCCATTAAGTAGTATCTATTGTTTCCTAAATCAATAGTTCTTTGTGAAAGAAGTATATATGTAGAATGACAAATTGCTTAATACAATTTAGAAATTTTTGTTAGAAAAAAATTCTCCTTTTTAGATTTAACATTTTAAAGATTTTATATATGCTGAATGCCTGTGTGTGCATATATGCATGTGAGTGAGGGTGCCCTCAAAGGCCAGAGGCATCAGATCTTCCTGGATCTGAGGTTACAGGTGGGTATGAGCCACTTGGCATGGGTACTGGGAACAGAATTTGATCTCCAAGACCAGAACATACTCTTAACCACTGAACTGTCTTTCCAGCCCTCTTAAAAGTTTTTCTTAACATATGTGATATGAAAATAAAAACTGGGACTGGCTGGGCAGTGGTGGCTCATGCCTTTAGTCCCAGCACCCAGGAGCCTGAGGCAGGGTGGGATGGAGGACAGCCAAGACTATGAAAAGAAACCCTGTCTCAAACCCCAACCCCAAACAAACAAACTGGGACTGTTTAGGAAGAGGAGGAGGGAAGGATGTAGGAGACAGAGGACAGCGGGCGAGGTGAATGCAAAGCACCGTAAAGATGTTTTAAAAAATGCCGTCACGAAACCAATTACTTTGTATGCTAACTAAAAAAACAAAATCATTTTCTTGTTTGTTTTGTATTTTTTGGAGAGGTTTTCTTGTAGCTGAGGCGTGTCTTAAACTTGGTATTTAGCTGAAGGTGACCTTGATTTGGTTCCTCTTTCCCACACCTCTGTGGTTGGGGTTGCAGGTATATGTCTCACTGCGCCTCATTTGTGCAGTGCTGCACCAGCAGAGCTACATCCCAAACCCTTGATCACAGAAAATTTACGGCCAGGTGTGATAGCACACACCCTTAATCCCAACGCTAGGGAGGCAGAGGCGTCCGAGGCCAGCCTGACCTACGAAGAGAGTTTCCGGGTCAACCGGAAGTAAATAATAGACACGGTCTAAGAAAAATAGAAAAAGTTCCAAAAGAGAAAGAAGAGATTAATAAATAAACTTTTCTGTGAGGAAAACTATAAATGGAAATTAACAAATAAATGCAGTCAGATATATTTTGTCGAGTAAAAAAAAACTACTTCTAACGCAGATTTACATTAAAAATAATCCATCCACATAGATTTTTTCCATTTTAGGTTATCTACAAAGTGGGTAATATACCCATGGATTATTCAGGACTGATGGTAAATTGCTTAACCCAACCGAAACACTTGAAGGTAGTAAATCTCGCACTTCTTAGAGGTTTTATTTTATTTCTAAGACATTGTCACACAGTGACAGGCCCTTAGTATCTAGAGGGCCTGCTTTCCTTTCCTTCCCTTCTTTCCTTTATGTCCTCCCTCCTTACCTCCTTCCTCCCCCTTCCTTCCTTTTTTCTCTCTTCCCTTCCCTTCCTGCTCTTTAATTGATTATTTTGCATCTATATTAAATTTTAGGCCTGACCTTTTTTTTTCATATTTTCCCAATAAGGCAAAATACAGTTTATGTTTAAGATAAAATTATTATTTTGCTTCCCATTTCACTATATATGAGTGGAAGAGGTGGGCTGGTATACAAAAATAAACAAAATTTCCACTAAAAATCAAAGAGATCAAGTCATAAATGATTGAAAAGGCTGGAGAGATGGTTCAGCAGTTCAGAGCACTGGCTGCTCTCTTAGAGGACCCAAGTTAGATGCCCAGCACCCATACATGGTAGCTCACAACTATCTGTAACGTTAGTTTCAGATCTGAAGGCTTCTTACAGCCTCTGCAGACACTAGACACACACGTGGTACACAGACATATATGAAGTCAAGGCACCTACACACATAAAAATAAAATAAAAAAAAATTATAGGGAGGCTGGGGAGATGGCTAAGTCAGTACATTGTCTGCTGTCGTGGCCTGAGGATCTTCATTTGGATCCTCAGTGCCTACATAAAGGCTAGAGATGGTGTGCTTGTCTGTAAAACCCATCCCTCTCTGGTGGGGGCAGGGCAGAGACAAGTGGAGAGTGGATCCCTGGAGCTTATTGGCTGCTCAGCCTAGCAGAATTGATAATCTTTAGGATTATGGACAGGCCCTTTCTGACAGAAAAAGGAGGAGAGAGACAGAGAAAGACTCATAATGTTGATCTCTGATCTACACACAGTATATATTCGCACACAGTATAAATGTGTGAATATATACATGAAATACATGAAATGAATGATAAAGTGGTATATGCCTTTCATCCTGAATTTGGAAGACAGCAGGCAGAAGATCAAGAGCTGTAGTGTTGTGAATTTTGGCTACATGAGACCTTGTCCCAGAAATAGAAACACAACAGCAATAGTAATATGAAAAAGCAGAATAAAGGAAAGCTACTTATTAGTCTGTGAAGAAATAAAGAATCAAGATAATATAAAACATCCTAGCTTTGAGATAAATTTTCCTGTAAATTGTTTCAATTTAATGTGTATTTTACCTACAGCTATTGCACTGAGGTTCCAGTGGGGCTAGGAAGACATTTTCATTCACTCACTATCAATGGATCTCAATATTTACAGTGCTTCACATTGCTCATCCTACATAACATCCTCGATTAATTTTCAGGCCTTGAGGTGCTATTTATTAAATTAGGGATACAGGCTACCACATTAATAAATTATTACTTCAGAGGCATTCATGTTCTGAATGTATAAATGTGTTGCTTAAATGACTCTTGGGGAATAATTTACACACGAAGACGCTCTGTGGGTTAAGCAAGCCTGGTACATTGATTAAGTCTGGAAGTAGTCTTTACACTAGGTGGCTGAGTGGATAGCAAGTCGTATTCAGTGTGTTCCCTACACACTACCCTAGATCCATGAGTTAGATATAACATTAAGCATGTACTGTCCCAAAGGAATCCTTCCATGAGAAACACTTTCTCAGCTTCTGATCTTGAAGACTTAGCTTTTTGTGGGGGTGGATTTGTTTTCCCCTAAAAGAACTCCAAGAAAGCAAGCATAGAAACACTTAAGTTCAAGGAAAAGGACAGCAGGAATTTGCTGCCATATCCTTCTACTTTTTCAGGTATTAAAAGGTGGAACTGGGGGCAACAGTCTGGCTTCTAACTTCTGCCACTGCTGCTTCTTGGCCTTTGGCTGTTTGAGTCAGATTTCTATGCTGCTTGCTCACGTGTGACACACACAACTATCTCAAACTTAGGTATTACGAAATTAAAGATAAGAAGAAATGGTTTTGGTGAAATTCCTCCTGTGTCATGGAGCCATGGGCTTTGTAGGAACGAGCATTCATTCTTATTTTTATTAGTTTTGTTTTTGTTTTTTTGAGACAGGGTTTCTTTGTGTAGCCCTGGCTGTCCTTGAACTCACTTTGTAAGCCAGGCTGGCCTCTAACTCAGATGCCCACCTGCCTCTGCCTCTCAAGTGCTGAGATTAAAGAGCTACCACATCAGGTTCTTATTAAATTGTTTTAAAGATAAATTCTCATACATACCAGGCTAGCCTCAAGTTCTCTATGTAGTCAAGGATGCCCTTGGACTTCTTTTCGTTGCTGTTTTGTTTTCTTTGAGAGACAGGGTTTCTCTGTGTAGCCTTGGCTCTCTTGCCTTTGTAGACCAGGCTGGCCTTGAACTCACAATGGTCTTCCTGCCTCTGCCTCCCTGAATGCTGGGATTAAAGGCTTGTACCACCATGGGCTGACTGCCCTTGAACTTCCAAATCCTCCTGCTTCTACCTCCCATTGAGCGTAGGGATACCCACTGTGTCCACTCTACCCAGTTTAGGGGAGTGTAGGGGGCAAAGGATATTGTGTAAGCTAAGCAGTAGGAAGCATTGTAAACAGTGAGATCCATTGATAGTGAGTGAATGAAAATGTCTCCCTAGCCCCACTGGAACCTCAGTGCAATAGCTACAGGTAAAACACACATAAAATTGAAACAACTTACAGGAAACATTATCTCAAAGCTAGGATGTTTTATAATATCTTGATTCTTTCTCTCTTTGAAGACTGAAGGCAGCTTTCCATTATTCCAGAACAGAGCTAGAATCTAAGGCTGTAAGAATGATATGGGTCTGGGAGTGTAAGACGCTAGCTTCCCATGCTGGAAGCCCTAGCTTTTGTTAAATAGATGAATGTATTTCACTAAGCAAGCAAACAAACGAAAACAATAGGCTGTCATGGGGGAAAACCCTTAGTTATTCTAAATGTACAGCTAGCAAATGTCTACTGTCTGTTCTGTTATCTAATAGTTTTCCATGGACCGCCCTCTTCCCTGACAAACCCATACAGCAAAGAATGGACAATGGCTACTTTTTGTTCATTTGATTAGTTGAATTTGTGTACCAATAACCTGTCACAATGAATAGGTAAAAATCTATTTTAGGGTATTTATACCACTGAAAGATTATCTTTTCCTTTTGTTGTGGCAGAAACATCCGAACTGGTCTGAAGTTCCAAACCAGCAGAATAATGAGGTAAAAAGGCTTGAGCCAAACCAGTGGCGATGTGGTATTGGTGTTGGTGCATGAAGTTAGGCTCAGGAGCATATGAATACATTACAGTATGGATTTCCACGAGGTATTTTCTATTTGGACAATGCTTTTATCATCGATCCCTTTATTTTAATTATTCCTATTATTTGCTACCTAGCATGGATGTTTGTCTTAAAAAAATATCTTCAGTACATTTTTTGTTGTTGAGACAATGTCCCACGCTGCCCAGGCTTG
Organism: Pachyuromys duprasi; assembly: GCA_028658305.1. Taxonomy (NCBI): domain Eukaryota; kingdom Metazoa; phylum Chordata; class Mammalia; order Rodentia; family Muridae; genus Pachyuromys; species Pachyuromys duprasi. Next base: position 41,387,999 of record CM053754.1, read on the forward strand.
CTATGTAGTTGTGATTGGCTTTGAAATCTACAGGCTCCTGCTTCAGGCTTCCACGTGTGATCCACCACTCCTTTTGCATGCATTTTCTACACTTACCTTGTCAAGAACTGCTTTCCCACATCTGTACCGCAAACTGTGAAGATTTTCAGGATAAATGAAAAGAAACACATTTGTTATCACAGCTTTATTGCTGTTAACAGCCAACTTATTAATGCAGCTATTAACGGAAAAACTGGCGTAAATTCCTTTGTTCAAAGTTGAGCCTAGAGTATTCTGGGTTGTGTTTTTCTTTTTCCTGGTCGAAGTCTTTTTGTTGTAAGGAGGGTCACGTAAGGACGCTGGTGGAAGGGGTCTGTGCGCCATCTACTGGCAGGTTCTAAATCTCCAGCGTCTGCAGAAGAGGAATTACTTTATATTCAGAAGGGGGCTTTAAAGCATTCTTTGAGAAAGGAAGGGTGTTGGGGAAAGACTCTGTCAGATTCTATGATTTATTTGTGGTTGCTGGAATTAGGAGAAATCAGAAAAATTATATACACACACGAGCACAAGCACACATACCAACACACAATCAAGTAGTGTGTTCAGGGGTTGGTCAGGGAAACCCTCTTACAAACACAAGTTCTAGTTTCTGAAGAGACCAACTCCAGAATCAGTGCAAATGCTGAATGGTCACCACTCAGTAGAAATGGCTTTAATACATTTGTATAATCTTCAGTTTCCAATCGCATCATCCCAAAGTTGTCCTCTGCAATTTTTTTTTTGACAAATGGTGTAATAAAACCCAGTAGTTAGCCATCCCTCACTCACATACCACACATAGTAGGTCTGTGTATATGCAAACAGCATTCTCACCCAGAAACACATATGTGCGTACAAAATGACATGAACTTATGGACTTGGTTGAGAAATGAGTCCTTGGACTTAGAATGAAGTTTCCTTCCCCTCAGACATTTTCCCCACTTCTGTGTTGAATCCTGGAGAATGGGATTTGGGAGAATCCCAGTACTTGAGTTGGAAGCTTGCTGCTTTGGATGTGGCTGGAAGTGATCCTGATTCCCACCATCTACTCCGTGAGTTGTGGGAAGAACTGAACATGATCATGGAGAACCTGGGTCCCGTTATTCTGAAATCTTCAGTGCAAGGGCCAAGTTGTGTTTTGACGGTCTCTGGGCGTGAGGGAAATAGAAAAGCAATAAAGTTGAGTCGGAAAGAGGAAGAGAGACAAAAACACAGCGAGAAAAGGAGTTGGCAATCCAAGAAATAGGGTGGTGAACAAAAGATAAAGCCTGGAAAACAGCCACCACCCCAAACCAGTTCAAGAAAGGAGTAAAGAGGCAGAAAGGTACAGGAGCTTTATTTAACGAAACAAGGTCACACCCATCTTTCATTTTCGTATCTCCTCTAGATCTTATCCGTTTCCTTTTTAAAGGTTGTCTGTGTTTTTAAAGGGAGCTAGTAACTTTTTTCCCTCCCCCTTTTGCCCCACGTATGGCTTGATATTCTGTCCATGGCTACCGAGGCTGGAGCATTTTTTAGAAGAGAGACTCTGGAACACTCCTGCGACAGGCTGTCACCCGGGAGCCTAAATGGATTAATACCCAGAGATGGATTATGTTGGCTGTCACCAATATGCCTAAAGATTATGATCCAATTTATGCGCGTTACAGTCAGTATTAACTTTATCTATTTCAAGGCTCCCAGTAGCCTGGTGCGTCCTTTGAGAGAGGACAGACCCTGATGCAACCCAGCAGGTTGTCAGCGGGGGAAGCCTCCCGAAGAAAACAACTGGGAAGCTGGCTCCCCACGGGTCGGTCCCGGGCACTCCCAGGTGTCGCGCCCTCACCTGGGAACAGTTTTGTGGAGCTGCTTAGCCGGGGCTCACCAAGGCGGGAGGCGATTCCTAGGAAGGAAATGACACTCCTGTTTCGGGTTCATTTCATTTTTAAGTTTTCAGTGGCGGTGGCAGGAGGGCGGAGCGGGAGCAGACAGGGAAAGAGATTTAAGGTTGCTGTGGGCTGCTCAGTCTCAGAGATGGCTATTTGGAGGCTTTTTGTTTGTTTGTTTGTTTGGTCGCGTGTATTTCTCTCGCTCTGTTTAAGTAAGTTTGTTTGGGTGTGTGTTCTTGCGATTTCAGCACAAACCCACAAAAATCCACGCTGCAAAGTCAAAGCCAAACCCCGCTCCCCCTTCCCAAACGAGCTCACCACCGCCCGAGACTCGGTTTAACAAACCCCTTCCCCGGCGGCTGGGGGCTCCAGGCGGTGGCCACATTCCAGCAGTTTTAATCCGTTTTTTATTGTAGGGCGAGCGGAGTTTGCAGAGGGGCCGGGACGGCTCCCCAGCCGGCCGCTCTCCTAGCGCCGGGCCCCCTCCCTCCGCTTCCTCCCCCTCCCCACCCCCCAGCAGGAACCTGTTACTTTAAGCGAGGCGTTCCAGTGTGGCGCTGCGGGCCGCCGGGGCTGCGGGCGGCGGCCGCTGATTGGCTCTTTCGAGCTCCCCCTGGCTCGGTCGCTCGGCCTCCCCGCGCGCTCCGCCCCGCCCGCGCGCCCTCCCTCCGCCCCGAGAGGCTGGAAGCCTGGGTGTCAGGCGCCACGGCGCATGCTCCGGACTCATCCTCCGGCCCCGGAGCTGCTGCTGCTGCTGCTGCTGCTGCTGCTTTTGCTTTTTTTGGGGGCTGAGTTTAATAAGCGAGCGAGCGAGCTAGCGAGCTGAGCGAGCGAGCGCGGGGTGGGGTGGGGGCCAAGGCAGAGCATGTCCGCCATCTACCCTCCGGTCCCGGGCGCGCTCTCATTCATAGCAGCGTCTTCATGAATTACAGCTGAAGGGGGCGGGGGAGGGGGGTACCACACAACACCCCGGCAAACCTCCGGGCCCCCAGGCATGGCTAGCTCGGTAAGTACACGCGAAAATAATAATAATAAAAGCCCCCCCCCCTCTCCTCTCCCCGTCCCCCTCCGCCCCGCGCCGCCGCAGCCCAGACAGCGCCAGCGCTCCGCGGTTCCAATTAGAGAAAGGTTGGTTTTGCTCGCGGGGAGCTGCCGCCTCTCCCTCCTCCCCAGCCCTCCTCCCCCCCCCCCGGCGCGCGCGCGCACACACACACTCACACACACACACACTCACACACACACACACTCGCCGCCGCCCCCCCTCCCCGCGCGCCTCCCGCCCGCCTCGCCTCTTTGCAATCGCAAGAAGCGCACTCACACTCCCTCTGGCTCACACGCGCGCGCACACTCACTCACACCCGGTTGGAAGGAGGCGAATAATAACTCAGCCATATTTCAGCCGCCGCCGCCGGGAGCTGCGGGCACGGGCCGGGGACGCGGCGAGCAGCCGCCGCGGCCGCACCTCCGCCGAGCGCCGCGGCCGCCACGATGGTGCGTTCTCCGCGGCGCGCGCCGCGGCCCGAGCGTGCGGGCTGACAGCGGCGGGGCCGCCGCTCGCAACTTTGCCCCGGCGGCCGGGGTGCGCGGCCGGGGCTCGGCGGCGCCCCGCCGGCAGCCCTGCCCTCCTGCCCTCCGTGCCGTCCGCGCCGGGGGGCGGTGGGGGAGGCAGGAGGGAGTTTGCGACCACTTTGGCTCCTGAGAGTGTGCAGCCGGGGGCTCCGTCGGGCTGGCCTCGCCGCTCGTGGGGGGCTGTTCGCCGTGGGGTGCGGGGTGCTTGGAGTTAGGAATGCCCTGGGGGTGTTCTCTCGTGCGGGCGCGCGCGCGCGCGTGTGTGTCTCTGTGTGTGTCGGAGGCGACGTCTCGTTCTCGTGCGTGAACCCCGTGGCGAGCAAAGAACACGGGAGTTTGTGTCCATCAGCGGGGGCTGCCCGTAGTTTCCATTCCGCCTGGCACCGCGCTCCACACGCACGCACACACACACACACGTACACAAAGACTTCCTCGGCGTGTGCCTGTCGCCGCGGTACTTTCGGGGAGGGGGCTCGCGAGAACCCCCGGACCCCGCCGCGGCCCCCTCCCCTCCCACGCCGGGAAAGCGCCCCGGCGGCCCCTTCCGATTGTCTCCTCATCTGTTACCGATGCGATCCTTGTGCTGGCCGCGGTGGTCGCGTTCTCCCCGAGCCCCGAGCCCCTCGGCGACCACGGGGGTAACATTCCGTTACAATCCGGGCCGCTGTGCCGCGGCGCCCGGGGGGCCCCCGCGGCCCGGCCCGGGCTATCTGGGGGGTGTGGGGTGTGCGCGCCCACGCGCGTGAAACGTGGATGCAGAGGGCACCGGCGTTTCCTTTTATGTGCGTTTCAAGGAGGAGGGAAAAAAAAAATGTCAGGCGCAGCGCTGAGCAGCGGACGGTCGCCTTCCTGTTGTTCACGGCTGTCTCTCCTCCCCCTGCCCGCAGTGTGCCGTGCAGGTGAAGCTGGAGCTGGGGCACCGCGCCCAGGTGAGGAAGAAACCCACGGTGGAGGGCTTCACCCACGACTGGATGGTGTTCGTGCGCGGCCCGGAGCACAGTAACATTCAGCACTTTGTGGAGAAAGTCGTCTTCCACTTGCACGAAAGCTTCCCTAGGCCAAAAAGAGGTAGGGCTCGCATACAAAAGAGACTTGATTAAAAAAAAAAAAGGCTTTGCCCGAGAGAGGAAACAATCGTGGGGCCCCCCGGCGCTCCCCGGGCCGTTCCCCGCCCCCCGCGCCGGGCTTGCCGGGCTAGCCGGGCTAGCCGGGCTAGCCTGGGACCCGGGGGCGCGGCGCTGGGCTTGCCAGGACTCTGCTGCCGCACGCGCGCGAGAGAGCGCTGGACTTGGGCTCCGGGAAAGTCAGGGGCAGAGAAAGGACCGTCAGGTGTCGCGTGTTTATTCATCCCAGCCCTCTTGGGTTGCTTCGGGTCCTTTGGGGAAGGTGCAATTAGTTACTGGGTTTGGAGAGCGGGGCTGGAGGGAGCAAACAGTTTGCGCCTTTCCCCCTTCCTGGAGGAATCGAGATTTACCTGTGTTACTAGCCAAGAATGCTTTGGAGGTAGTTATTGTTCCATTTAGATAAGTCAGTTCTCTAGGCTCTTCTGGCCTTCTCTGTGTGTGTTTGAGACAGTAAGTGCCAGATTGCTGCAGACTCTCCCGTTGGGAGTTAGCTTCCACCTCACCTCAGCCTGGATTTTACTAGTTTGGTGACTTATCCCCACACCCCCACCCCCTGGGCGTTTTACTGCTCCAATAGATTTTAAGCTACTTTCTGAAGTGTCTTCTGGTTGGGATTCATAAGTGTAGGGGGTTTCCTTTAAAGGTTAAAAGCTAAGTTTCAGGCAAAGATGGTGTTTTGCCTATTTCATCAGTTCTTTCTACAGCTTGAGGTTCTGTGGTCCCAAACATCTGAGAGAGAGAGGGAGGGAGGGAGAGAAGAAAGGAGGGAGGGAGGGAAAGAGGCAGACGCAGGACAATTTTGGGGGAAAGAAAATTGCTGTCATTTAAAAACATGTTTGAAGAGGTTCTAGAAAAATCCTGGTGTTATTCCCTCCTGCCTCTGGAAAGCTGCTGTCTGGTTGTTTTAGTTGGATTACTGGAGGTAACAGTACAAATACAATGAGGTGCTTTGTTTGTGAGCAGCTTTATTTATCTAACTCGACACAATGGTTAGTAGTTATCTCCCATTTGATCCGTAATCTTTATTGGCATCTAGAGCTCCTGCAGTTTCTTAGAGTAACATCATAATAAATCTATTCTGCTTATAGTGATGTGGAAATTATTGAACATTCAGGAACCAAATAAAGGAGAAAGGTGGTGTGCCTTTGAGGTGGCAGAGTGTGTGTTTGTGCTTATTTTTATTTTCAGTGCTTGTATGATGGGAAGTAGGGTTGTGCCTTTGGTGGCTCGGTTTAGAGTTCCTATTCAAAACTTGAACAGTTTGAATTCTTGATGGGCTTTGTTGACTGGTTAATAGCTGCACCCGGCTTCTAGTAGAGGATAGGGATATGCACAGCCTATAGGAGGTAACACTTAGCATGTGTTAGCACTTTAGATGAACATAGGAACAGATACTATGTTTTGTATTTCCTCAAAGCCATGCTAAGGGTGCACATTGCCAGGCTGTCTGCAGGTACTGGCGATGGTGTTTGATGGAATCCCTCTCTCTCCCCATGTGTCTGCAGAGCCACTGTGGAGGAGTTTAAACAAAAGGCAGCACGGGCTGAGCTCCTTGGTACTCTGTTACCGCCACTTGGCTGTCAGTCACTTCAAGGCAAAATACACTTTAAAAAGCAATCTTTATTGTGTTAGAGAAATCAACTCAGCTCTTAGAAAATGTTGCTCTTAAAGTAACTTCCTTCAGGCACCTTAATAATCAACCAGTTGGCATTACAAAAATCAAAACTCCCTCTTTTCTCTTTACCACCATTTCTCTGCTTCTCTCTCTCTGTGTGGTGATATTGCCCCGTATATGCCATGTTTAATGATTTTCTGTCCAGCCTGAGGGATGGGGGGAGGGGGTGTTGCTGTTCCTGTAGCATACACCTGCGAGGTGGGTTGAGCCCTTGATGGCAATGATATCTGCTCACATCTCTCCCTGAGGGATGTCTGTTGATTGGACTGTTCAATTTCAGTTCTTAATTGTGGAGTTTCTTTTTCATGTAGTCTATAAGCCATTGTTTTAAAATGTTTATTTTTGGATTTTTATTTGTGTTGTGTGGTTCCCATGATGTGACAAGTCCTGGGAAAAATGCCAACTTATATCGCCCAGGAGAGACCTTGTCATACTGTAATTACACATGATTCAGATTGTGAGACTTTTCCTTTCATTGGGAACAGTGAGCTGTAAACCCAAGCAATGCCAAAGCGTGCTGTTTAATCCTGGTATCTATTCTCTGACTTATCAAATCTCTGAAAAAGATAAGAATAATTGGAGAATAATTTTTCAGGACTTTCTAAGGCTTCTTCTAGTACCTTTTAAGGTGCTTGCTATATGGCAGATATAATTGATAGGATAAAGTTTAACTAATTGGAAATGGGGGGATATGCAAAAAGGAATTTGAGTATAGTATGTTTAAAGGGATGCTTATACTCTACACTATTAGTCCTGACAAGTTAACTCCCATGCATTAGATACAGTAGCTACTAAGCTGAGGAACCCCAGATTTGAGCATGAACTGTTCAGCCATGAAGATGGATGAGTCCTTAGCTTTGTAATCCTTGGTTTAGAAAAGCAAATTGATTTTCAGGTTGATTTCCTTTACTTCACAATAATATTATGAGAACTTGTAGAGGAAGAAATTATAGTATTTTCAACTTGTTGCCAAATGAGAATTATATATACCATTTCAGAATTGAGCTAATTGGATTTGAATTAATGAGGTTTTACTCTGTCACAAAGACGTGTGGGAGACCTTTAATTTAAACCTACTGGCACACAGTCCTAGAAAAAGAGATTTTGATGAAACAGTGAAGCCTAGAATATCCATTAGCTAATGAAGAATAGGCAGGTCAGAGTTGATGCATCTTCAGACTATCTATTTGCAGGAGAAGACCATATCTTCCATATTATTACCAAAGATTTATGCTGGTCTGATATGACTAAAATGAATAGTCATATTCAAAACATTCCATTTAAAATATTAATGTTTTCATTTTCAGTGGGATCTAAATTTCGGTGAACTTTCCTTCCAATTATAGCCATCCTTACTTTTGCAATCTGTTCTATTGACATTTATGATATGAAAGCTGTTGCTTATTATTTTATGAAAGCTAATTTGGCCGCTGGTATGAATGATAGCTTTTTATTTGTCGCCTCTAGTCCTTTGGGCAGATAAAGCATAATCAGCGCACCCCTACAACTCTCCTTTGGTTTATGCATTTGTGATTAGCTCATTTTGTGTAGCTCTGATTTGTATCTTTTGAAGTAATTTGGATAACTTTTTTTATCAAGGTACCTAATCTGTGAAGGCTCATTATTTGAGAACTTTGTATATATCGTATATATTTTGTCTTCGGAAGAGTTTAAAAATGCACACCCGAGAAAAATAAAGATGGACGAATCTCAATTGCATGTGATTGTGACCAGCAAACAGCCTCAGACCTTGTCAGGGTGAAGCAGTGGAAGGCCAACTTCTTGAGTCACTTGACAGATTAGCTGCTGGAGGAATCTCATCTGTGCTGGTGAAAATGTCCATTGGGCATGGAAAGTTTGGAGGGTATTTGGCTAAAATAGATTAAGATTCTAACTGTTATATCATTGAACCTAGCAGATTTATTAGGAATTTTCTAGTAGCTAATACTTTGTGAGTATATAAATATAACAAATATTTCTTATGACTATTTATTTAATGGCAAAATAAGAAGGTAGCTATTTAGGGGGTTTCAAATGGGTGCGCTAAAGTGATGGTAACCTATAAAAAGTGACATATATATGTAAATGTATGGACATCTGTAAGAGCCATAACTGTTAAGTCCCTGTGGTCCTATTAAAGAATGTGCCTTTTCAGATTGTACACATATATGTGAGTGAATTGGTTCTGGGCATCAGTCTTGCCAGTGGCTGCCTTGAGTGGGCCCTAGCTACTTATCTATCTATGTTTCTATGCATATATCTATAAAGATTTATTTATTATTTATACAGCATTCTGCCTGCATGCATACTTGTGCAGCAGATCTCACTATAGATGGTGCTGAGCCACCATGTGGTTGCTGGGAATTGAACTCAGAACCTTTAGGAAGAACAGCCAGTGTTCTTAACCTTTTAAGCCATCTCTCCACCCCAGAATAGGTGCTTTTTGTGTTAGTGGTGATTGGATTTTATTTGGAAAAAAAAAAATCCCGTATATTTAAAAGATCATGATGACCACGTGTTTCTCTGTAAGACTAAAGTAAGGATTACAGATTTAATGTAGAATTTTAAACAGGTGAGCATATCATGAGTAGTCTTTAATTACGAAGAGGTTCTACTGCTTCGTGGTGAAGAGGAATTAGGGTCAGGAAGTAGAGATTGGTCACTGAAGCTGGGTTAGGAGATGCCTCTGGTCATCATGTCTTTTTTTCATGAGAATATTTTTTATGAGAATAGTTGTAGAACTGCAACCTGCAAATCATAGGTTAAATATGCCATTATTCTCAGACTCATGAAACCTCAGGCTGTTTTCTAACAAATCAGACTTCAAAAAATCTTTCTATGTAAAAATAACTAACTTAAACGACATGTCAGTATATATTGTTTTAATGAAATATATTTTTAAAACAGCAAAAATTAATGAGAAGTAGCACATGTTTTATGTTAAAATGTCTTTAATGTCGGGTTTCATCAATGTGGCCAGTGGCTACTGTATCCGCTGTTGAATTCAGTCAACTGTGTTGTCAGTAGTACTGTGTACTCCTGAGAATGGGACCAAGAATCTTAGAGCCATTGTGAAAAAGAGCTGTGGTGTCATCATGCTGAGAAACAGACACTGAAGTCTCAGACCACAGTCTGGAAAGGGAGGATATAACTAAGTATTCAGCATATAGTCAGACATGGCTAAAGTACCTATCATGTGCAAAATGAGTTGCCTTTGTAGAAATTACTGTTGTTGCCAATAATACTGCTACTCATGTTACAGAAAGAAGAAAAGGCAGGAGTTTCAAGGATTTTCCCTCCTCAGATGCCAAGGGAACAATAGTTATGTCATTATTTCCTTTGACAAGAGGATAATCCAAACTAGAGCTTGACTGGATGTATTTTATAGTTTGCTGGTATGCTGTTTGTATTATGCAGAAGTTTGTTTGTACAGTAGTTATTTTGGGAATGGCAAGGCACCAGGTGATTTTATAATTTTACCTTAAAGATGTCATGGCTGCCTCTTTCTGTCTCCCTGTCCCGTCTTTCTTTCCTCATCCTCCCTTTTTCCTTCCACTATTCTTTTCCCTTCCTTTCTCATCTCTTCGTGATTTGAGTCATCCAAAAAGGTGTGTTTAGAAAACGGGAAATTATTGGGTTGGAATCATGGCTCTAGGTTAAGAGTGCTGGCTGCCTTTTCAGCGGCCCCTGGTTCAGTTCCCAGCCCTGTGTCAGTGGTTTCCAACTGCCATAACTCCAGCTCTGAGGATTTGGTACCTTTTATGGCCTCTGCAGGCAAATCTGCAGACATGGCACATACACAAACCTACACATGTACATGTAAATAAATCTTAAAATAACAGGGCATTGCATGCTGCAATTGGACAGTGTAGGCTTTATAAAGTGTTCATATAATTTTTAATGTAAATGAAAATCATTTTTATTAAGGTATAGATAGACATGTACTTATAGAAAAAAACCCTAATAAATCAGAGAAAAAAGTTATTTGAAATTTTCATAGTTTGGTGGACGTATGTGTGCCTACCCATATGAACATGTTTTAATTATTAATATATTTTAATTATATTTTATGATTAACATAATTATATAGTATGTGTAATATGTTATATATAATTTGTATAAAATAAACAATGAATATGTAACATGGAATATGCAGATAATGTATAATCTTACAATAAGAGAATACTTTAACATTTATATCTATCAACTACCTACCTACCTACCTTTGTATATATATTTGTTTATTTTAAGACAGGGTCTCACAATGTAGCTCTTGTTGGTCTGGAATTTTTCCTCCACTTCAGAGATTCACCTGCCTCTGCCTCTTAAAAACTGGGATTACAGGCTTGAAACCGCCCCCAAAGGCCTTGAACTCTTTATGTACTTACTCAAAGCTGTCCTTGAACTCAGAGATACATCTGCCTCAGTGTTTGAGATATATGCCGCTACACTCTATTAATTAACAATAACTCACTCAACAAGTATTTTTTGGAGTGCCTAGAAAACTTCTTGGTACCTTGGCTAGACAGATGAACATTTTTACTTTCTTAGAAAATCATCTTTTTACATAGCTTAGTTTAATAGCATTACATTAAATACAGATTTATCATGCCTGGTTTGAAACTTTGGATTGTTCTCTATTTTGATTTTGTTTTGAATTGTGCTGCAGTGGATATTCCTGACATCGATTTTTCATGATTTTTTCTGATTTTCTGTAAAGGAGATAGTTAAGTTAAAAAGCATTCATATTTTTTAGCTGGGTGTGGTGGTGCACACCTTTATTCCTAATGCTCACGAGACAGAAGCAGGCAGTTCAAGACCAGTCTGGTCTGCCAGGTCTGTCTGGGCCACACGGAGACCAGACCCTATCTCAAAAACAAAAAGTATGTAGAAAGTTTTGTTTGTGTGATTAAACTTCCTTCCAAACAATATAAACTTTCTAATATATCCTTACCAAGGGGTTAGAGGAGAAGATTTCCCTACATGGTTACTAATAGTTGAAAATAACAGTTTTAAAAAAGAAAAGTCTGTTATTTTTGACAAGAAATAACCTCATTTTAATTTGCATTTATTTGATTAGTAGTGTCAAATACATTTTCACACACATGTATTTGTTTACTGTTTGTCTTTCCTGATATGCTTGTGTTCTGTGTAGTTAGTTCATAGTTACTTTTTTCTTTTTCTTTTTTTTGAGACAAGGTCTCAACTATGTGGCTGCTTGGCTGACTCAGAGATCCATCTTCCAATGCTGGGATTAAAGTCTTTCACCATCATGCCTTCTCATAGTTGCTCTTTTTTAAAAAAAAATTCATATGAAAATATAAAGAATTACACAACAAACACTAAAATCCGTACACCCCCCCCCAAAAAAAAACCCCGAATACTTGTATTTTATCCTTTTTTGTTTTGTTTTGTTCTTTCAAGACAGGGTTTCTCTGTGTAGCCTTGGCTGTCCTGGACTTCCTACAACAGGCTAGTATTGAACTCAGCGTGCTCTACCACACCCAGCATATTTTATCTTATTTAGTTCTTTGTCTCAATTCTAAATAATTAAGTATTATAAGTGTAGCCAAAGGTTTTTAAATACTTCCCGAAGTTTTCTTAAACGTCTTTAGCCTTTCTGCTATTCTGTTTATCTATGTTTGTACACTTATATATTTTGTAAGTGCTAGTATAAAATCAAAATAAAGGATATCCCTCATTGACTGAATTTGTTTATTTTAATTGAGATATAATTCACATACCATAAAAGTTATCACTTTAATGTACACAGTATATACAGTACAGAGTATATTTAGAATATTCTTCAGTTTGTACACTCATTGCCAGTGTATACCAGAAAACTTTGATGAATGAATACTTTTTCTATTGTCCTTCCTCTCAGGATGGTGTTTTTAGCCTAGTCACCTTTCAGCTATAGAAGTCAGTTCATGTCTAATATCCTATATTGTGTAGTTGGCCTCACTCTTCCTATAGATGACTGTGGAGGTGACTTTCTGCCCTGAACAGTGTGCATGTTTGCATATGTTACCATGTGCACATGGACCAGAGTTTAGAAACCAGCCTAGAGTTTGAGTCATTGATTGCTGACATGCATCTTCATTAGATATGGTCAGATGTGATCAGAAATGAGTTTCATTTTTTCCTCTACTTTTTTTTTTTTTTGCCAGTATCAGCTATTTATTGTTATTTTTTGAAATAAAATGGAAATAGGATATTTTTGTTTGCAATTAGTTTTCATTAATATTCATTCAAGTTTTAGGCATTTTTGCATGATATTGTTTATTGATCATTCAGATTCCTTCTTTTTGTTTGTTTGTTTTGAGACAAGACCTTGTTGTGTGTTTTAGGCTAGCCTAGAAATCATCTCAGATTTGTATTCATCTTATCATCATGCCTAGATTTTAGAGTTCTTTTTTATAGAGTTACACTTAATATCTTTTTATTTTTCAGAAAACTATTAGGATGGTCGTATTTTGTTTTTGATATTGTGTATACGATGTGAATCTGTCAGTTGTGTTGAAAGCCTCTTTTTCATAGCCTAGTTTATGTCATCGTTTTTGCCGAATACAAGGTACTAATTTCATCAAGTTGGTCTATTTCACCTTGGTCTTCTTTTGGTTTTTAAGCTCTTGTTTAAGAGTATAGTTTGTAGATGTGGGGATTTGCTTAACCAACAAATATTTTCATATTTGTATATTTTTATATCTGCAAAATAAACAGGAGATGGGGGAGGTGTTGAAAAGAAATGTCCCTGTCTTCAATGAGCTTATGTGGAGCAGGAAACCATACTTGAGGGTGTCTTCAGTTTTGTATACTCTGTCTGTCTGTCTGTCTGTCTGTATGTATGTATGTCTGTGTATCTATCTAGGACCTTAGGTAGCCCAGGCTAGCTTTGAACTTCTTATGAAGTTGAGAATGGCCTTGAACTCCTGGTCCTCTTCCACCTCCTAAGAGCTAAGTGCTACCACACCCGGTTTCTGTGGCACCGGGGATCCGCTTTAGGGATTCTTGCCTGCGGGGCAAGCACTTACCAAATCGAGCTCCAGCCCCAGCCCTCTTTTTACTTTTAACCAGATGCCTAGAAATGTGCAGTGAGCTTGGGTGTAGACACAATGAGTCATAGTGTGCCTTTTGCAAAGAGAACTGGTAATAAATGGTGGTCAGTGTTTACCTTTAAAGCACTGAGTAACTATTCACTTTTATCAGCAGAGAAATGTTCAATAATAACTGCTTTTATAGGCATGACCTAGGATTTAATTAAGTGGATAATATTTTAGAGGAAAAAAGTACTGTGGCTAGTTTTATATAAAGTAATATTTTTTTGGGGGGGGATTGATTGAAGATTTTTCTCCTGGGGTGGGGGCTGGAGAGATGGCCCTGTGTTTAAGAGAACTTGCTGCTTTTGCAGAGGACCCAGGTTCAGTTCCCAGCACCCATTGGCAGCTCACAACTGCCTTATCACTCCAGTTCCAGGGGATTGGAAATGGATACCCTCTTGCTTCTGTGGGCACTAGGCATGCACATGGCACGCAGACATACATGTAGTCAAGACATTTCCTTTGTGATGTCATTAGGAGAATTTGTGGGTGCTTCATGGCTAGCAGCTGTCTCCTGGTAGATTACCCCCACTGCTCTGGACAGTGGAAGGAGGGCTAGAGAGCCCTGCTATAAAAAATAAGGTTGAGACAGGGCATAGTGGCATAGTGCCACATGCCTTTAATCCTGGTGCTCAGCAGGCAGAGGCAGGCAGATCTCTGTGGGTTCAATGCCAGCCTGGTCAAAGTGAGTCCAGGACAGCCAGGGCTCTTGTTACACAGAGGAAACCCAAACCAAGAAAAAAAAAAGTGTGTTACTACATTATTTAAAGTGTAACAAGTTTGTTGTGCTTTGAGGCCTGAGAAAGTTATTATGAGATAAGGCTAATATTTGGGTTTCATTTACTTAATATGTAGAAGTAAAGCCAGTGACCATTGTTATTTTTTAATTTAAAAAGTTAGCTTAAAACATTTTCTCAAATTTTTTTACTTTATTTTATTTTTTTATGTGTTCAAGTGTTTTGCCTGCGTGTATGTGCCTGGTGATTGAGGAGGCTAGGAGAGGCATTATATCTCCTGGAAATGAAGTTAAAGAGTTTGTGAGCTGCCACGTGGTGCTGGGAATTGAGCCTCGAGAGTAGCTAGTGCTTTTAACAGATGAGTCCTCTTTCTAGCCCTCTTCTCTTTCCCCCTCTCTGGTTTTTGAGACAGGGTCTCACTAACCCTGTCTCTTTGTGTAGCCCTGGCTTGTCCTAGAAGTTTTCGTAGACTAGCCTCAAACTCACAGAGATCTTCTTGCCTCTGTTTCCCAAGTGCTACAATTAAAGGCATTTACTTATTTTTTAATATGTGTGTATGTGTGGACACATGACGTGTTTGCAGAGTGCCTACAAGAATCGGGTTGCTCCTTCTGCCTTGCCTCAAGCACGCACTCAAGGCAGCAAGCACCCATATCCACTGAACCACCTTTCTGGTCTTCAGTGTGAGCTTTACTAGAGAAAATGAAGCTTGTCTTTACTTTTGATTCTGAGATCAGTTTATTTAGAGTAGTAATCAGTATTGATTATAAAGATGATTATTAATTCTTATTGGTTATAAATATGGTTATGTTTGGAGGTTGATATTCTTAGAGCCAAATAGTTTCTTTTTCATTTGAAAATATTTAATTTTACCAAAGCTGTTTTATTTGTTTCTTTCTTCCTTTTTGACACAATCCATCAGTTATGTTACTGCCTATACCAGGCCAAATGTTTAGTGCATGTCTATTAATCTTAAAAAGCAAAATATAGCTGGGCATGGTGGCACCCTCCTGTAGTTCCAGCACTTGGGGAAACAGAGGCAGGTGGATCTCTGAATTTGAGGCCAGCCTGGTCTACAAAGTGAGTCCAGGACAACCAAGGCTACAGAAAGAAACACTGTCTTAAAAAAAAAAAAGCAAATATTTTTAAAGGTTTTCTTAAATGTTAACAATCTTTCAGTGGGGCTGGAAATGCGGCTCAGCAGTTAAAAGCATGATCCTACAGCACCCATGTTAGGTGGTTCATAACTGCCCCTAAGTCTAGCTCCAGGGGTCTGACTCTGCAGACGCCTGCACTCCCGAGCACGGACCTCAAATAGAAAAAAAAAATGTTTCTGGCTAGGCGGTGGTGATGTTCGCCTTTAATCCCAGCACTTGGGAGGCAGAGGCAGGCAGATCTCTGAGTTTGAGGCCAGCCTGGTCTACAGAGCCAGTTCTAGAAGAGCCAGAGCTATACAGAGAAATCCTATCTCAAAACAAAAAAGAAAAGATAAAACATAAATAAAAGTTTCTATTATTAAAAAAAAATAGTTGCAGTGTGTTAGAGAATGGGATACTTGTCATGTTTCTAAGCATAGATTTAGTTGCCAGATACTTTTTAATTTTTGTGGCTAAGTTTTGTGTCTGCTTCCTTCTCCCTCTAAGGATTTTCGTATCACTAGATCTTGCTGACATGCCTTTATTATATGCTTCCTACATCCAGTGGGCATCACTGTAACAAAGGTAGATAATGCAAATAAGAAAAGGGTTTTAGAATCCCTATCTTGGCTTCTACCCCACTAAATTATAAGTTGCTTCTCATTTCTAAAAATCATTTCTTCTGTAGTTCTAGAACTGATTGTGTAAACAAAAGCATCACTTGAATTCATTGGGGAACTGTCTATGTGGAATCACTTTTTAAGAATAGGGTTATGTTTATTAATAGGCAAAAATAAATTTCCCTCCTTGAGATAGGTTCTTACTGACTGTCCATGGCTGACGGAGAAATCACTATGTAGACCAGGCTGACCTCAAACTCACAGATACCTGTCTGCTTTTGCTGGCATTAAAGGCATTCACAGCCACCTCCAGACCCCCTTTAAAAATAATTTTATTTAATAATAATTAGTATCTGTTTGTATGTGCGTATGTAAGAGTAGGCATGCATGTGCCATGGCATATATGTATAAGTCATAGGACAACTTTTGCAAGTCCATTTTCTCCTTCCACCATGTGGGCTTAAATGGAAAGCCATTTTGTTCTCTCTCTTTTTTAACCTTGATCTTCCCACCCATCTTAAAAAAAGTTAAGTGTATATGTGTGTGTGTCAGTGTCAGAGCCTGTGTGCAAGTCCAGAGGAGGTTGTCAGATTCCTAAAACTACAGTTAAAGGCGGTTGGGAGGTACCGGAAGCTGGGAACCAAACTTGAGTCCCTTACAAGAGCACCAAGTGCTCTTAACTAGTGAGCCATCTTTCCAACTCTCTCTTCATCTATTTTTGGTGTGTTTTAAAAAGCTAGACAAATTTGAAAGAATTGACCCTCAAATTTTTTACTTAGTTTTATGAAATGCAACCAGACTTTGAGGTTTAGAATTGAGCCAAAAGGATATCAGTGACCCAGAAGTGGTGTCTACAGGGCTGCAGGGAAGCCCTGTGTGGCCTGAGAGGTATGAGCAATAAATGGTGATTTTTTTTCCAGCTTGGAAGTACCGTTTTTAATTTTTAGAAAGAACAAACCCAGGTTTGTAATTGGTCTAGTTCTTTTATAACAGCAACACAGTAACCCCCATTTGTTAAGCACTCTTGGCTTGTCTTGCCAGGCAGTGTACCTGTGCTATCATAATTTTTTCTTTTCCTAAAGAAAAATTATTTGGAAAAAGGCACACCCCCTTTTAATTGTTTTGGGGGCTGGAGATGTGACCCAGTGTCTCCTATGTGTCTGACTACTAAGTGACCTTCCACTGAGTAACACCCCAAGTCGAGAGAATGCTTCTTTTTTTTTTTTTTCTAAATTGATATAAGTGTCAGTGTTTTAGAATCTAATGATTGGATTTTAGTTATGTTTCTGACTGGGTTAATACAGTTAACATCAACCACCAGCAACTACTTACGTACAGGTTGAAAGCATTTTAGAGTCTAAAGAAATCCTGTGTTTATTTGGAACTTCTTAAAATGCAAGTCTTCATTGTGCCCATAGATTCTTGGATTTTTTCATGTCTTCATTTTGATGATTTGAAATTTTAACACTTGGTTTGCTTTCCCGAGGTGTCATTTAACATACCTGCTGGCTTTCACTGCTAGAGTAATTGACAAATTGGACTTGTATGTGAGCAGGATGGAAGAAAGCATACCCAGAATTTGGTCATTCAACATTCTTAGAAACTTGTACATTTAGCAAATTAGGTGGCATTGTAAAATGCTATTAATTGAATCTTAACTGAAGTTGTTTTGAAAGGCAGGTGCTCCTCATTTCTTGGCTGTGACATGGTAGTAGGTACCTTTTAGGCCAAAGGGAAAAATGAATCTGGTCACCATTCCAACTTGTTAAGGGAAACTGCAAATGACTGAACAGAGCCCACAATTCAATATATGTATAGATGTACAGATTCAGGTACTATCAGTGAAGCAGCACATAGCTGAGAGATTTTTACTGTTGGAAAGGTGACATGCTGGCCTGTGTTTAGTGCAACCTGACACTGCATTCTTCAGCAGAGGCTCTATCATCACCGAGTTTAGTGCCTGATGTAGGTGTTTTTTTTTTTTTTTGTATTAAGATGGCCATAATTGTTAATCTTTACACACTTTTTGAGAATCTTGTGACAGGTATAATTATATCAGTGAAAAGAACGGAAGGAAATGCTGCAGCAAAATGTGTGTGTGTTTGTGCATGTGTGCTCGAGTGTGGAAGCGTGTGCGCACGTGTGTGTCTGCATGTTATGGTTTGGGGTCTGAAGTAGGACCCCATGCATGGCCTCACCCAGCAACATACTAATGGGAATTTGCCTGGAGGACTGGGAGGCCACTCACTGCTTCTGCTTTCTGTAGCTAGTGAAGTTTTTTTTTTTTTTTTAATTTTATCACGTAATTTTTTTCTTTTCTGTTTTTTTTTTTTTTTTTTTTTTTCCTTTGTGTATGTTGTCCATGCACTTGCATGAGGCCTAGGGAAGCATAAGTTCTTAGAGTTTTTATACAGGGTCTCCCTATGTAGCTTTTAGCTCTGGCTGTCCTAAGAACTCACCATGTAGACCAAGCAGGCCTTGAACTCACAAAGATCTGCCTGCCACTGTCTTTCAAGTTTTGGGATTAAAGGTGTGAGCCACCACTATTTGTTTGTTTTTGAGACAGCATCTCTCACTGTCTTAGAACTTTCTAGGTAGTCTAGGGTAGACTGGCTGGCCACCCAGCCAAGGAGCTGCAAGGACCCACCTGTGCCTACTTGTGGAGCACATGTATCCCTGGCTTAACACAATTCTTTTTTTCAGTGTGGTCCCTGGGGATTGAACTTGGGTTCTTGATCTTCTAAAGCAGGCACTTTACCCATGGAGCTAGTGCCCAGCCTTTGTTGTCTGAGACTGGGTCTCATGTATAGCTCTGGTTGGATTAGAACTTACCATGTTACCCAGGCTGGCCTTGCGCTTGTAAAGATGCTCCTGCCTCTGTCTCCCAAATGCCAAGATTACAAGTGTGGAACACCATAGCCAGCCTCAAGCTGAAAAATGTTAATTCGTTTAAATCAGGGCTTTTCTGTCATGCTTTCTTGATTGTGCGTATTACCTATATGAAATTAAAACTAGAAATGTAAATGTGTACATGGAACACATTTATATTAAGCTGTTTTTTTTTTAAAGCAGTGATGTCATTGGGAATATAAGTAGGTCTGTTCCCCCTCCTTCCTCACCCTCCCATCCCAGGAACATTTTCATATCTTCTTATATAAATTTTCTTCCACCATGTCTTATTAAATCCTTTCCTTTAAGATCACTCTAAATACAAATGTAAATGTTACCTAAGTTGAGTATAAGCTTTAAAGAGACACAAGTAGAGCATGTTTTAAGTTTTTCTTAATTCATATTGTGTTGAGGATGTAAAAGTTAGTTTGACTTAGATCGTTTGAGGCACTTTTGTAGTAGATACAGTCGTGTTTCACATTTCTGTACCATTGTCTCTGCTGTCTGGAGGCGGTGAACGTCAGGATGGCTTTAAATGTCATCTGTGGAGCTGACGTTCTTTATACGACCTGGCTTAGCATTGGCTGTGGTCTGCAGATTTCCACATATTTACCTTGAGCCACTTCTTGATTACCTACAAAATGCTGTGCAAACAGTTAGACAGTGTGCTGTGTCTGTACTTTTGCTTTTCTTGGTGTGGATGCTGAGGATGGTACCCAGAGCCTTGTGTTCTCTTCTGGGAGCTAAGTCCCCCTCCCCTAGTCATCGTAAATACAAAGGTATTCTTTTCCATGTATGGTTGGTTGGGTCATCAGATGTGGAACCTGAAGATAATGAGGGGTAACTACATTTTTTGGGAGTGTGTATAGTTGTTTCAAATGTTTGACCTTTAAAAATTTTTTACTTTTTTTTTTTTTTTGCTGGTGGGATTTTTGATAACTTTGTTACCGAATCTCCCTGATGTATAGTGTTAGGCATTTCCAAAGCCTGTATCTGACTTTAAAAACTGACTACAAATGAAGTGACGCTCATGAAGTTACTCAGACCTGCAGTGATAATGTTCATAATCAATAAAGTCTCTGCCTAGAAAGAGAGGCCCACTCCAGGTTGTTGATCTTTGTATGTGGGTTAAAGTTGATCATGAAATCATAACAAGTCAGGCAGAAATAATACACCTGGGACAGAGAAAAGAGTTCTTTTTGGGTGGAGAGTTAGCATTTATAGCATAAGAACAACTTCAGGAGGGTCGGAGAGAGTTAGCTCAGCACTCAACCTGTACTGTTGCAGCAGAGGACCTGAGCTTTTAGTTCCCAGTACTCATATTGGGCGCTTTACAACCTCGTGTAATTCCAGCTTCTGGGGATCTGATGCCGCTAGCCTACACGTACGCACACACATACACATACACACAACAATGAACAAACGAGTCTTTAAAAACTCACTGATATAATACATTTATTTCTATTTATATTTTACATGTCTGAGTGTTTTGTGTACCATGTGTGTGCCTGGTGCATGAGGAGGTCATAAGAGGTTGTTATGTGCCATGGAACTAGAGTTACAGACATTGTGAGCTAGGATGCTGGAAGCTAAACCTGGGTTCTTTGAAGGAGCTCAACGCCTGAAGCATCTTTCCAATCTGACTAATGTCAGTTTTTGTTGTTGTTGGTTTTTGGTTTTTCCAAGACATGGTTTCTCTGTGTAGCCTTGGCTGTCCTGACTTGGTTTGTAGACCGGGGTGGCCTCAATCTCAGAGATCCACCTGCCTCTGCCTGCCAGGTGCTTGGATCAAAGGCGTGCGCCACCACTGCCCAGCCCCACTAATGAAGTTTTAATTGGATTTCGTATATAAGCTGTAAAAATAACTACATGTTTCGAAAAATTAAAAAAACAAAGCTGCATGCTTTTTTTGTAGTATAGATGATTGATATGACTGTATTTAGAAAAAAAAAAAGAAAATTTTCCAAAATGAGAGGGTTATTTTCAGTTTTCTTCAAAGATGTTTTTTATTGTAAATTTGGTGTTTAATTTTATGATCTCTTAGGAAATGACATTATTTTCCCTGGACTTCATTTAGTTCTGCGGATTAATTTTTTTGCTTTCCTATTTGTGCTTCTTCTGAGAGAATTCTAAATGGGCTTTGCAGTGGCGTGGATTCGTTCCTCAGGACTAATGTATGCGTGTGAACCAGGAAAGTTACACTGGTTCTGAGTGTGCAGCTCAGAGCATTTATGTACTGCTGTTTCTAATCATTAACTTACATAGCTGTCATAGCCGGAAACAGCAGGCAAGAAAATAATTGTTTTTAAATAAAGTCACTGTTTTAAGGTTTAGTCCAACTGCGTACCCAGTGGGCTGAGTTAAGGGCTTGAGAGTTGGACTGGCTTTTGAATACCGTGGATTGTTGGAGATTGCAGACTCTGTTAAATGAGTATACTTGTGTGTCTTGTTACTGGACGGGAAGGCCATGGTAGTTCCAGATAGTGGATAATAGCCTTTATTTGCAGCTTATGTAGTGGAGCATATTTTGCAGTAAAGAGGAACCAAAGGACAAGGTGTTCTCTACTTGTGGGCTTGTAAAGGACTCAGAGATTTCTTTATGTTATTTTTTTTTTTTTTGCTGTGGCGTGCTTAAAACTAAAGGGCAAATGATCCAAAAGAATAATCTTGAAATTCAATAGCAAGAAAACTACTTGACATTGTGGGCCGGAGGCCAGCAAACGTGGGGCTTTCATTGAATGCGTGGGAAATGGGGCAGCCCTGGCATTTAAAGGGACAGGGTGCGATCCCCCGGAAAAGAAAAGCCCTCATGTATGATTTGCTTACTTGGAGGAAAAAAAATAAGACTTAAAGTTTTCTCTAAAGGATCTTTATTGGATCAACTATTTATGGCATTGAAAGACACTGAGTGAATTTTTCCTAACTCCACCTCCCACACTCCCTAGCCGTCTCTTGTTTGGAAATTAGTGTGGAGTAAAATGGTTTATAACAGGAGAGAAGCAGCTTTTCAAATAAAAGTACTTTGTAGACTGTTCAAATAGAGTATAATATAATTCTCTCTGAAACTGAGCACTTATTACTTTGTTTATGTAGCCTTTTAAAAGGTGGGGGTGGAGTGAGGAATGGGGGTGCCCTAGGGACCTGGGCTTTAGAATTTTATGGTTTTTTTTTCTATGTCCGAGTTTTCCTCCCCCATCCACTCATGAATCCCCCTCTTCCCCCTCTGCCACCTCCCACAATCCCTCAATAAAACAGTATTTGAAAGACTTGAGTGACCAGTCCTGTGTCCTCGCTTCTTGCTCGGGGCAGTAATGTACTGTTTTCTATGGGTGGTCTGGAGTCTCCATGGGAGATTTTATAGGCTGTGGACTCTGAGATCCACTGAGTGTATTATATTGAACATGGCCAGTTAAATTCCCAAGCTATAGAGAGTTCAGAGATAGTTTTACACTGCTGAATTCCCGCCGGTAATTAGGGGGGGGAAAAAAAAGAAAAGAAAAGAAAAGAAAAAAAAATCATTTGTTTAATTGTGTTTGAAGAATTTATGGCTTAAGTCTACAAAAGTGGAACGTATTCACCTAGTATTTGGGATTTACTTTTTTTAAACAAGTTGTGGTGTGTGGCTTGAGGACTGTCTGTTAATATGCGTATTTTAATTTATAGTTTTTAAACAATTCTTAATCCTGTAGAAAACCTGTTGGAGCCACGTTTGTCCCACACAAGGTAGCATTGTGCAGTGATGTGACCCTCACAGTGGGAAGTGTATCTGATATATTCTCGGCAAGCACATTGTATCTTTGTCATGTTCCAGGAATGCACAATAGCCTAAAATGTAGCTAGTGTTCTGGCACAAACCTTTGATCAAGTAGACGTTATTAGAATTATTCTGAAGTAATAACTGGATTGAAACTGGCTTTTAGAAAATAAGGCCCTCCTTAGGCACACAAACGGGTGCAGTTTTGTATTTAATCTGTACGTTATCAGTATTGAAGTGGGGGTGCTAAGCCATGCCTGATTCCATGTAGCTTTAAGTTACTTTGACTCTTCTTTTCTTTGTGAGTCTCTGATTGCTAGCCATATTGGAAAATGACCGTTAGGTCCCTGATTTCTTTCCTTATTCACATACCTTGAAGACTTGATTTATGAAGAGTGCTGGGTTTCTATTTAAGTAAGTGTCTGTTCTTCTGTTCTTAGGTGCAATACTTGTTTTTCACAAGACTAGGTAGAAAAGAAGTGTTGGTGAGCCTGGGTGATGGGCTGTATTCAGATGAGTTTTGTGTTTATTTTAAATGGTGTGTGTACTTTTAGATGGAAAATTCTAGGCCTCAAGGAACCAAGTTTGTTTCTTCATAAGAATCATTGCACAGTGTATTAGGTCATATAGAAATGGTACAGATTCTGCAGTTTTCTTTACTGATAGAATCAGAGATCTGTGGCTAACCATTTTACAGCAGTAGCAGTCAAATGCTTGCCTTTTCCCTTTTAGCTCAGTTCTGCCCTTGAACAGCTAAAGCTCTTCCTGGTAGTTTTTATAAGTGGTTTTAAAGAAGTGATAGCTATCTGAAGTTTATCTCGTGTGGCCAGCATTTAGAAGTTATTAAGGTTGTCTGCACACACACAGAAAGACACAGCTCTCGTGGATACACAGGATGTAGACATTAAAGGTTAGTAAAAATTAGCTTGTTGGGAAACCTTACTGCCTGAGGAATAATTTTGTTTTTACTGTCCCTTTCTTTGGCTGAAGATGAAATTGCCACGATCCGGTTACCAGGCCAGTGCTGCCTTGGATGGCTTCCTTGGGCCTTGGCTGTGTTCGTAAAAGCACAGTTAGGCAGCTGCTGTAGGTTTTGCAGTGGCCTCACCAAAGAAGCTGTTTAACCCCCCGTTAGTTTCCAATGCTATCCTTTATACCCTGCAGATAAACTTGCTGTGTGGGATATAACCCCTGGGCTTATGATATGAACTTTCATCTTACTGGTGTGTAGTATGGCAGAAAATGAGTAATTTTAGCACTTAGGAGTATGACACATCTCTCGCCTTCTCTGCTTCCATTTGGGCAGATCTAAGAACTTCAACTCATACTTTCCAGGGTTTGACTTTTGCTTCTGCATGTGGATACTGAAAAGGAATTGCGGAAGTTGAGTTGTAATCCTTGGTAATCAGGCATTTTGGTGTACTTACTTTTAGCTGTGAAGTTTAGAGGGAGAGGAAATACCAAGTTGTTGACTTTACACTCGTTTTGGGTTCCGTGTGTCATTAGAACACTGCGTGTACCACTAACATCAAGGCCGTCATGTTACCCCCCCCCCCCAGCGCTGCACCCCTCTCTGTTGTGCACTCACATTATCGATGCAGGTTTGAGGGGCAGGGAAGTCCTCCACTGCTAAGGCTGAGGGGGGCAAGAGTTGGAAAATGCTGGAAATTGCTGCTGAGTGGTTAAACCCGTGTGTGTTTGCCCTGAGTCTCCAGCCATTCCATCAGATTCATAGCCTGAAATTTTGGATTTCTTCTGTATTTGAAAATAAAAAAATTTTAAACATTTTAAGACTGCCTTTGCCCACCAGTGCGAAATCTATCAAGACAGATTATGAGAGTTAGGGTTTTAATGCAATCAAGACTGAAGATGCAGTTCGGTGTTTTAAAGAGAAAGTTCTCAGCCATTTAACATAAAATTTTACTGGGCTTTTCATTAATCTGAAATAACTGGTCTTTAAGTACTTTATCAGTGCAAACTGCTCAGCATGTAAAATGAGGGCAGGAGAGTGCAAAGCCTTCCTGCAAATTAAGGGCACAATGAGGACGGACGGACTTTCCAGCCGTCTCCAGCTGTGAGATTATTACAGTTTTTGCAAACCCCTTTCTCTCAAAACTAAATCAAGAATGGTAGAGTCCTGATAAAAAGAGGTGTGGAAAAGCCTAACTAATCCTTAGATGAGTTACTTCAAACGCGCCAAAATAGAATAAAATCAGTTAAATAGCATGGGTTAAAGGTCACTTTTAATGCATTTTTGTCACTCACGTTGAGAATTTTTGTTGTATGTTAATGCATTTTAGCCTTGGTTAAAAAGCTCCAGAGGGAGAAATTATAATTAAATTTGAGAGATTACACAATCCTGTTGTTATGAAGAAATTTAGTACTAGTTCTAGATGCCATGCTAAGAGGTGAAAGCCGCCCTGGAGATCAGTGCTGCAAACAGGTGGCTGTTGTGAATGGGAGGATCTGGGGTTTCAGCTCCAAGGGCTGTGTGGCATTCTAAGAGCTGACTTGCACAGATTTTAGAAAATAATACAGCTACATGTCTTTTTCTATGTTTGTGTAAGTGGCTCCTTGGTTTGGTTACTGAAGATTGCCAACTCTGCACTGGACTAAAGTTTTAAATGCATTCTTGAGAATAGACAGGGCGAAGTTAGAGGCAGAACCTGAGTTGTAGATACTCCTTACTTTCTATAAGTGGGTCTAAAGAGCTCTGCTTCTCTGTAGGGGAAGGCTATACCAATTGTACTTTCTATTCACAGCCACATTTGACAGCTACTTAATTTGAAATCCTGGCATGTCAAAATGGAGCTGCCAAAAGTTTTGGGTTAACCTAAAACCTGTTGGCTTGGTGTCATGGTGTCATTGGTGGGAAGAATTTTTTTTTTTTAAGACACGTCTTAGTAACTTTTTTAATGCCGATAGATAGAATTAAAGATGTATAGATGTTTTTGTTTGCATGTTTAATATTTTTCTTAGGTTTATTTTATGCATGTATGTGGGCGTGTATATACCATGGCGTGAATATCTTGGACAGTTCAGGAGTCTATTCTCTCATCTGTCATGTGGATTCCAGGGATTAAATTCACTTCATCAGATTTGGCTGCATGTGCCTCCAACCCCTGAGCCATCTTGCCAGCCCAACAAAACTTTTAAGAGTGTTGGCAGTGGGAGATTTCATAGTCATGTTATATTTGCTACCCATCCAAGATGGCAAATAGTACATTTCTGTAATTGTATGTTACATCTTCTTTTTTTAGAAAATAATTTATTTAATTTTGTTACATGTGTAAAGGTGTCAGATCCCTTGGAATTGGCGGTACCGACAGTTGTGAGCTGCCATGTAGGAGCTGGGAATTGAACCCCAGTCCTTTGAAGAGGAGACAGTGTTTTTAACCACTGAGCCATCTCTCCAGCTCCACGTTACATCTTCTTTATCCGTGAATGGTTATTGCTAATGCCACGATTTAGCTGGCAGCTTCCTCACTGCTGCTCATAGTACATGCGTGTGCTTTCTGCATTAGGTGTTTATGTCATCCCACACTGTGGTGGTGTTTTTATAAGCCCTGAGAGAATGCAGTCCTATTCGTTTATAGGCAAAGCATACAGTTGCTCAAAAACTTCCTCTTGATATTCTGGCCAAACTTAACCTTACTCAAAATGTGTAGCTTTAATGAATTTTGCCACGTCACAAAAATATTGTACTGTGGAATTATTTATGTGCTTAAGATTTGGTAAGTTCCCCTGGGATAGGATATTTTAGTAAATCAGAAAACTTCTCTGAAGGCAAAATGATTTTTTCCTTCTCCTCTTCCTCCTTTTCCTCCTCCTCTTTCTTTTTTAAATTTGAACCTGGGCAAATAGCCTTTATGATTTCCAGGAAGAAATCCTAGTGGATCTGTACCCATCAAGTCAGCCCCCCAACTCCAGTTACCCAGCAATTCAACCCTGAGGAACTGGTTTATTTGTGTAGTCAAGTCTTTGTGTGCTGGTAGGAGCTGAGACCATCCTGTCTTCCATGCTTCTGTTGTTTCTCAGCAGTGCCCTGAGAACAGGGCTAGAGACTGGCTTTGAAGCTCAGGAGAACCTGGTATCAAAGAGCAGTAGGAATTTAGCAGTAATTGTTTTATGGCTGGCTAGAAATCAGAACTATTTGTATCGGCTTCACACAAAATAGCTGTGATTTGACAATTTGGTTCTATTTATGCTGACCATAAAAAAAAGAAAAAAGAAAGAAAAAAGAAAAGAAAAAGTTAAAGTCGGAAACAGGAAGTAAGCTGTAAATGCAAATTGCTTCACCATTTTCTCAAAGGAACAAAAAAGGAAAAGGGGTTGGAAGTTTTATTGAAGGTGTGTCATTGAGGACCTGTCTGGTCTGGGATGTTTAGTGCTGCCCTCACTAAAGCTATACCTCCTTCTGTTGGCACTTTTCTTTTTTCCTTTTTTCTTTTTCTATTGCTGTCTGACAGATTATTTTCATTGCCCCAAAAGAAACTGTCCGGGAGGGGGAGGGCAGGGTAGTTAGAGAATTTCCAGCTCTACCAAGTAGACATTTACAATCCATCTTACTTTGGTTAGTTAGCTGGGGAAGAACAAATTGTTGCATGAAGTGAGTTTTTCCTGGCTAATGAAAACTGTACTTTGAACACACAATTTCAGATTGTTGCTGTGCTGTGCCCAGGGTTGGGTGGGGTTGCCAGGTAAATTTTCAAGGCTCTTGGGAAGCAGGAGAAAATATTTATGACTTTTTTGACCTGACAGCTGTAGAAGTCTTCTGGAATACAAAATGCCTGAATTATTTGTTCCTCTTGTCTAACGTGTATTTTGAATTCAAGGTGGGCAGGATATCAGGTATGTCTGTACTTCAGAGGAGCCCGCAGTGAAGTTTGGCTGTTTCCAGGATGCCTTTCAGACTTAAGGAGTCTGCTGTAAAATGCCTCATTGTTGAAATCTCCACCCCTAGAGCAGTCTGAGTCTGGGGGCAGCAGGAGCAGAGAAAAAGCAAACATGCCCTTGATTGACTGTACGAAAGAAAGAAACAGAAAGAAAGAGATAAGAAACTTTAGACATATTTAAGCGGCCCTTAGCTCATTGCCACAAATTAAAACATAGTGTTAAAAATTTTCTTATTTTGGTAAACCATGAAGATATTTCAGTGCTGTTGAATTTGGACTATTAATTTGCTTTCATCATAATTTTTTTCTCACTGGATTGTGATTCTCCCATAATAAGCAGAATTAGTGTTTCGATGTCCTCAGTTTCCAAGTACAACTTGGAAAATGGTTGAGTTACAGGTGCTGTCTTCTTTCTTTGAATCAAGGATGAAAACTAGAGACTTTTGTAAGTGAAGGATCACAAGCTTTGCAGCAAAGACGTAAAATATTAATATCCCCAAAGCTGAAAACCTAGCTAGATGTCAAGATAGGTTCCAACTAGGGAAAGAGTTGCAGGCATTATGAGAGAAGCAATGTGTAGGATCCTTTCATTCCATAGACTGTGAATGCTCAGAGGGGAACAGACATATGTCATGGGCCAGGGAGATGGCTCAGTGGATAAAAGCACTTGCTGCTACAAAGCCTGATGACTTGAGTTCAGTCTTCTGCGGTCCCACATGATGAACAGCAAGACAGACTCCTACGAGATGTCTTCTGACCTCCACAGGTATGCTGTGGTACCCACACATGGATCAATAAGTGACAAGGAAGAAGTACAGTTACAGATATATACTTGAGACAGGGTTTGTCAGTCCTGGGACTTACTTTGTAGGCCAGGTTAGCCTACTTGTAAACTCTGGCTCATTCTTCCTCTGCCTCCTGAGTGCTGGCATCGAAGCTCCACAGAGTTAGGGCTGGCTAGTGAAGGTTGCATTTCTGAGGCCTCAGTGCTAGCACTGCACTAAACAGCAAAGGCAAGAGCAGGAGGGGCAGTAGCTCTGTCTTCTGTAGAGCTTGATTGGCATCAAGCATGTTAAAAAAAAAAAAAGGTTGCAGCACAGCATGAGTGCTTTTGTAGGAAAGGAGCCGGGTGGGTTCTGCTCAGGTAAGAGAGTTTGAACAGAAACTTACAGCTGAGCTGGCTGATAAAGGACAGTTAGCTTAGAGTTGCCTTAAATCTGCTGAGGGAGGTTTATCATCTCTGGTGCTTTCCTTTCGTGATGCTTATGGAGCTTTTGTGCCCGTGAACTCATAGGGTCTGCATGGTAGGATGTCCCTGTACCTGGCTGAAGAGCAGAAGGTAGTTTCTGCTTACTCAGAATGTGTGAATCTCACCTACCTCAGGAGTGCTAGCCCAAGAGCTAAGTTCAAGTATGGTGCCCTTGAACCTTGTATGTATAGCCACTAAATGCCTGTGTTGCTGGGAACAGCCCCAGATTGTGCCCATTGTTGATGTCACCATCAAAACTATTGCTTTTTTTTACTTTTTTGGGGGGCGGGGAGGGCTGGTTCCCATGCAGCTCAGGCTGGCCTCTTAATTAATGAAATAATTAACTAATTACTTTTTATTTATATTTTGAGACAGGGTTTCACTATACAGGCCTTGAAGTCTGTATCTGTATCAGGTAACTTTGAACTCATAGAGATCTGCCTGTTTCTACCATCAGAGACCTAGGATTAAAGCCATAAGACACCACGATGCCCACTATTTATATGTGTACATATATATGTATATATATATATATAATTTAAAAAAGTTTTTTGAAATATGGTCTCTCAGTGTAGCTTTAGCTTTCCTGTAACTCTGGAGACTAAGCTGGCCTCAGACTCACAGAGATGCACCTTAGTATTGGGATTAAAGGTGAATGCCTGGTTTAAAATTAAAAAACAGTCTTTTTTGATGTAACAAGATTTGACTTATTTTAATTTTATGTGTATGAGTGTTTGCTTGTTTGTAAGTGTACCATGTGTGTGCAGTATACACTGAAGCCAGAAGGATGTGTCAGATCCCCTGACCCTGGAGTTGCAGGCAGTCGTGAGCTACAATGTGAGTGCTGGGAATTGGACCCATGTTCTCTGCATTAATTCTCTCCCTTGATTTACACGTCTCATCAACGTATGGCTTCTTCTTGGTATAAAGCTGAGACAAGGAATTATTGAGACAATGGGCATTATTTTCATGCGGTTGGGCTGAGTTACAGTTGGGAAGGTGTGGGGTTGGGAGGGGGCAGAGTGAAGCTGCCCCTTCTGTAGCAGATGTTTGAACTCAATCCTTCTCACACCCTGTATCATTTTTGCTTTATGCAGCATTTGTTATTCTTCTTTTCTATTCAGAAACTGTTTATAGTGCAACTTGAACAATGCAGTGAAAGTCTTTAGCTCAAGTTGTTATGAAGCCAGAAATAGATCTGGGCTACAATTGGACTTTGTGGGACAAAGTGTGGTTTGTAGGTTAGGGCTGTTATTTTTCCAACAAATAACTGTAATTTAAAAATTATTTATGAGCGAAGCAAATGTTGCTTGGATAAAAAAAAAAAAGACCTGGTTGATTTTTAAAGGTGGCTTTCGAATGCTAACCAAATGTCCAAGTTAAAGGGAACATTTGGAGTGAAAATGTTTTTAGCTAAAAACACTTGGGAAGTGCTATCAAATAGAAGACGGACTGCAGGACTGGAGCTTCCTTCGCTGTCTGCATTCTCGCGTCACTCCTCATTTTGCTTAGTTTTCTTTGGGGACTCAAAAGCATGAAAAAGCTTTCAGGGAAAGGGTGGTTACAACACATTCAAACCTTCCCATTGTCTTGGTCTAGTGCTGGGCACCAGTATCACCCTGCAACAAGACCAAATCCTAAATTCAAAGAGGTCCATACATTCAGCTCAGAAACACAAAAGTTACAAATCAGGAAAGGTGAGCTTCATTGCTCAGCTTACAAGCAAGTGGTTTCCTGAGGTCTTATGGGCAGCTTTGTGATAAAAGAAAGCTTATTAGCAAGAGTTTACATATCATTTGAAGCATAGCGTTTCTTCTTCTAAGATTGTTTGTTTCTTGTGAACACTTACAAAAAGTGTTTACCTCACAAATTCTCACATAGACATTGAGGAAATGTTTTATAGTAATATGCTTTTAGTATAAGGCATTTGAAACATAAACATGTGTTATTAATAGAAGTTCGTGTTTAGCATCTGTGTATCCAGCTGAGGACTGAGCACTCATGATTCACTTTATTAGACTACAGGATCAGTAAATATCAATAGTAGTTTTAATGTATTTGTAGTACACAATATGAGGGTAAGATTAATGAAGTAAGTGTACTTAGACTATGAAAAACAACTAGGAATTATTTAACAAAATAAGTATAAATTTATCCTCAAATTAAAACGTTGTTAGAAAACTGTAAGAAATAGAAATGAATGAAAAAATTCCTGCTTTTGTGAGTTGTTAAGACTGTATTAAGATGCTGATACTCCCAAGTTGGTACAGTTTCAGTAGCGTTGTCTCAGAATCTCACCCACGTGATGTCTTTGTAAAAACTGACAAACTGATGTAAAATTAAGATGTAATTAACAAGGGACCCAGACCATCCAAAATACTATTGGAAAAGACCAAAAAGTCGAGAATCTCACATGTCCTAATTTTGAAAGTTATTTTAAAGCAACAGTAATCAGAGCAGCGTGGCACCGATGGCATAGGGATCGACATACATCTTTGGCGCAAAGTCGAAAGTCCAGAACCCAACCTGTTCTGGGGTACGCCTGGGGTACCACAGGCGTCACAGGAACAGCTGCCTTTTTAAACAAGCTGTGTTGACAGCACTGGAGCTATATATAGATGAATTAAGTTGAAATCCTCTTTCACATTGTCCATAACATTTATCTCAAATTGAAGTGAAAGCTGTACTCCAAAGAGACTAATGTAGAAGAGCTGTGGCTATGGAACTGTTGGAAGAAAACACAGGGCTCATCTGCATGACCTCAGGTCTGCAGTCAGTTGTTAGTGTGCACATCAGAAGCAACAGTGGGAACACACGGTACACTGTAGAAACACGAATACCTGCGTCCCAAAAGACTCCGAGTGAGAGGACTGCCCAAAGACAGAGAACGTTTAAAAGGTCACATTCCGTTACGAGTTGTCTTTAGAATCTATCTTTGATGAATGGAAGACCAGCCAACTGAAAACTGGTAAAGCATCTGAGAAGATGCTTTTTTAAGTTGATAAACAAATGGCTAATAGTTACACGAAAAGAGTGCCATTAGCTAGTAAGGAACTGAAATCAAAACCATAGTGAGATACCAACTGTATCCTACCCAGCAGGATTGCTGTCATAGGATACCAGATGTGGTTGTTATATTGGTGAAGACATGGACAAATCAGAAACAGTGCCCACTGCTGAGGAAAGTACCAAATGCTGCACGCTCCATAGAAAACCGTAGTCAGGCAGACCCTGAAATGGTATTTATAATAGTATTGTTTTTAGTAAAAATGGCAAAAGCAAGCCATAATGCTTATTGACAACGAAGGGAGAAAAAAGAAGTTAGCTACTAGAGAAGATCTTTCGTCATTCTGTTTATGCGGAGATCCAGAGCAGGGAAGTTTACAGGAACAGAAAGCAGCCCAGGGATGTGTGTGGTGGTGCTGGGTGGTCACGATCTGTGATCTGTGCGGGACTCTTTTCTGAGGTAGTGTATTCTGAAGTTGGCTGTGTTAGTGGGTGTACAGACTTGCTGGTACTAAATCCATTGTACCTCCTAGTACTTCTTTTTGTGTGTTTGTTGATACAGCGTGTCATTATGTTGCCCTGGCTAGCCTGGAACTTGCTACGTAGATTAGGCTGGTCTCCAACTCCAGAGATCCACCTGTCTCTGCTTACTGAGTGCTGAGATTAAAGCGCTGCACCACCACGCCCGCCTGTACTATATGGTTTGTGAATTATATTTCAGTGAAACAAGTTTTCTTTTTCTTATAAAAACATTTGCCTATTTTCATTAGTAAAAATGTTGAATACAGACAGTTTCATCATGGTTTTGTATTTGGGAAAATAAATTACTTTGATAGCCTGGCTGGTGTTTTTTGTTGTTGTTGTTTTTGTTTTTTTGGTACATAAAAGCATTCCAAGGTTTTTTATTTCCCTACAGTGGTTTTTCTTAAAGGAGCTTTTATTTTTTTCAAAATTTTTAATTTTTTTGTTAAATTGAGCAAGACCTAATTCTGTATCTAGCTGTTTCTGTAACTTTACTCTGTGTAATTTTGTGTATGTGTTTTGTTTCTACCCGAAAAAAATGTGCTGAGTGCCTTGTTAGCGTCAGTAAGGATCAGCCCCCAGCACTGAAAAAGACAAAGAGCAATTGGAAAAAAAGTTCCAGGGTGATAGGAACTAGCAATAAAGACAGTTGGTCAGATGCTTATTTGTAGGCACTATTCTAAGTGATCTTCATCTCACTCAGTAAAGCTTAAGGTAATTGTGTAAAGTATGGAAACTACATATAAAGTCGACAGTAGTCTAAGTCAGTAGGTTGCGGACTGACTGGTACTAGGTAGGAACAATGCCTAGTGGCAGTAGTGGCTATGCCTAGCCTATCTTGTACAAAGGGGGTCATTGGCGGGCTGTGCGCGCTAGCTGTGTCTCCTGCTAAGCTTGCTGACCTGAGTGTGGTTTACAAGACCTACATGGGGTAGGGAGAGAACCAGCTTCCACAAGTTGTCCTCAAGCTCTACAGGCTGCCCGCGCTCTCGCTCTCTCTCTCTCTCCCGTACACATACACACCCCACACAAAATTAAAAATAAAACCAACTTTGTGAAAGCAGCCATGCTTTTGATAGTAAGAATTTACTTTAAATACACACTATAGGATTGGCTCTTTTTTTTTTTTTTATCACTCTTGACAACTGTGACTTCTTGAACCATGTTAGTTCAGTGCAATTGACTGAGTACATTGGCTTTTCTGATAGTTACATTGATTTGGAGTAGGTTTAAAAATGAATTTCAATCTGCGAGCTTTTATTATGGACTTTTGATAATTTTGGAGTTTTTTTCTTTAATTTTGCTTGTGAGTGATAACATTTTTTAATATCTAGTTCTTCATGCACCATAGCTTTGCAGTGTCCAGAATAATAGACACTAGGCACACATGACTATTTAAATTTAAGTGCAAATTAGTTAAAAATTAAAACTCAGTTTCTCAGTCTTGGCCAAATTTCAAGGATTACATGTAGTCAGTGATTGCCACAGTGTCTGGAGCTGGATAGAGAAATGGCTATATCTGTGGGGCTTCTTTTTATGGTGGAATTAAGTGGTTTGTGTGATTTTTCAGGAGAGGAAAAAAATCAGTAAACACCTGAATAGAATTTTTGATTAAAATGAAGATCTAATTTTAATCACTAATATATATGAGAATCTTACATGTACAAATGTGTTATATATATGTGTGTGTATATATGTGTATGTTTAGGGAATTGTTAAATGTCTTAGGTCCCCATTTATTAACGTGTAATAATGTTTGATGCATGTGTATCTCATATAAAAGTCACAACACTCACTATCCTGAAAGCCTTAATACTTAGGGACAAACCCTCCAAGAGTTGAATTTGTTTTATAAAGTAATGCCATCCTCAGGCAGGAAGGGAAGAATCATTTCTCTCTAATATTGTAGAGTAATGCCTGGCCTATTTAAACAGCCTGTCACCCTTCAGAGAGCTGATTTAACTGTACCTCCCACCCCCCTCACCCCAAATAAGAATTACATAAACTTGCACATAAGTCTTTAATCTTTTGATTTCCCTCCATGACAAAGCAATATTATCACTTTTATTTTGAAGAATTTGAAACATGAAGTGCAGGAAAAATATTACAGGGGATTCTAGAATCATTGTTAGCCTTTTGCTGGATGGGCTTTATCTCAGTTTATATTCCTGTTCTCCAGTCCTTTAGAAGTAAAGTTGAACATACCACGACCTCTCACCCCTAAACGTTTACAACATTTCTCCTAAGAACAATAATGTTTCCCCAAAAAGCCATCTAAACAGCAATCCCGCCCAGGGTTTAATCTAAGCCCTTAAGTGTCTGTCTCTTTAGTATCCTTTTATCTAGGGCATTTCCTTGCATTCTCTCGTTGTTTTGGTTTTGATTTTGACATCTCTTACATAGCTGGGCCCCTTGTTTCACAGCTCTTCTTTATATCTGGAGTTGGGAAGCCATTCCCTTATAGATTTTGCCTAATTGCGTTTTCTGTGTCGCTTCTTTCTTGAACTGGAGTCAGAGCCACAGGCTTTGTTCACTTGAGGCCATGTATTTTTAGCAGGAAAGTTCTGTGGGTGTTCTCTGTGTCACTTCCTGTCACGGAGCACCTAGTGGTGATTACTCCAATATTAGTTTTATCAGTTGATTAAAAGTGGCCAAAGGCACTTTAAAGATAGTTTTCTTGTTGTACTTACAAAGTGACAGGGGTGATATTTTGTACCTTTCAGATGTCAAGTTCTACAAGCATTTCACCTACTTTGCTAAAAGCATCTATCCATGTGTATTAATTGAATTTGTATTTTTCTCTGGGGCTGGATACTGGAAATTTTCCAGGTTCAATAGCAGTATCTTTAAAAGAACAGATACAAAATTTGATTTGTTTCCTCTTTCATTTTTCCTCATTAACGTAGAGTTGTTGACAGTTTATATAATGGCAGATTTTCCTGTTTGGGATGTTATGGTCAATTTATGTAGTACAAAATTCTGTTGATAAGGCCTGTCTTTAACTTAATTTCTCTAATGTAATAATTTCTAAAATACTCATTTTTTAGTTATGTGTATGTGTGCATATCTGTGAACAGATACTGCATGTATCAAGGAAGCCAGATCAGGGGGTCAGATCCCTTGGAGCTGGAGTTACAGGTAGATCTGAGCCACTCGCTGTCAGCACTAGGAACAAAATCCTGATTCTCTGGAAGAGCAGCATGTGCTCTTAACTGCAGTACCCATGCCTTTAGCCCTCTAGTAACCTGTAAATGTTGAGATCTGGAGCTAGGTGCATGCCAAGATAACTCCAGGGTTGGAAATTGTTCCTCACCCAGAGACAAGGTTTCTTTGTGTATCAAGCCCTGGCAGTCCTGGAGTTGCTCTGTAGACCAAGCTGGGCTCGAACTCACAGAGACCTCCTGCCTCTGCCTTCCAAGTGCCGGGATCAAAGGCGTGCGCCACCATGCCCAGCTAGGAAATTGGTTTTAATCAAATGTTTATGACCATTTACATTTATAATATTGACACCTTTGTGGCTTCTGAGGAGCCTTGCTGCCTCTGAAGGCATTTCTGCTCTTGTAAATGTAGCTGGAGTCCAGGAATGTTTGTGAGCTTTTTTATTAAGTTCTGGGCATGGATGTCAGGAATGCTATCATACTCTTACAGCTTTGGAAGCAAGTGTTGGAATGTAGCTATAAAACCTTCCCTCCTCGTGGACTTCGCCTTCATTGCTTCTTTAGTTTTTATCACAAGGGGTGGCTGTGAAGGCAACTTGTCTGAGATTTTGTTGCCATTCAGAAGTGACTTAAAGTTCCCAGGATTTAATTTGCTGTTTAACAATTTCATACATGCTTACAGTATATCTTGAGCATATCTACCCTTCCTTCCTAGCTCATTCTCCTAGGAACCCTCATAACCTATCCCCTTCCCACATCCATGCCTTTTTTTTTTTTTTTTTAATTTGTTAAGTCTGATTACTACTGTCCATATGTGTGTGGGTGTGAGACCTTTCACTGTGGCCTGGTTCACTTCCCAGCAGCCATGGCTCTGAGGAACATTGACTCTGCCTTCCTCTGTACCCATCAACTTTCAGTAACTCTTTAGCTTAAGGCAGGGCCTTATGAACCTCTTCCCAAGTCCATGCTGGACCGTCTATTGGCTTGATCTTGTGCAGACTAACTATGGATGTTTTCATGAGTGTAATCCTATGTCCAGAAGACAGCATTTCACAACCTTTCAGGCCATAGTCTGGCTCGTTCGTTCTTTCTGTCCCATCTTTTGTGATACTCCCTGAGACATGAGGACAGAGATATAGATAGTGCTCATTTAGAGCCGATCTCTGTGAGTAGTTATGAGTCTCTGCATCAACCTCTGCCCATGCAGAAAGCAGCTTCTCTGACAAAGGTTAAGAATACCACTTTTCTAGCAAGAAGAGGGTAAGAACAAAAGCGTTGGACAACGGTAGAGCTGATTCTTACTCTTAGAATGGGAGAACAAAGCTGGGAATCTTACAGAAGAGAATTTGGCTTTCAGGAGAGGCCTGGCTAGTCCTGAGTGCATTTTTTTTTTTTTTTTTTTGTATACTTTGCTTCCATTTTTAAAGCCTCCCCCTCTCTCTCACCCGCTTCTCTTCTTCTATTTTAAGAGTATGAACGTAGACCCTGGCACAGTGGTGTATACCTGTGATCCCAGTGCTCACTCAGGAGGTTGTAGATGGATGGTATCAAGCTTGAGGCTAGCCCTATCAATGCGTCGCTGTAATCCCAGCCCTTGGGTGGCAGAGGCAGGAGAAATGCTGCAAGTTTGAGGACAGCCTGATTTATATAGTGAAGTCCAAGGCCAGCCAGGGCAACATTGGGAAACTATCTCCCCATCAAAGGATAGAGTTACAAGTTAGGGTGGGTTATAAGGCTGAACATCATTTGCTCATCTTCCATTTGGTGTTATTGGGAGTATGCAGAGTGCCCATGACAGTTTTGTTTTGATATAAATCTTAGTGTCACCTTGGAATGGCACTTTGTGGGGATTACTGGCTCACGGGTTTCTACTCATACTCGTGCTTTCTGGGTTCTGCATTCTTTTTCCAGTTGGGAACTTGTTTTTGGCTTTTGGTTTAATCTTTCTCTGGAACATGTTGTTATTACATAATGTTTTTTTTTAAATAGTCTTTTTTTTTTAAAGTTTATATTTGTGTTTTGCCCCCATGTATGTGTGATCCCCTGGAACTGGTATTACAGTTGTGAACTCTCATGTGGGTTCTGGGATTTGAACCTGGATCCTTTGGAAGAGCAGCCAGTGCTCTTAACCCCTGAGCTATTTCTCCAGGAACATAATGTTTTTTTTTTTGTTTTTTTTGTTTTGTTTTGTTTTTTAAGTACACATCTAATCATACATTCCTTTGCTTAAGCACCTGTCTCATAAAATGTTTTCTCTGTGGGAGAAAAAGTCATGTGAGAACTACTCCTGCAAGGAGGAGCCTGAGGCCGGACAGAGAATAGGTCATTTTTGGAATTTTTTTTTTAATAGGATTTCCTGGCACTCACTATGTAGACAGTGTTCTCATACTCACAGAGATTAATAGTGTACACCATGTCAGGTTATTCTTTGTTTTAAAAATATTTTATAATTCTAAGCTTTTACATAAGTTTCCCCATTTGGTGCATTTGATCTAGATAACCTCCCCCCTCCCCGCAACCCCGCCATTCAGCAATTCAGCCATTCATCTGCCACCTTGTCATTTATTTATTTATTTTAATTACAATTTATTCACTTTGTATCCCAGCTGTAGCCCCCTCCCTCATCCCCTCCCAATCCTACCCTCCCTTCCTCTTTTCCTTCCATGCCCCTCCCCCAGTCCACTGATGTGAGAGGCCCTCCACCCCTTCCATTTGACCCTAGCTTATCAAGTCTCATCAGGAGTGGCTGCATTATCTTCTGTGGTCTGGTAAGGCTGCTCCCCGACTCAGGAGGAGGTGTTCAAAGAACCAGCCACTGAGTTCATGTCAGAGACAGTCCCTGTTCCCATTACTAGGGAACCCAGCTGGACACTGAGCTGCCAGGGGCTACATCTGTGCAGGGGTTCCAGGTTATCTCCATGTGTGGTCTTTGGTTAGAGTATCAGTCTCCGAAAAGACCCCTGTGCCCAGATTTTTTGGTCTGTTGCTCTTCCTGTGGAGCTCCTGTCCCCTCCAGGTCTTTCTGTCCCCCCTTCTTTCATAAGATTCCCTGCACTCTGCCCAAAGTTTGGCTGAGTCTCAGCCTCTGCTTCAATACTTCAATCAGTAGAGTCTTTCAGAGGCCCTCTGTGGTAGGCTCCTGTCCCGTTTCCTGTCTTCTCCTGCTTCCGATGTTTATTGTATTTGCCCTTCTGAATGAGGACTGAGCATCTTCCCTAGGGTTTTCCTTGCTGTTTAGCTTCTTTGGGAGTATAGAGTTGAGTATGTTTATCCTATATTTTATGTCCAATAACCACTTATGAGTGAGTATATACCATGTGTGTCTTTTTGTTTCTGGGTTACCTCACTCAAGATGATCCTTTCTAGTTCCTAGTTTTTATAGTGTTTCAGATTGAACTCAGGGCCTTGGGCATTCTGAGTATATGTTATACCAACTGAGTCTTCACAGATGACTTTGACAGTGTCTGTCTATGCATTTGTCTTGTGGGTTGGGCTGAGTTCTTCTGTGGAAGTGTTCCCATCCACACCTCTCATGTTACCATCTAGTATGCAACTGGTCATCTTTTATTAAAAACACTGTTGCAGGTCAAAGAGACTTAGTGACTAATGTGGAGTCTTCAGAGTGAAGGTTGGGAGGACCCTGGTAGCCAGCAGTGTCTGTTGCAGGTCAAAGAGACTTAGTGACTAATGTGGAGTCTTCAGAGTGAAGGTTGGGAGGACCCTGGTAGCCAGCAGTGTCTGTAGCCGTGTCTGCATGCCACGCACTGGAGTGGGGCCGCGGTAGTTGTCTTTTCTGCCTGGGGCCTATAGCCAGAAAAAAGTACACTGGATAGGTCAGGAAAAACAGTGAACTAGATCCCCCACCCGCCCCATCCCAAGACAGGAGTTCTCTGTATAGCCCTGGCTGGCCTGGCCTTGCTTTGAAGACCAAGCTGGCCTGGAACTCACAGAGATCCACCTGCCTCTGCCTCCCTGAGTGCTGGGATTACAGGTGTGCGCCACCGGGTTCCACCAGTGGACCAGATTTTAAAGGAAAAGACTGCTTTTGTCACAGCAACATTACTTGAGAGGGATTTGTGTTTGATGACAGTAATTTAAGGACCTGTAACCAACCTAAAATGTTAGAATTCTGTTATATTACTCTGAAATACATTCTTTTTTTTTTTCTTTTGTGCAGGAGGCTAGTGTGTTTAGATGTCCTTTGTTCACTAAGGGAAGGTCAGGATAACAGTTAAATGCAAAGGCCCTTTGTGCTTAACCTTAGTCTGAAAAGGCCTGTGGCTTCTGGGGAGACTGGACTGATGTGTCCATTTACCTTGGTATCTTGGATACTTACAGGGCTGGAAAGCTGGTGCCCAGTGAGATGGATGTAAATGTGGAGGTCTCTTCGTAAGCTGGAGAGGCTGGTGAGAGGGAAAGTTGAAAAAGGGTTTTCTAACAGCTGTCATAGGTGATTTTGTAAACGGGCTATTTGTTATCTACAAAGTGGCAGGCCCTGGCAGGTGTCATTGCACAGTGTCGGGCTCCCTGGAAATCAAGTTAACACCATAGTCTGGAACAGGATTGCTATCATCGAAGGAGCTCAGAAAATACAAGCCTCTGAGAGAGAGACCCAATCCTTGAACCTTTTTAATAACAAGACATTGTAATGGGCTCTAAAACTACTTCATGAATGTTTTTCTCTAAATGTTTGGGAAGGAAAGTAGTCATTCCCCCATGCCTAGTAATTTAGGCGTTCCTGTACATTAGAAAGAGTAGGTGCCTTCCTTGTTTTGGAGGTGGAATTCGATTCTCTAGTCTGCTAATGACCTCATGCTAAGACTTCCCTGGCATAGCAGAGATGATACTTTCAAACTGCAGGAGAGATTAGCTAGCTGTGACAAGGTATCTTGAAGAATAGTGATAACAGAAGCGAATTAAAAAGAGACTGCACGATTCATCATGAATGATAAAATGCTAGTAAATCAGTGGCTTAGAAGTTTATTTTTATAGTATATTATCTCTAGAAGATTTGAGTTTTAACCAGATACTCTGGTTTAGAGCTGAACATTTTAGCCATGAATGAAAGAAATGTTAGGGTTTTTTTTTTTTAAACTCTATTTTGTGTCTTATTGCTATTCTCAAAAGTTACCTTTGTAGTACGAAGTTATTGGGAAATCATGTTCTCAGCTTGCCTATATGTTGACACTGTACAATAATTAAAACATCAGTTGTATTATAAAATGTATAGGAAGTTAGTATGTTACCATTATTTTATTTCAAATCATAGAACCAGTCATCTCAATTATTTTGTACTTGATATGCTAAAAAAATTATCTGGTTACTACCTGGAAAGTTTGAAGGAAATTAATTTATCAGATCTTTTACTTAGAGAAGAATAGCATTTAGAGGCAGATTTTATGTTGCATTTTAAGCCATTTTCCAAAATAAAGGATGTAGAAGATAAGTAACCAAAG
This sequence comes from Pachyuromys duprasi, assembly GCA_028658305.1. Taxonomy (NCBI): domain Eukaryota; kingdom Metazoa; phylum Chordata; class Mammalia; order Rodentia; family Muridae; genus Pachyuromys; species Pachyuromys duprasi. The sequence goes on from CM053754.1 coordinate 41,428,775, forward strand.
AGAATATTATTCAGAAATACTTTTAACCCTCCAGCCCCTCTTAAAAACAGAGTCTCTCCACTACCCATGTATCACTGGCCAGCTTGGGCCTTACTGTACAGGCCAGGTCTCAAGCTCAGGATAGCCGCAGGGATTAAGGCATGGACTACCTTTTGAGTTTGATTTGTGTCCTGTCATACTCTGAGTAACTTTCCCCCTGTTACTTTTCTTAGCCCAGCTTCCAGCCACACACCCAACTTCTAACTCGTCTCAGTAGGTTAGTGTAACTTATTTTAGGGGTTTAATTAGTCCTTTTACTCCCTTTCCCCAGTAAGATTCCGGAAGAGGCAGAGAATGTTGGTGATAGCAAGTTTGGATTGGGGACAGATGCCTCAGTTTCCATACCTCCCCCCACCCTTTTACCTTACCAAGTGGCCTTAACCCCATGATTTTATTAGTATTTATCTGTATTATGCTTTAGAAAGATTTATTTCTTAATTTTATGTGCATGAGTGTTTGCCTGCATGTATGTATGTGTACCACATATGTGCTTGGTGCTTGTGGAAGTATGAAGAGAGAGTAGCAGATCTTAGAACTGGAGTTAAAGATGGTTGTGAGCCACCCTGTGGACGCTGGGAACTGAACCTAGGTCCTGTGAAAGAGCAGTAAGCACTCTTTAACCACCAAACCACCTCTCTAGTCCATTTCCTTCCTTCCTTCTTTCTCTCTCTCTCTCTCTCTCTCTCTCTTTCTTTCTTTCTTTGTCTTCTCTCTTTTTCTCCCTTTCTTTCTCTCTCTTTATTGTATTATTATTTTTTTTTTTTTGACACAGGGTTTCTCTTTGTAGCCCCTGGCTGTCCTAGGCTCCCTTTGTAAACCAGGCTGGCCTCAAACTAACAGATATCTGCCTGCTTCTACCTTGCCAGTGCTAAGATTAAAGGCATGCGCCAACACACTCCCCCCCCCCAATTTTAAACAAAACTTTAATTAAGAAAACCGATAGCCAGTGATGAAAAGGTACTGGTTTCAAGTTTTTCCAAGCAATGGCCCAAGAGTGCAGCCACGTACTGATGACGCCAGTCATTTTCTCTTCTGTTCACTTACGCTTCTCATAAGTGGATAGGATCTCGTCTTCTGCATTTCCAGTAAGCTGCACAGGTGAGCTCACTCCCAAGTGGACCTGATGCTACTACACTTTGGAGAAGCACACTTGGGTACTGTGGAAGGGACATCTCTTGATAAGTCATCAACAAAGGTACATATGGCGAGTGACCTGTGGAATGCTCAGTATACTTAGCAGCAGATGATTGCAGATCAAGACAGCAAACAATGGGCAGAGGACCCATGTTCAATTCCCAGGACCCATACAGCAGCTCATAATCATCTGTAGGGTCTGATGTCCTACTCAAGTGCCAGGCATACAAATGGATACAGACACACTTGCAAGCAAAACACCCATATACATAAAATAATAAAAAAATCATGTATTGAAAAAAACCAAATGACAAGCAATGAGGTACTGCTACATTCCTATGAGAATTATGGGAATGATGAAGGTTGGCAGGAGCCCTCATCCATTCATTGCTGATGGGAATGCAAAATGATACAGCCACTTTGGCAATTTCATAAGAAGATAAACAGATTTTTAGCATATGTTATGGGATAAATGTTTCCATTCTTTCCAAATTCCTATGTTGAAGCTTTAACCCACAGTATGATGATGTTTGTACTACAGCTCATGGTGGTGATTAATGTTAAATGAGGTTACAAGGGCAGGGTCCTGACATGAGAAGTCAGGCTGTAGTAAACCACACAGAGAGCCAATGTTTTGTTTGCCAGTTACAAATAAATTCAGAAACACACATGGATGAAAGTAAGGAAGGAAGGATGGAAAGAAGAAGGAAAAAGGAGGAAGGAAGGAAGAAAGAAGGGAATGGCAAAGAGGCCTTCTGTTGCTGGTATTTGAGGATATAGCGGTCTTCTATCTACAGGCTAGGAAGCTGGCCTTCACCCAGTGTCAGATCAAGTAGCACATTGATCCTTCACTTCTTAGCCTCCAAATCTGTGAAAAAGAAAACTGTGTAGTTAAGAGTACCCATTGTAGGCCAGGCATGGCGGTGCATATCTTTAATCCCAGAGGCAGGTGGGTCTCTGTGAGTTCAGGGTCAGCCTGGTCTATATAATGAGTTCCAGGAAGCCAGAGCTACATAATAGATCCCATCTTAAATACAATAAAAGAAAACCCAGCCTACGGTGTTTGTCATGGAAGGCTCAGAAACCATGATTCCAAATTCTCTCTCTCTCTTTTTTTCTTTTCTCCTCCTCCCTCCTCTACTTTTTTTCTTTTTTTTTCTTTCTTTTTCCTGAGACACTGCTTCTCTGTAGCCCTGGCTATCCTGAATCTCTAGACCAGGCTGGTCTCTTTAATAGAGATCTGCCTCCCTCTGCCTCCTACGCGCTGGCATTAAGGCTGTGCTCCGCCACCACCCAGCTGATCCCAAATTCTTACCCAGTTGAGTTGGAAACCTGTCTCTCCGATGAAAATATGCGCGTGTTTGTGACCCCTGTAGTCATTATTTCCCCAAAGTTGGAAATGGATAAATGAAACAGATCAAATATGGCACATTTCAGACAATGGAATATCATTTTCAGCAATGAAAATAAATGGGCTGCCATATCATGGAAAGAACCTTAGCTGTGTGTTGCTGAGTGAAAGAAACCTGACATTTAGAGAAGAAAAGACTGAAGCCATTGAAAATGTCTGTGATTGTTGGCTTGGCTGAGCTTGGGAGGGCAAGGGAACAAAGAGTTTGCAGGTAGTCAAACTGTTTTGTGTGAAGATGCCATTATGCTCCTGGAGTACCTGCAACGTAAGGATGGTACTTGTGAGTTTGCAATGTGCCATTGCTGGTTGTAGCAAATGCATCCCCTCAATGCAGAATATTAACAGGGACAACTCAAAGTTGAGATGGAGGGAAAGACAGGCCATATGGGAATCATGTGCTTTGGGTCAAATTTTCTGAAATAGATGGAGATGATGGCTCAGTTGTCCCGAGAGTACTGTCTACCGTCCCAGAGACCGCAGGGCTCAGGTCCCAGCAATGGCAGCTCACAACTGTCTGTAACTACAGTTCCTGGGGATCTGATGGTCTCTTTGGGTACCAGTTACCCGTTTGTTGCATAGACATATATGCAAGCAAAACATCCATCTATGTAAAATAAAATAAATAAAAATAAAAACATGGCTTAAAGTTTTTGAAATTTCAAATGTTCTAAAATATACATATTATTGATTTCAATCTGTTTTTAAAAGAACTGGAATTAAGAAAAACTGATGTGTTTCATTGCAGTTGGGTTGGGAATCAGTTGTAGGTTTTTTGTTGTTGTTGTTTTTTGTTTTTAAACAAATAAGATGTGGGCTTGGAGCATGGGTATAATCCCTGTACCTAGGAAGCAGAGATAGGAGGACCTGGTGAGTTCTAGAGTTTAAACCAGGTCATAGAGCAGCAGGGGGAGCAAGGTGGAGGACGGATGCAGCAGGAAGAAAGCGGAAATGTCTTTTTATTGTTGATTATCATTTAGTGAAAGAATGAAAGATAATGGTGTTTTTTTTGAAAATTGAATTGGAAGATACCACATGTGATGGAATGTTGACTGTATCTTGTTTTCCCTGGGACCCGTTGGAACTGTGTGGTGTTCCCCACGGATTGTGGAAGATCAGTAGTATTTCTACAGCTGCCCTGGGGTTCTGTGCAGTCCAGTCTGCTAGCTGCCGGCCCCGACAGCCTGAACAGTTTAATCATTCGTTGTTCTGCATCTTGAGACCTGCCTTTTAGACGTGTTCGGAATGAAAGCCACCCACTCCAACAGTTAAAAGAAATGCGTGGTCTCCTTTAGTAATAATAAAAAAAAAAGTTTCAAGTGAATTTCTAGTGTGAATTAAGGAGACTTACTTAGCCTGCCTTTTTAATCATTAAAGTGGCCTCTTAGAACTCCTGATTTAATGAAAAGATAAAAATGTTTTGTAATTAGCAGATCAAAGCACTACTGGAGCTGGTTTACATTGTCAGGATGTAAATGAAGCTTCTACAGGGATTGAAAAGAATTGGTTTAATACCTCTTTAATTTTGTTTATGTAATTCCTTGGCTTAAAAACCTCTCCCCTCCTGCTCTTTGCATTGACAATTCTAAGGTAAACTTTAACTTACCGCTCTCCCTTGTATCAGGGAAGTTGGCAAACAGCAGCATTAACTTTGGAGGTTTACCGAATTTAAGTCAGACAGAGTTCACCCATACTTTAACAACAACAACAAAAAGAAAGCATGATCATGAAAGGTTGGCTCACCAACTCTAAAACATAAATGAAAAATGAACCCTTGGTAAATTTTAGAGAAACATCAGAAGAGTTGGGTGTATCCATTGTAATCTTGCCCTAGGATTTGGCAGTGTCCTTCTGTGCAAATTAACAAGTGCAGCGTGGCTTAGGTTGCATTGTACAGTCACAGATGCTGGTGTTTGTGAAGGATTGGTTCCAGAGCCTCCGGCCCCATACCAAATTCTGAGGATGCTCATGTTTCCTGTCTAAAGTGGTATTGAGTTTTCTTATAACTTGCACCTCTCCTTTCAAAAAAGAAATCATCTCTAGATTACTTGTCCCTAATACGATGTCTTTCTTAGTTATTTCTCTACTGCCTTGACACCATGCCCAAGGCAACTTATAAAAGGAAGCACGCTATTTGGGGCTCATGATTCTGCACAGGTTCGTGACCGTTATGTTTGGGAGCTGCTGCAGTAGCTGAGAGCTTACAGAAGCAAGAGGCAGATAGCTAATGTGGAATGGCTTTTGAAATCTTGAAGTCTATCCGCAGTGACAGACTTCCTCCAGCAGAGCCATAACTCTCAATCTTTCCCAAACAAGTCCACCAACTGGGACCCAAATATTCAAATATAGGAGCCTATGGGGGCCATTCTCATTCAAACTACCACATACAATATAAATGTGATGTGGAAATAATGACAGAAGTCTGTATATATTCGGACAGTATTTCATTAAAATTTTCTTTATCATTTTAAAGCAAGTATTTATGAATTATTATGTATGTTTGCATGTATGATTGCTTGTTTGCACATGCTAGTCGTGTTTGTGTGCATGTGTAAGTCAGAGAACAGCTCTTGGGAGTCAGTTCTCTCCTGCTGTCTTGTAGAATGTGGAGAATCAAGCAAGCAGTTAGGCCTGTGCATGAGCAGCTCTACCCACTGAGCCATCTCACCAGCTAAAGTTTTAACTCACTGTATTTTATTTATTGTGTGTACACGTATGTACATGGACATGCACAGGCACACACATGGAAGGTGTCACTTTGAAAACTTAGCATTGATGGGTAGTCCAGAACTCATTACATATGTAATGGGCAGGGTCCTGATGAAATTGTTCAAAGCAGATCTGTTAGAGGATTGTTCAAGACAGCTCATCCTGGACGGGAGAGGGGCTTCTGAAGCTCCACTCATTCCTGAGGAACTGGGGTGAGGGTGGGATGGGGTGAGAGGGAATCATTTTCTTTCATGGTGTGTCGACTGGTAACTTGCCTATGCGCCAGTCAGTAACCCACAGCCTATACTAGGAGCCCCAATTAAACAAACTCACAAAAAAGGTGAAGACCCAAGAGAGGGGACCTTGTCGGCCAGAAGCTGGCGGGAGTTAATAATAGAAGGCAGTGTGGGGTGGAAGTGAAGGATACCTCATATATATGCATGGAATTGCTGGAGAATTAGAAGCTGTTCAAAAGTGTCTTGGACCTTGTTTCATCAAGAATCTCAGCTCTTCAGTGGTAACTCCCAATTGGAATTGAAGAACAGGAGGGATTCTGTGGAAGATTAAGATGATTTGTTCTGAGGTCCACGTTGAGCTTGATAAAAGTTATGTTAATTAACATTCGAGTGTTAAATGTTACTTATGGCTGTCTGGTTATAATAGCAGATCCAGAGAAGGGAGTTTGATCTTTGTTGTTGTTTTGAGTAGTTAACGCTTATTGCATGCTCATAGTGAAGAGCAGGGAGACAGAAATGAATGTCCTTGGGACTTTGTGATGTGCATGCATGCCTGTGAATGAACGGGACAGGTAAACTGTGTATAATGATAGGCTGAGCCATGCCAGGGCCCTGGGGTCTTGCTCAGGCGACAAGCCAGGGCTCTCTATTTAATGGGCTTCATTAGCTTAACGAGAAGAGGACCTGGCACTCGCTGTTCACCTCATGCAAGTCTAGTGAGATTTAATTAGTTCTGTTTACACGAGGCTATCCAGACTGATGTGGAAATCTAGCCTGTAGCCACTTTTCTCTGCCAAACTTATGAAAGAACAAAAGATAGGTCCAGGGATAGTGGCCCACACCTTTAGCCCCAGCATTTTGGAGGAAGAGGCAGGTAGATCTCTGAGTTCAAGGCTAGCCTGTTCTTGATAGTGATAGTAAATTCCAGTGCAGCCACAGCTACATAGATAAAACAAACAACAAGGGCAACAAGACAATCAACCCCCACCAGTTAACAAACAAGTAACAGAAAAAACCCCCAATAACCTAATAAAAGAGAGTTCCTTCACCTTTCTCACCTTGGAGTGTTGAGGGAGAAGGGGTTCAGCAGGATGGAAGCCTTTTTAACATCTGTTCTCATACCTGCTTTTTCCATTGTTCCTACTCAGCACAAATACAAGGGACTCTCTCTCTCTGTCTCTCTCTGTCTCTCTCTGTCTCTCTCTGTCTCTGTCTCTCTCTGTCTCTGTCTCTGTCTCTGTCTCTCTCTGTGTGTGTCTAAAGAAGGAATGTTCTGGTCTAACCACATGACTCTAACTTCTCATGATTTTCCTACTTTGCAGTGTCATAGAAAATTGAAACAATCCTTATAATGACTCTTATCAGCTTCACAATTGTTTTTTTTTTTTTTTTGAAGGATTTCGGATTTACAGGATTATTATGAAAAGTGAGATGACCCTTTAGGTGCACACTGCAAATAGAAGTGTACAGTGCATGTAACTTTAAGTAGTCTAGTAGCTATATATAAAAACATAAAAAGAAACAGTTATTGATTTACCTATTTATGTGGAGGTGTCTCTGTGTGTGCATTTGCTCATTGTGTGGGTACTAGAGGAGGCCAGGAGCGCCTGATACCCTGCAGCTAGAGTTACAGGGGTTGTGAGCCACAGGAGGTGGGTGTGGGAACTGAACTTGGGTCCTCTGGAAGAGCAGCAAGTGCTCTTAACTGCTGAGCTGTCTTTTCAGTCCCACTGATCTGTTGTTTTGAGTCTGTTGCATTCTGTAGCCCAAGATGGACCTCAAGCTGGAGCTCTTTTCTACCTCATGTTCTCAAAGTGGTGGGATTACAGACATGTGCTACCATACCATGGTAATATGTATTTATATTTATTTGAGCACAGGATCTTCTGTGGCTCAGGCTGGGCTCTTGAGAAAAGTACTCCTATCTTCCCAACTGTCTCTTTCTGTTGTGCTGTATTCTTATGACTCCCTTTCTAAGGAATACCCTTTACAGATAAGAATAAAGGCTTTCTTTCTTTCTTTTTTTGTTCTTTAGGTCTAGATTATCTGTTTGATAGCATTGGCTGCTCTAATATATTTTAGCAAGGAAGGATGTGATAAAAGGGATTAGGTGGTGCTTAATATATCTTGAAGGGGCAGAAATGGCAGGCTGTGACGGACTGACTTTCTAGGAATGATGCCTAGAATAAAATTGTAGAGCTGGCCAGTCAAGCTCTACAAACGGCAGTGTCTGCTGCAGAAGGCTAGCTCAATACCAGGCATCTTGTTTCAGGGTCTGTCGTCTATTTGCTGTCTACTTGGTGTGCTTGTCAACTCTACGTTTTGAAGCTGAACACTTGACTGACAGTACTATACTGTTAGTAGTTCAGCACAACCACAGAACTTGCCTCTAGCTTTCTAATATTTCCTAGTTGTTTTTGGCTTGCAACTGTACTTCAGAGTGTACTAAAGGGGCTAGAATGTGTTTTATGAACAAGTCTACAGTCATTGCCCATGTGGTTAGTATATTGGAGAGAAATCCAGGAATGGTTAAGTGAATCTGTGATGCCTCCAGAATGTTAAGTCTTTATTTCTCTGAGTAACAGCCTTGGCTGTCCTGGACTCGCTTTGTAGACCAAGCTGTCCTAGAGCTTACAGAGATCTGCCTGCCTCTACCTCCCCACCCAGTCCCCGCCCAAGGATTTACTAGATTGGAAGTTCTGTAAATTATGAAGATGCTTTGAAATGAAAGCTTTATTTTCTTCTAGAGTTCTTCTTCTTCTTCTTCTCTCCTAAGTCAGTGTCTCTGGAAAGATAAGAGCAAATTTTAACATTCCTGAATCTAACTTTCATGGTTAGTGTCATTTCTCTAGTTAAGTTAGGGTTTTTGCCTCTTGGCTGATGCTTTCATGGTACTGAATTTAAGGCCTTCGTGAGAGGAAGGGAGTTTCATTGTTTCTGCTGTTTTCCCTGGGTTATTACCTAGTCAGATCTGAGGATAAGTCATTATAAAGAACAATGTGCTGTTCAGGAGGGGACAGGTAGAAGGCCATGTTTCTTAGGGCTGCTTTGGGAGAACATTGCAGAACCCACACTGGGTCACAGGTTTACCATCCACAGCTTAGCGACTCTTGGAAGAATGGTTCTCTGCAGAACGTGTGGCATAAATTAAATACTGTCATCTCTCAGTGTCTTCGGGGGACTGGTTCCAAGATGGCCCACAGATAGGAAAATCTGAAGGTTTATTTAAGTGGAATAACATTTCTGTGTAACTCATGTACACCCTCTTGTATTCCTGAGTCATAATTAGATTACTTTTAATACCTAACAGAATGTAAATGCTATTTATAGCTTTAAAAATTGCATTTCCCAGGAATAATGAAGAATAAAAGAAGCCTGTAGATGATTATTGCAGATCCTTAAAATTTTCATTTGACTTGCAGTTGCTTGAATCCACAGACATAGATCTGATCTATGCTGACTGGAAACTCAGGCTCTGGAACCAAGTTCAGTTAAGCACTATTCACGCCTCTGTGCTTGTGGATCTTCAGTGTGTCCCCTGTTGATAAGCGTAGGGAAGGCAGTGAGTCTTTTTAGTGTGGGTGAGCATCAATATCCTTTTACTTGTTGACTTTTTAGAAATTTCAACGATCAGACCATACCTGAGCCTGCTGATTCAGGGACCCTGGCACAGTGCCCCATCCCAGCAGTACGATCTTTAATAAGTCCTCTGACCTTAATACTTGATGTAAGGACTCAGAGTGCTCTTTTAAGGAGAATACTACACGCACAGTATCTCCTCCATATCACTCCAAACCAACAAACAAATGAACAAAAATTCATCGTGTTTTAAATCCTTGGGCAAATCTCTTAAATTCGGTTTCTCATCTAAAAATGGGAAAATATACAGCTTTGGCTTTATTGAGGGCTAAATGAGATAGTTTCTGTCAAAATAAATGTTGCGTATGAGATGAGTTCGGTAATTAGTTACCGTTATTATTATTATTTGTTTGTTTTTTGAGAAAGGGTTTCTCTGTAGCCCCTGGTTATCTTGGACTTGCTCCATAGACCAGGCTGGCCTTGAACTCATAGAGATCCACCCGCCTCTGCCTCCTGTGTGCTAGGATTAAAGGAGTGTACCACCATTGCCTGGCAGTTATCATTATCATTATGTATTAATTATATTTACAGTGATAATTTTGGAAGTTAATTCCATGTCACCAGGGTTAGACTTCAGCTTGTGGTAGCTTTGTTTTAATCTATGTAGAAAATAACTTCATTTGAATTTTCTTTAGGGTTTGTTTTGTTTTGATTTTTGGTTGTTGTTTAAGACAGGGCCTCTGTGCAGCTCTGCGTGTCTCACTCTATAGGCTTGGCAAGCCTTGAACTTAGTGAGATTTTCTTGCCTCCACTTCCAAAGCACTGGGATTAAAGGCATTTGGTACCACCTGGCTGTTTATTTATTCATCTAGTTATTAATTATTAATATACACACACATATATACATGCAGTTTCACTGTGGTGCTTAGGTTAGCCTTGAGTTTCTGCATAAGCAATTCTGCCTCAGGCTCCAGAGCAGTTAGGTTACAGGGTGGTAGTTTTACTCTGAGCAAGGTCTCAGACCTAGAGGAAGCTGTGAAAAGATTGACAACAAACCCAAGTCATCTTGACGTCATCTCATACAGCAGCCTGTAGATACTTCCTTTTTTTAAAAGTCTTGTTTTAAATGCACAATGATGATGGTTTCATTATGACCTTGTCACATGTATATAATGTATTTTTACCCTATTTACCCTTCATTAACACCCTCTCACATCCTCCTCTGAGACATTTCATTTTCTGTGAGCTTGTTTGCTTTTTTGAAGGAAAAACTGTATTTGTGGGGTAGAAAAGACATTTATTTGATTAGCTTTGTGGCTTTTTGTTTCTTTGTGCTCTTAGGAATGGAAGCCAGGGCCTCAAGTATGTAGGCAAGTGTTTGCCATTGAGTTACATCCTTAGGCTTTTTATTGTTAATTTCCCTTCAAGTAATAATAGAAAAAAATTAGCTGTTGTTTTTGTTGTTCCTAAAACTAAACAAGTGGAATGAGAAATCTTGAAATTATTATTATTATTAATTATATTCTTATACTTCTTGGAGTAGAATGTGATGTTTCAATATGTACATGTATAGTGCAGAATGTTGATGTTAAATTAATTAGCATATCTATTACCTCATACGTTCTTTTAAAAAAGGTGTCTTTATTTTTACTTTATATAAATGAGTGTTTTGCCTGCATGGATATATATGTACTGTATGTGTGCCAGTTGAGGCCAAATGAGGATGTTGGTTGGGCACTTGTGGGCACATACAACTTCGTTTAGACCTTTGCTTTGCCTAAAAGATAATGTTTATTATCAAAATGAGGAAACCTTCCAAAGGCCTGGAGTCCCTCAATTACTGCTATTTGCTCTACCGTTAAATAGCAACAGTTTGGAGTAATAGCTCAAAGCGGTTTTTATCTGTAAAATTATGAGGTATTTTCTTGGTTTGTGTTATTTTGTTGGCATATTTACTGGTACTAATGAATTGATGTATTCTAATGGCTATGGAAAAATGTACATTGTGATGAGAAAAAATTTAAATAGAATAAGATTTTTAAAAAGATGATTATGAGCCATCATGTGGGTGTTGGGAACTGAACCTGGGTCCTCTGCAGGAGCTGCAAGTACTATTTGTTTGTTTGTTTGATTTTCGAGACGGTTTCTTTCTCTGTGTAGTCTTGGCTGTCCTGGACACGCTTTGTAGACTAGGCTGGCCTCTGCCTCCCCAAGTGCTGGGATTGCAGGTGTCCACCACTGCGCTGGGCACTGAAAGTGCGCTTAACTCCTGAGCCATCTCTCTAGCCTCTATCTCATATGTTTCTTGTAATAAGAACATGCCAACATACATAGATACATACGTATATGTACATACATACATTTAAAAAAAAGTAAAGCCATTTTAGAATATAGGTACACCATTGTTGGTTGTGGTCACCAAGACTGCCATAACTTACTTCATCCTTCCGCTCAACTCAACACTAAACCATCACAGTTCTGCCGTCTACTGAGTTTCATTTTTTTTTTTTTTACTATGTTCCACATTTAAGTGAAACTACGCAATATTTGCAGTTTCGTGTTTGGCCTATTCCAGTTTGTACAATGACTTGAAGGTCAGTTTTGATTTTGCAAGTGAGGAGGCTTTCCTTTAAAGGTTGGTTGTCTTTCGTGTATATATACATCTTCGTTATTTGTTCACCAAGTTATGACACGTGGCTGTTCTGTATCTTGGCTGCTGTGAATAAGCCTCTGTGAACACAACAGTGCTGGTATCTTTGGGACAATGTACAAGGTTTCCCTTTCCTCTGTATCCTCATTTGCTAGCTTCTTGAGTTTCAGAAAAAAACACTTTAACTTGTGAGGTGCTGTTTCTGAGTCTCATTTCTCTGGGGTTGAGTATTTCTTACATGCCTCTTAGCTAGAGGTCTTAGAAATATCTAGTGAAGGGGTAGGTTCTCCCCCCCTTTAATAAACTTTTGTTTTTACTATTGAGTGTAGTTTCTGATTTATTTTGTATTTTAGTATCCTTAAAGATTTTTGCACATTTTTTTTTTTTGCATTCCATAGGTTGTCTCTTCACTGTGTTATTTCCTTTACTGTGCAGACTTTTTTCAGTTTGATGTCATCCTAGCCGCCTATTTTCACTTTTGTGGCAATTACGAATTATCATTGGAAAGGGAAAAGCTTTCGTTGGCAGTTAGGAAACTCACCTGTGTTTGTTAAGATTTACTAAAAACCAAATCAAACCAAAAAAAAAAAAAAAAAAAACAAACCAAAAAAACCCCAAACAAACCAAACCAAACAAACAAAAACGACCTCACTCCCAAGCCAGATGGTACTATATGAAAATAAATTTATGTCCAAAAGTAGGATGTGTGTGTGTGAGTGAGCGCCTGTGGGGCTTTGTTTTGCTCCTGGGACTGAGTGGCTGCCTTTCTCTGCCGCAGTGGTAGGCCTTCTGTTTGCCAGTGAGTAAGAACCGGGTTTTACTCAGAGTTTCTTAACTTTGTAGGAAATACAGTCGGGCGATTGTGGAGTTGGTTTACACGGTATGCCCGTGACTCATCTTCAGGCAGTGGCTTTTTTCAAGTAGAATTAAAGGTCAGAGTCCTTAGTCCTTAACCCCAAGAGTTCTAAGTGGGGAGTGAGAATCAAAAGGAGTTTGAAATGGGGGAGAAACGAAGAAAGGAATTTGGGAGGGGGCTGGAGCTGGGCCAGTAGGTTTTTTCCTTTAAAGGGTTGCTTTTCAGAGAACAGTATTGCTATGATTTCCCAGAATTGCTAATTTGAAACTTTCTGTATTTGACAATGCTGTTCGTGGAAGTTGGGCTTTTGAAGTTTTAATTTTGTCTAAACATTTGATTTCTTTATCATACCAACAGTATCAAACTGAGAGTACTTAAATGTTTATTTAGAGGCCTTTTTCCATTCATGCCATAAATGTCCATACACGTGAATCTGTTTTGTTAAAGACATGCTAAGAATCTTATTTAAGCAGTAATTCTTGGAAAGTAATTAGGTTGAAAAATGTAAAAAAAATTGTGATGGGTGAAGGTGAAATAATTTTCCTGTTTGAAAATTTAGCATTTGGCCTTACTGATTTTAATTTCACTTACACTGAAATTAGTGACCTACACCGAAAACTGAAAATCCTTTTAGTCTTCAGTTACACTTTATTACTACCAGATTACTAAGGCTGATGGGAGAAAATTGAGACTCTCTGACTTAATTCTTTGGAATTCTGACTGTTGTCACTGTTTAAATAAATAAAGCAACTGCTGGCTGCTCACAGGGTTTTTGTCTCTGGGACAGATACAGTGTCCTGGCATTTTTCATATTCTATTATGAAAGCCAAGGTCTAGAATTTTAAGTGGGAAGTTGGCACTAGAATAATAAAATTTCAAACAAAGCTCATCTGAAAGTTCAATGAAGTGAAATTACAGCATTGCAGAATGAGAGAGTTATGAACCAAATCCCCCAAATTTGAGGATCTGTGCTATAAAGATGTTATTGTGTGGACAGAGGGGAGGGAAGGGAGTTTTGGGCTAGCTGGGGCATTACTCTGATCCTCAAATGAGCTGCCAGGGTTTATGTTTCTGTGAAGGAGGAAGAGTAAACTTGCTAGTAGAGACCCATTGTACCATGGGAAGAAGCTTGATTGAGCTTCTGATCCTTCTTGAGGGCTGAGCAGGGACCTAGGCATGCCACAAGCTTTTCCTTTAAGAAGGTAAGGTTAGCTCCCTTGGAAGGATCCAGGAGTTAGATGAAGTAGCTAAAGGAGGTAGTCCCAGAGCCACAGAAAGTAGAGCTGACTGGAGACGGTCTCCTCACTGCCTGTTTCTTTCTAAAGATGCTGTTTAAAATTCTGAGGGTTCCACCACATTTTTCTTAGTCCCTCTTTGTGGGGTTTTGTTATAGCTTGATATCATCAGCTTGCATTTTTTTTTTTTTTTTGTAATGTCAAGCATAGTTCCAAATATGTGGCAAAGAATCCCTTGTGTAATTGTCCCGACAGCTCAGATCCTTGAGAAGTCTGGAGACATCTTGGTCAGTGTCGTGATTGGGCATTTATAAGCTTGGATGTGGAGATGATAGCTTTTCAGAGTAGGCGTAACCATGTTCACAGAGCAGTGAGCCACATTTTCAAGGAACAGCTGGACTTAGTGGGCTAAAAGTCCACTCACCAGTTTCTGCTCACCAGTAGGTATGCTAAGTACGTTCCCTGGATTCTCTGAGGCTCAAGTGTTTACAAAATGGAAATATTTCTTTACAGCATTTGTGAATAGTAAAATGTTTGTTGTTGTTATTGATCTTAGTAGGGTTTGAGGTGTTTTTAGCTCCTTCCATAACTTCCTCATCGATTCTTGAGATAGGCAGGAGAAATTTTAATGCTGTTGTCACACCAGGTTGAATTGAGCTCAAGGTCACAGATAGCTTTCTTTGGGGGATTAAAAACAAAAAGATTATTTTTTCCCCATTTCAGGTAAGCACTAGTTTTTACATTTTTCTCTTTTGCATCTTCAGCCAAAGGTGATTCTCAGATCCTTGGTTGGAATCTATACTCTAGCTGGCCTCTCTGTGATTAAACTCTCTGAACCTTAGTTTCCTTAGTTCTGTAGTTAATACAGTACTTCCTGTCAGGACTATCAAGAGGATTAGATGGAAACACAGACATGTTATTTGTACATAGCAAGGGCTCAATCAGCTTTAACTAAAAGGGAAAAATGACCCTTTTTTAAAACAGAGGCTATTTCCCCTCAGGTAAAGGAATTTATTATTTGTTTTAATTTCTGTTGGACGTCTTTGCCACATTCTTTTCATTCTATACTTGTGTCCTCATTTGAAAGGATGTAGGAACTGGTGTGTGTATGCCCTGGGGCACACTAGTTTGAAGTATGGATCTTGCCGCTTGGTTTGGTGGGATTGACATGGAGAGGAGGGGCTCACCAGAGATGTTCTGAAGCAGTAACCCACGGCAATAATATATATTTATTTTCTTTCTGTTTTAGAGACAGGATCTCATGTAAGCCACCCAGGGTGGCCTCGAGCTCTTGATCCCCCTGCCTCTAACTCCTACTTTTTAGCATTACAGGCCCACATCATCACACCTAGTTTTATTTGGAGCTGTGGCTCAAACCTAGGGATTTGTGCATGTCAGGCAAGTACACTATCATTTGAGGTATATTTATATATTTACTTTTTAAACATAAAAATAATATGAGCAAAAGCTAAAAGAAGAAAGAAGCTAAAAGATGAAAATGTAAATATTCTAGATTTCTGCCACCAAGAAGCCACTACTATTTACACTTCATTACATACACTTTCTCTCACTTTCATTATCATGGAAATGAAAATATTCAGGAAGGTAGAATATTATAATAAAGCCTTCGCATCAGTTTTCAGCTTCAGGAATTGCTAACTCACTGCCTTGTCATTAATACCCCTCGCTCAAACCTCATTTCCCTCTTTCCAACTGAATTAATTTTGAAATCATTCCTAGAATCTTACCACTTAAACCTCAGTGGCGTATGCTTTTGAAATGCTACTTTTCACACTTTTTATCACTCATGTCCCCTGTTACTTTAGGGCATATTAAGTTTTTATTTCCAGTGACTTATTTAATTCTTAGCTAAGGTTCCTTGTTTTGGGAATATCGTAGAATCAGGACTGCAAGTCACCATATTGGTTAACTGCAAACCAATGGGGAATGGAAGTAAGAATTTTAGTGGGTGGTTTGGGAGTTGAGGGGTGGGTAGTAAGAGTTAACAAAACCTGTCCTCCACCACAACAGAATAGAGAGCTGTCAGTCTTCCAGGCTAAATGCCTTATATTGGTCTGTGTAACCTTCTTGATTCTTGGCTGAAGACCTACTTGATTACATTAGTTGCTTTGTCTATTTAAAATTATGTGTTACTATTGAACACTCTCCCATTGTCTTGGTATTCCAAGATGATAATGTGGTCAGGGATGTTTTATTGACCATATTGTAGAATGCTTCTTGATCCAAGAAGTCTTGAAGTTACACTTTCTTGGGTTCTTGGCAAAGAAAAGGCAAACTTGTAAAGATAACTGACTCAATTCTAAGTTGCATGCTGAAGACTCAGGTTTACTAACACAGAGTCTGACATAGAATACTCTGCATTCAGTCCTCTTTTTTCCTGGGGTGACCATCAGTTGGTAACTTTGAAGTTGGAGGTAACTTTGAGATTGCAACTCGATCGACGAATGACCTGTTAAAAAAGTTAGAAATGGTGAAGAATTTGTAGTTCAAAATTGAGTTATTGTTAATTGATTAACTTACGTCAAAAAGTCTTACTAAAAAAAGTACCATTTTTAGCTCTTTAGACTTTAGAAACACATAGTTTGTATGCTTAGAGAAAAGATTTACCCTAATTTGAATCTTTCTGGCCCCAAGTCTTACTGTCTATTTTCTTAAAAGCTTTTGAAATTTTGAATGATAATATTCTCTCTCTCTCTCTTTTGGTTTTACCCTGAAATTAATCTTTTGTTCTTCTAAAATAAATTCACACATCTTCAAATGTACTTCTAACATAGTATGAACCTTTGAGTGACCTATTTCAAGAAGGTGTTGATGCCTTTCAAGCCCCAGAGGCAGTTGCTGGAGTGTATTTTGAAGATAATCAGTGGGACTGACTGCCTTTGAGAACAGGTACACAGAAGCCTACCAAAATCCTGAGTGGATCTGGTCTATATCTGGTCTATTATTTTGGGTCTTCCTCCTCCTTTCCCATCCCTCCTCCTTCCTCTTCATCTTCTTCTAATAAATAAGATGGGTGTGCTGCTGTGCTTAGTATCCATGTGTTGAGCACTCATTGGCTATTTGGTTATTTTTGTCCCACCTGGAGCTTCATAGTCAGATGTTCTCTGGCCCTTCGCTGCTTCAGACCTCTGATAGAATCTGACATACTTAAAACACAGCCATTTATTTGTGTCCAGAGACACTGTGAGTGCTCCTATAGACACTTGGTCCTTTATTGCTTTAGTTCTTTGATCATTGATTGAATGGGCTTCTGTTGAGGAACTATTTGTTTCAGCAGTATGCCTGGCACTGTATATAAATGCGAATAAGGAAACTCTTCTTCTCATGAAGTGTGAAGTCTGTCAGATGTGATAATCTGTAAACTAGAAAGAGCGCATCTGTGTTACATACAGGGATCACATATTTAACGGGGCCTAGAGGGAGGTGAGAGGCTTGTGTTTACCATACGATGCTGGGTAGTATTTGAGTTTGTGGTCATATATTACTCATGCTATTAAAACAAAGAGAAGATGTCTGTGGTAGTTTCGACAAGTGTGTGAGAAACATTGGGAAAGTGCTTAATTCTGTGGGGAGAAAGAGGTAAGAAACACTCCCTCTCCCCCACCGTAATGGAAACTCAACTCAAGCCCTTGGAGGGAGTTGGTCTTTCCACCATGCAGGTGCTGGGGACTGAACTCAGGCAATTGTTGGGCTGAGTCATTTTGCTGGCCCTGCCATAGCTTTTATCTTGGGGAGTAGAGAGGTCACGTGCGGGCATATATTCTTTTGGCACTTGTGATACATTTGATGTAATAGGTGTGACGTATGTGACAATTCTATAAAGTTGCTATAATTGATGGCTTGATTTTCAGTGAACCTGGGAAAAATTAAAGCCTTCCTGGCATGGGTATGTAGCCGACCTGGACTGCGGCCAAGTCCTTGTTATGTGGGAGACCACCTAGCTGCGCCCGTGAGCCTGCAAGAGAGCCTCGGGGTGTCTAGAGCAGTGTTCCTATAAAGTGAACTGTCCGGGTACTCAGTCTAAGGGTACCAGAAACTCTCCTGACCTCAGGGGCATGACATGTTACTGCATCTTCATGTTCCTCCCGGGTTTAGAGCCCAGTTGTTTCACAGTGTGCTAGTCCTGAGAGGATCACTGTACAGATGGACGTGAATGCTTAGTGAGCTCTCTGTGTATTCCTGCAGTTGATGGGAGAAAACTCAGTGCCAGCGGGGGTTTGGGGTTTGGGGCAGTGGGAGGAGCATGATTTAGCAATAAACAGATACTGAGTGTTAGTTCTGTGGTGATAGCATTTCTGAAAGTTGCCAGGTGATTTTTGTTGTTGTTGTTGTTTTGTTTTTGTTCTCAAAGACAAATTACGGACATCTAAGTGGAAGCTTGTGTGGAAAGTAGCCATATTAAGTGCCACCAGTCCTGAGTAGAATTTTTCCCCCTTTGCCTATTGGGAGAATAGATGGCTCAAGGGATTAGTGATAGGAAGCAGAGGTTTTCACATTGGTTCAGATTTGACCTTGGTCAGTGAGGCTTGAAATTCAGGACTATTTAGTGGGCATTAAGAGAGCCCGCTTTTTGATCCACTTCCAGTGGATAAATGTCCATCGTTCTTTATTGCCGTAGTTGTGGAACTAATTGGCAGAATTAAATGATTTAAGAACTTTACTCCCACTTTGCTCTCAGAAAATAGTCAGTTGTTGTTTAAATCAGAATCTAAGAGATGAGTAGGGTTGTTCTGAGGACCTGAGACCAAGCTAGTCTTTGCAGCCTTTACTTAACTGGGAGAAGGGTTTGCACTGAGCCTTTCTGTAGGTGAAGCTAGAGAAGAGGCCACACCCCTCCTCAGCTGGTGGTCTCACACCCAGAACTTGTTCAATGTTTCCTAGACATACTTGAAAAACACTGGAGCCATTCACTGTCTAAGATTCATGCACTCCTTCCTCTGTGATCAAACAGAGGGAGTGTGAAGGTGATTTATTTTCTGCCTCCTTGTTTTCCCTCCCCGGAAAGATTTGAGAGTGTAACGCTTTTTTATGACACTCTACTTTTGATTGATGCAAGAGACTTTTGCTTAAGTGAAGTGAGTAGTGTTTAACGTTTGACTTTCAGTAACTGCCGGACTTGATTATTCTGTATTATAGAGCTTCCAGGGAAGGGTGTACGCTCAGGGGTGATATATTACCTGCTAATTTGTTTGCTGAAAGATGGGCCCATATATTTAGAATGATGACAGATCAGAATATTTGGCTAAATATATCAGTCAGTGTCTCATTTTTCAAAACAGGAAAATTCTAACATGTTGCTGTAAAAATGCTGTGCTGAAGACAGATTTTTGCTTTCTAAGCTTCTGCCCTGGCTAGATTCATTTACAAATGCCTTTCCTAATTTATATCCTAACTTGGGTAATGAGAAGTTTGGGGTAATTGTTTTGTCATTCCTGCAACTGGCATGCCTTCTTTTGCATGGTATTGCTTATGAGCGTTGTCACCATGGATAGAAAGAAGGTCAAATACCAGAGTCTGTAGGTCTGACCTGTCTGTAGTCTAGAGAGGTAGACCAAGCCTTCACTGGAAGGGAATAAGAAGAATAAAGGAAGCTCCTGGTTGGGCATGGTGGCTCACGCCTTCAGTTCCAGCAGTGGATGGTCGGTGGGCAGAAGTAAATCTCTGAGTTTGAGGCCAGCCTGCTCTACAGGCATGAGTTCTAGGAAAGTCGGAGTTACATAGTGAGGTCCTGACTCCAACAAACAAACAAACAAAAACCAAAACAAAACCACAGAACAAACAAAACAAAAAACTAAAACAAAAAAATTCACAACCCTTTGTGATAGCTGCAAGTTATTCTTAGTACCTAAAGATACTGATTATTCCTAATGTCCCTTTGCTGAGCTATCTCTCTCCCAGAAAACCCAAGAACCCAGAACTAACTGTATTTGAGGTTGGCTTATCTGAATAGACTGTCAGCCAAAAGTCAGGAAAAGGCTGTGTACAGCTATCATTTGCTGAACATGTATTGCTGTGTCTTCCTTATTTACGGGTCTTGCTTACTGACAGCAGAATTGGGCAATGAGCAGAAAGTGCTCTCTATTGAAGTTTACAAGTAATCCCAGAGAAAAGTATAAAAAAGAAAGTATAAGGATATCTGGAAATCCACAAAGTTTTGCTTCACAGGGACATGTTACTGATCTCCCCAGGACTGCATGTGTAATCTGTATATTTAAAGATGTTTACGTGTACAGTTGACCATGGCTCGAGGGTAAGTTCCCTGTCTTGAGCTCTTGAAAACTTTCCCCAGACTGACTGAGGCTTTATGAGGCCACTGTACTTCTCAGCATTCACTTTTAGGATCCTAGCTTCACTGGTAGGTATGGAGTGCGGTTTGCTGAAAGGTCTTTCAAGCACAGTGTAAGTACAGTGAAGACTGAGCTCTCCTGTGGCCCCGTGTTGCAGCACTCAAAAGTGTCACTTGTCTCTTAAAAGGCCCCTTCCACCAGTAAATAACCTACTGTACCACTTGTTCGCCCAATGAAGTTTTAGGAAAACACTTTTTTTCAGTTTATACAATGGAAACATAGGCCAACTGAAGCTGTTATGCTTAAGAATATTATCATCTTAGAAAATCTAAATAAAAAATTCTCTCTACCCCATCTACATACCCTTGGTGCATAACATTACATGTATAGGCAAGAAGGGATTCTTTGACCATTAGAAGTGCTTATTACTGGGCTGGTGAAATGGCTCAGTAGGCAAAAGCCCTTGCCTGACACCCGAGGTCCATCCTGAGGAACCCACAGTGGAAGGCAAGTGCCCATGGACCCTGGGACTCCTGCCCATTCCCTTTGCTGCAGCTTCTTGTAGCACCTGTATTTGACCATATTTTCCTGGAATCATCTTTGCTGCTTATTTAGTTTTATAAGTAAAACTTAATCCCTTTGTGTGCTATTTTGGAGCTACAAAGCTTTAACCCTATACATTTCTGAAAAGTACAAATTTCCTATGAACTTTCACAGGAGGATGGCGTCCGTGAGAGTAGTGCCAGGCATGAGAGTTAGGGATGGCAGAATTCAACCGTATTTTAACACTTAATTTCTGTCTTTAAGCCGTATTTGCTTCTGTGTAGCCAATCACTGGAAAATTTCACAGCTTATTAAGCTTTTTTGGATGGTGCAGAACCGTTTAGTCTAAGGATTTATCCCTTTTTATAAGTTTCACCCCATAGTACATTGTAAATATTGACATGCATGGCTTCCTATGTCTTCTCAACAATAAATGTCATTAAGTAATACATGGAAAGAGTGCCATCTGGAAAATACTCATGTGCCTTTTCAAGAGTATTGAAATCCTGGATTCTCAACTGAGCTTAGGGTTTTCTCATCTCCCAACCCGAATTCTCTGCACCCCCCCTCCCCAACCTACAACTCTCCCGAGCACAAGAAAGCAAACAAACTTTAAACCAAAATTCTACATGCTTCAAAAGGATCAGAGAAAGTTAATTATAGTGATATGCAGCGAGTGGGACAGTCATAGTTGTCGGCCTGTCCTGAAGCCTGCAGAAGGCTCTTATTTCATAAGCAAAGATAATTTGTTTTTCTCTGTGTACCATATGGTTTTACAACAGCAGAGATCAAACAGATTTGTGGATGTAAACTTCAGTTATGTGCTTGAAAATTCAAATTGTGTGGAGACTTTCATAAAGTCTCCAACCAGGTCTTTTGGAGTCAAGGATCCCTTGTTGATTCTGTAAGCAACTATGGATAGTGGTTTTCATTTTCTTTGGACTTTAAAGACAGCTTTGGAAAGGAAAATTGGAACACAAATTGTCAGCTAGAATGCAGTGATTTTCTTTTTTAATAAAAACGATGATTAAAACCAGCCATCATTAGCACAGAAGAATGGTTCTGAGTCTGCCCAGGTGGTCTCTGGAAAGGACCAGCATTTTCCCTTAGAGAAATTTTAATTATACTAATTTATTTTTGGGGATTAATTATTTGGGGTATAGTCTTAATTAAGAGTGAGGTTTTTTTTGATTACTATTTTTAAGAGGGGGGGAAGAATAATAAGTGTGTGAGTGGTTTCACTCATTTCTACATCTTCAAATACGTGTTCTGTGCTGCTGGTCACAGTGTTCATATCATTGGCCCAGTGCTCCTCTTATGTAAGGTAGATACATGGTCCTCGTGCCCCTGGTTTTCAGTGATAATTTTCTCTCCTATATTTGAGACCCTGTCTCAGGAGGCACAGACCGACCTCAGACTTGCTTTGTACTGGAGGCTGACCTTGACCTTCTCAGCCTCCTAGCTCTACAGAGTGATTGTTTGCAGATGTTTGCCACCCAGCCTGGCTTTCAGTTATAAAAATTAACAGGTAGCTTTTTTTTTTTTTTTGTAACAATTTTTTCCTGCTGTTGTGATAGAACATCTGACAAAAGCAGATTAAGGCAGGAAATACAGTCCATCAAGACCTGGAAAGAAATACAGTTCATCGACAGTAGGAAGGAAATAAGTCATCAAGACCAAGAAGAAAATACAGTTCATTAACACTAGGAAGGAAATACAGTTATCAACACCAGGAAGGAAATAAGTCATCAAGACTAGGGGGGAAATATGGTCATCAGTACTAGGAAGGAAATACAGTCATCAAGACCAGGAAGGAAATATAGTCATCAAGACCAGGAAGGAAATAAGTCATCAAGACTAGGGGGGAAATATGGTCATTAGTACTAGGAAGGAAATACAGTCATCAAGACCAGGAAGGAAATACAGTCATCAAGACCAGGAAGGAAATATAGTTATCAATACTAGGAAGGAAATATAGTCATTAGGACCAGGGAGGAAATATAGCCATCAACACCAGGAAGGAAATAAGTCATCAAGACTAGGGGGGAAATATGATCATCAGTACTAGGAAGGAAATACAGTCATCAACACCAGGAAGGAAATGCAGTTATTAATATCAGGAAGGAAACACAGTCATCAGTACCAGGAGAGCACAGCAGCAACATTGGGTCTTCTTGTGTTTATTGACTCATGTTCATTTTCTCCTCTTTATTTATCTGGGATGCCGGTGCATGGGATGGTGGGACTTCTCACCTTAGTTAAACCTTTTTGGAAACTCCCTCATCAGTACACCCAGCAGTTTATCTCCCAGGTGGTTCTAAATTCCTGTGGACTTAACCATCAGAGAGCATGGACTGCGTCTAGGCTACAGTTCTTCAGGCTTAGGTAGAGTTAGGGAAACCTCTGGGACCCTCATTTGTATCTTTTTCTGGAAAAGCCTTGTATATATTTCTTTTATGCAACAGCTCCCATGCTTGTGGTAATTCATCATTTAATTTGAATTTACTGGGCTTTTCCTCTATTTATCTGGCTTTAGCATGTAGGAACCGATTGTCTCACTTTTGTTCTTTTCCCAGTTCTAGGCACACATTGGGTGCTCAGTAAGTAGTTGTTAGATACATGACAGTATAATTATTGTAAATCATGCTTACTTAGTATGTGAAAATATAACTTCTTTCATTTTGATAATTTTCCTATAGGGAGTCTTCTAAAAGAACAGTTGTATCCTTTTTTTTTTTAATTTCCATTTTTTTATTTTTAATGATTACATACCTCCTGCTCCCTTGTATTCAGATCGGGAGCCTTGGTATCTAGATGTTATTCCCAGTTTTTACCTTTCTTTCTTTCTTTCTTTCTTTCTTTCTTTCTTTCTTTCTTTCTTTCTTTCTTTCTTTCTTTCTTTCTTTCTTTCTTTCTTTTTCTTTTTCATTTCAGCTTGTGCAGGACATCTATTTCCTATTTTCCTAGGCTTATGATTCCATTGCCCACAGTGTGAGTAGGCAAAGAGTAATGAAGTGTGAGTAGGCAAAGAGTAATGAATCTGTAGGTAAGACTTTCATTATGTTTTATCTTTGCGGGTTTGGAACAGTGCTTGAGACTGCATGAAGAGAATGGAATTTGGCAGTGAGCTTTAGTTATCACATCATTCGGCTTCGCTCATTTGGTATCTGACGAAACCTGGGGCACAGGGACTTTCTTGTCTTTGCCTGAGGGTAAATTGAAAGTTTGGTTAGTAGACCCAATCACCTGTCCCTCAGTTCGTGTTCTTTCTGCTGTAAAACTTTTGTGTTTAGCAGAATTCACTTGCTTTGTTTACCAAAATTGTGTTGTGCATATCAAATATTCATGAATGACTGTTGCACACATGTGAGTCTTATGCTCCCCTGGGCAACAGCAGTAACAGATACTTAACAGTGATAGCATGAATATTCTATTTTAGGTAACTTAGTGGATGTGGTGCCCAGATTGAAGGATTTGGTGTGATGCCTTTCAAGACATGGTGACCTGGCCACAGGCTCTGTTGTAGAACAGTCTTTCACCATGGCTGTCTGTCTGCCCTGTGGAAGGTGTTGAACTTTGTAACAAATTCTCATTCAATAAATTCAGTAGTGCATTTGTGGGCAGGGGATTCAGGTAAGTTAAACTGGAATGCTGTACTCCATTTCTAAAAAGAGATTCTTACCTCTGTATGAGTGGAAACCTTTTTGTTTTTATTATATTTTTTGACACTTCCAGGTAAGAAGCTTTGGAACAAGAATGCCACAGCTTCAACTAATTAAATGGAGCTTTGTTGGTTTTATATTACATTTTATTAATAGATTGTAAACATGTTCCATCTTTAAAAATTGTTATTTTATTATTATTATAGTATTTTATGTGTATGAGCATTTTGCTTCTATAATATGTCTGTGTATCAGGCATTGGATTCCCTGGAACTAGAATTATAGACAGCTATGAGCCTCCATGTGGGTGCTGGGAATACAACCTTTGTTTTCTGGAAGAGCAGCCTCCACTTAACTTCTGAACCATTTCTTCTTTTCTTCTTCTCATCTTTTAAAAGAGGTCAAACGTATGTTTTCCAAAGGGGTATCTTTTACTCTCTTGTTTTTTAAGGAATATGAATGTTCCACAAACAAAGCCAGGCACGATGGCACATGCCTGTAATTCCAACACCCAGGTAGGCAGAAGCAGGCGGATATCTCTCAGTTTGAAGCTAGCCTGTTCTACAAAGTGAGTCCAGGATAGCCAAGGCTACACAGGGAAACCCTGCTTGGAAAAAAAACCAAAATAAAAAAGAATCATGATGTGTAAGAACTGTATTTTTACATAAAGTTACTTATAATCAATACATTAGGGAAACTGGCCAATCAAGAAAGCCCCAAGGATCATATCCTTGCTGGCTACTGTCCCTGACCACAGAGTAGATGAGAATGGGAAAAACCACTGTTACCCTTTAGCCTGTGGGAGAGATTGACAGCAACAAGGAGAATTGGTGTTTAAATTCTCCAAGCTAGGAGAGTGTGTGGATTTTCTGGAAAGATGTTTTCATCCTGTTTGCAGTGGCTGTAAGCTTGAAACCTAGAGACGTTTACAGTCATGGTTCTAGTCTTGTAGAGGTGCAGCCTGCCAAGGAAAATGAGGACAACAGATTTCTCAGAGTGGGTAAAGCGAATGCAAATTGGATTTACCAAGTGATATTCCAGGGCTGTCTTTCAGACAGAGGTAATAAAAGTACCCTGTCCTTAGAAATTTTATGGGAATTTGTTTTAAAAGGCAGATTCTTGATCTCTACCCATCCAGTTAGACTCTGGGATCCAGGACACTGTGCATAGAAGCACATCATCCTAATATGCCTGGGTGCTGTTGCGTGGGTAATTGCCTGCTTTGAGGTGGTGGTGCGCTCTCTTACACACACACACCTGAGCTTTAGACTTACTGCAATTAAAATGTGACACATCACTGTTAGATCACTGTTAGATTTGTAAAGGTCCTTCCTCAGGACCAATTATGTGGTCCCTCTTATTACAGCAATTTGTTAGTTACAAAAACCACTTCGTTTCCCAAATGTAGTGTTTTTTTTTTTTTTTTTTTTTTTGAGATGGCCCCAGGACATTGCAGTGATCACTGAAGATCTGTGATCATATTCTCCCCTCCCCTAAACTGCCAGCTCCACTTTCCGGGCCCTCTGCTTTGACAGCCTTCTGCAGGCTGTGGCCTGAATGTCTGGAGGGCCAAGCAGCAGTGTCCATATCTGTCTGATTAAGAACGTGTGGCCTTTCCAGTTTCTGGTGTTTTCCTTGGCCACCAGCACAAGCAGTTCTTTCTCCCATTTTCTATGGATCGCCTCCTGATTCCCACAGAGAATGGGAAGAAGCCCCAGGGCCACACAGTGTAACCTTGGAGCTTTTCCTCCTCAGGACTTCCCTTCTTGTGTTGCTTACTGCTGAACTTCTTAACTTTTGGTGATCATTCCCCCTCCCCCATCTTTCTTTTAAACACAAAAGCAGAAGCTATTACAAAAGCTGAGGGGATTGTTATTTCCCGGTTAAAATACCCTGGCTCACTTTTTTCTCTAAACGGTAGTTATTTTCCAAAGAAGTTTTATAGATGCTGCTGTGTTTTCTGTAGCTGTTTTCCTCTAGGCTGGGATAAATGTGGCACCCAGATAGGCCTGTTTGTTCCTTTAAATAAAATGTAGCCTGAAATAGGTGAGGGGGTGGAGCTCATGGGAAGGAGTGCACTGGAGGGTACGGAATGAAGATGTGGTTCCAGGTACAAGTCGCTGCAGTAGATGTGGTGGAGCTGTAGAAACACCACATGCTAAGTAACTTTTTTTGGGGGGGGGGCGGGTTAAGAACATTAGCACATTCCATTTTATAGATTATCACCCTCACTTTGTCGATGAGCGGAAACAGGGCCACAAAAGATGACCTAGCTGGCTTTAACCAGGGAATTGCAAATCATAGTTTGGTTTCAGAGCTTGTCCACTGTATTGTATAAACAACATACAACCTTGTTACTTTGTTATCCTTCCAAATCGGCAGGGAACCACACCCGGCCCTAGTTGCTTCTTACTGGAGAATGGTAGGATGGTGATGTGCTGTGGTGGGGAGCTGGTTCATTTGGGCAGAATAGTAGAATTGGAAGGAATGGGTGGGGTATGTCTCAGTAGATAAACAGGTCTAGTGGTTGGAAAAGCAGAGTGCCAGGAAAATACCCCAAGGCTCCTAACTGCAGGTGCAACCCCAAGAGCTGGAAAGGTGGAGGAAAGTGGTCCTCAGACATAGGGTCCCTGGAGGCAGATGGATTGCTGTCTACAGCTGTGTGCTCTCCAAATAGCGTACTGGTAGTTTTTTTCTTTTATATTAGGCTGTTTCAAAAGATACAATTTTGAGCATAATGTAAAAATTGCCACTTAAAGATAAGTGCTTGACATGATGCAGTTAATATGGCTGATAACAATTTAGTATTTTCACATCACCCACCGGTTAAAAAGGGCAAATGAAACGTTTAATTAGAAAGTTTCCGTGCTTGAACTTTCCCCTACTTCTCCCTAGATTTTTATCTTACAGAATATGTACTTATGTTTCAAATTCTTTTGTGGATTATCATGTCAATATTTGTACGATAAATTGTGTAAAAACTTCATGCTGGTAAAATGGCTCATCAGGTAAGAGTACTTGGCTGGGAAACCTGATGACATGAGTTTAGTTTCCTGGCCCAACGTGGTGGAGGGAGAGACTCTTTCATGTTGTTCCTTGACTTCCACAGTACACGTGTGCATACACACTGAATAAGTGTAATTAAGACAAACACAGCAATTTAAAATGCTCTGGGCCTACAAGGATTACTCAGAGCAGAAGCTACTGTTTGGTGGATCTTTCCATTTTAGTAGAATAGAATTGATCAAAATAATAAAACACTTTTCTTAATTCTGATAGATTATTAATAAAAATGAAATGTTGAAGTATATCTGTGTATTTCTTACATCTGTGTGGGTACTTCCTATTGCCATTTTTTATTCTATGTTATTATTATTATTATAGAGACAGGGTTTCTCTGTGTAGCCCTGGCTTTCCTGGACTTGCTTTGTAGACCAGCCTGGTCTTGAACTCACAGAGACCTGCCTGCCTCTGCCTCCCAAATGCTGGGATTAAAGACGTGTGCCACCAGCGCTGGGTGCTATTGCCGTGTTGTATCTTACTAGATGATAGAAAGATTTAATGTCACCTCTGTGTTCATCCTCTGTGTAGATACAGGCGCTGAAACAAGCGTGTTGCCGACGGTGAGAAGGGAGTGCCCTCACAGGTCAGGTCTTTGGGTTCTTTCTGGAGTTCCATGGAAAAACCCACGCAGTGATGTGTTGGCCGGCAGTGCAGAGATGGGATCTTCCCCTAATTTTGCTTGAAACAATCGAGCTTACAAACAATCTTTGTTTCTCTGCTTTTCTGTGTTATTTCTTACTCATTTCTTGGTGCCCAGACCATCTTCTTTCCATTGGCTCTCTTGGTTGCTTTCCTGGGCGGGGTTGTTTTGAGACAGGGATATCATGTAACCCACACTGGCCTTGAACTCACAACATAGCCAAGGAGGGCCTTGGACTTCTTTAGGCTTGAGGGGCTACAGCAAAGTTTTGTGCTCATGGGCAGCTGATTCTGGGAGTGGGGAGTGGGCGTGTGCGGTGGCTAATGGACACTCAATTTAGGAAAGAGGTGACTTTCTCAGGCATTTTGTTGTTGTTGTTTTAAAGAAAGACAGGATTCAATTTCAAATTTTTAATTTACCCCCAAATATGTGGAACAATTTGAGTGTTCAGTAATTCAAAGGTCGGTGAATAAGAACAAGGTATTCTGATGTGTGTGTGTGTCTGTATGTAAAAATGTCACAATGAAATCGAATAACAAAAAAGCAACACAAAAAGGAAGCATCCAGAAATGCCACAGGTCCAAGAACTGCCACATATACTCGGACAATGAGCCAAATACCTGAAAGGCCGTGGGCCTCAGCTTTTCTTCTGTTGTGAGGATTAATGTGAATAACATGCTGGGGTCTTCTAAAGGTTTAAAATAGGGGCAAATACATGTCTGTACTTAGAGAGGAAGCCGGGGTGTAAACCAATCTGTTGTTTCTGGCATCACTCCAAGCCAGAGAAGTCAGCCTCAGTTTAGGCTCTGGAGGTGACTTGTGGGGTCGGTTAGACGGCCACCAAAGCCTGGGCTGGGAGCACTGGGAGAGCAGGCTGATAGAGAACACAATGGCAACCACTACCGGACAGCCTCTTCAGCCTCACAATACGCTTCTTAACTCTCTGAGACCCCACGGCTGGCCCTAGTTCTGGTTCGTTTAAACTAGTTAAAACAGAAGAATTAAAATAAACGATGAAAATGACTGTTTCTTCCAGTCTCAGATTATTTCCACAGTTCATTGAGCAGATATTAATACACCTGCTTATTTCTACTATTTGCAAAACACTTGATTCAAGTTTTGGAGAATAGTCATTATTCATCCTTATTTCAGTGGTTTATGAAATAATAAATTACATGATTTACAAGAGCCAGTGGCCCAGAGCAAAAACAGAATTTAGGTGTTGGTAACAAACAATGCCTTCCTTGTTATTGGAAGAGTTTATTAGTTAGGGTTCTCTAGAGGAACAGAACTTACAACATGAATCTGTTTGTCTGTCTGTCTACCAATCTATCAATCTCTGTTTGTCTATCTATGTGTCTGTCTATCATCTGCCCTTTTTTTTCTTTCTTTCCTTATTTCTTTCTTCCTTTCTTTCCTTTCCCTTCCTTTCATCCTTCCTTCTTTCCTTTTCTTTTTTTTTTTTCTTTCTTATCTGTGAAGGGATGTATTAGAATGGCTTACAGGCTGTGGTCCAGCTAGTCCAACAATAGCCATCTACCTACAGAAGGTCCAAGAATCTCGTTGTTGTTGAGCTCATGTGGTTGGATGGCTTAGCTGATGTTCAGTATACACTGGAATCTCCAAGAAGTAGGTCCTAATGCCAGTGAAGAAATGGACTTGATGGTTACAGTGAGAAGAAGCAGGCAAAAAGAGAAAAAGCTTTCCTTTTCCATGTTCTTTATGTATAGGCCGCCAGCAGAAAGTGGGGCCCAGATTCAAGGTGGATCTTTCACTTCAAACATTCATATTAGAAGTGGGTCTTCCCACTTCAAAGAACTTAATTAAGGAAAAAAAAAGCCCCACTGTGTGCCCAGCCATTTGGGTTTTAGTTAATTCCAGATGTAGTCAAGTTGGCAGGCATTAAAAGCTGCCACAAAAGAGTATCCTTAGCTGTACATGTACACCGAGGGGTCCCCACATTATACTAAAGAGGGAAGTTAGGCATGAGTTTAAAACACATGTAGTTGACTTTGTTTTGCTGAGAGTTTTGTCTACTAAAGAATAATCTTCTGGTTGCTGATTTTCTTTCCCGTTGTATACTGTTGACTGTGGAAACACTGTGCGAATGGGATTTATTCTTTTCATACATATTTGGTGTTCAGATTCCCCACTTCTGCAATAGGGATTCACCACTGCAGTCCCTGCTAATCTGGAGGTGTTCAGTATTTTTAAAATGAGTTGTTCAGAAGGGACAGGAGCCTGGATGAGGAACTTGCTTTTTGTGATGGTGATAGACACTTCTTTGTTGAAGAGTCACAGAACTTGTAAGTGTCCTGCAGCATATTCTGCCAGGTTATGAGTATCTTAAGTACTAAGGAACACTGGTCTTTAAAATTTGTGAACTGAGATTTTTTTTTTCCCACCAAAGATGAAATGAAAGCAGCTCTGTACAGGAAACTAAGTTTTGGGGTGAGGAAGCAACATAGGTCTGACTTAAACCATTAATATTCACTTAATGAAGAGTTATATGAAAAATATTAGACATAAGGTACGATGCCAGTTAAAAATGATCAATGTGAAATTGATTCAGTTTGAATACGCAGGACTTAGAACTGAAGAGGGACAGGGAATGTCTTATTGGTTGCTGTTTTCAAGGGTATGGAAAGCCACTGGTCCATGATACTGGGCTTGCTTCTCTCTAAAGAGCATAGCCTTTCTCACAAATGTGTGATTTTAGTTTGTGGAATTTCCCTTCACTTAATATTCTGTGTCCTGGGAGTATTTTATTTCACTGGAAATGTTGCTAGTGTAAGTTTTCGTGTGTTGTAAGTTAAAAAAAAAAGCATTTTTTTCTATGATTGGAAGGTTTTACATATTCAAGGTCCTATTTGTTTTCTACTAAGTCTGTGAAATGTGAATGTTTAAAAGGTCTGGTAATTTGACTAGCTTCGTTGAGGATGTGTGATGAGCACCAGCGTTATTATGTAGTGCTGAATTGCCAAGGGTGTGGGATAAAGCTCTGATGTAGGGAGGTAGGAAAATGAACAGGATCTTATTTAGGAGCCCCGCTGAATGCTGTCTAATGAGAGTGATGGATGAGTTGAGGTCAGGTGGAGCGATGCGTGGATGCTTGGCAAATGTGAGGATTTGCACCCTTGTATTTCTCTGCTGTCCAGAGCACCCAGAGTCATGCCCGGCCTGGCTTGTGGCACTTCGCCATCTTTTGTCAAGGCTGAGGTGAATACACATGCAGGGGCAGGGTCCAGCCTTACCTAGTTCGTATATGAACATTTACATGATGCTTGCATTTTGAAGGAAGAAATAGCCGGCATGATAGTTGTCCTCCACCCCCATGTGAAACCCTTTTCTGAGTCACTTACTGTCAAGAATTGAGGAATTTGAAGGACTGTTGTTTGTTTTTTTTTTGAGACAGAGTCTTATTACATAAGTATGGCTACCCTGGAACTTACTATGTCGACCATGATGGTTTTGAAGTCAGAGAAGTCCTTCTGCCTTTGCTTCTTTAGTGCTGGAATTAAAGGAAAGCATGTACCACTATGTAGGCCAAGGGATTGCTTTTTCTCTTTCTCTCTCCCTTCTTTTCTTCCTTCCCTTCCTTCCCGCCCTCCCTCCCTCCCTCTCTCCCTCCCTCCTTCCTTTCTTCCTTCCTTCCTTCCTCTCTCTCTTTTCTTTTCTTCTCTCTCTCTCTTTTCAAGACAGGCTTTCTTTGTGTTGCCTTGGCTGTACTAGACTCACTTTGTAGACCAGGTTGGCCTTGAACTCACAGAGATATGCCTGCCTCTGCCTCCCTGAGTGCTGTGATCACAGGTGTGTGCCACTGTACCCGGCTCTGGACTATTTTAAGTAGTTAAAACTTCTGCCATAAAACAGGGACTTAACTTTGTGATTCTGGCATCTGTCAGTGATGAAAGAATCCATTTTTTGCTTATAGTGAAGTCAGATTTTTAAATGTTTTATACTTTCTGAAGGTCTACTACAGAGACTGTCTATTAGAAAAATATTTTGTACTTAAATTGAAAAAAATCTTATTTACCTTATAGTCTTGGTGGAATGAAAATGACACTTGGGATGTCCGTTTACAAGGCTCACCTTACAAACTTGTTTTTGGGATGTAGTAGGTGTGAAAATAGAGTCTGAGTCGGGTTTGTATCTGCTGGTAATAGTCTTCCATTTGGTTTTGTGAAGTTTTTATTAAAATCTAAGGTTTGTTGGATGAGAACCACACAGCTACCAAGGAAATCAGGAACATATGACTGATAACAGTCCGGCGGGTTATTTGAGTCCACCTAGACAAAGCTTAGACACACAGAGCTTTGTGTTCAGTTCTGCACAAGCCATGGGGTTTGTGGGTCTTCATCCTTTCTTCTTTTCTGTGTCTACCCTCCCTTTCCAGCCATCACTCAGCCAGGGAAGATTCTGTTCCTGTCATCTGCCCTCTGGCCATCAGCAGCTCTGCTAATGATGGTGAAGTGCGTGTGAAGTCAAGGCTGCACCGCCTCACCAGAGCCGTGGCAGCCTTCAGTGGAACAGGAAGGTTGGAGCTTGGCAGCTCCGGACTTCGGAAGCACAGGGATAGATAGCACTTGCTGTCGTCTAGCTGAGCTCTTCTGGTAGCTGCAGGGTAGCCGTCTGCAACTGGCTTACCCTTATTGTCTATCTGTCCTTTGCTAGCACCTTGTAGGAAGGCTCTGAGGTGACTGAAGGTCTTTGCACACAAGGCACCATGTAATCAGAGATTTGAAACATCTTTTGCTGCTGGTGCTCAGCGTCATCCCCCAGTATACTTCTGAAAATTGACTAGAGCTCTATAAAAGGAAAGAGGTTACAGTTGGGGGTGGGGGTGTGGGCAGGAGCGGGGCGGACTTGAGGAATAAGTAATCCATAAACTTTATAGTTACCAGGTATCCGGGTGGGTGGATCTGATGACTTGGCAAACGAGAGGCGTATAATTGTTGATTTTATCGGAGTAGGTCAAGTATGGACGTATGGGGTGGGGGTTGACTATAGACTTAACGATTAACATGGATTTCGAGAGGTTATAAAAGTTGCCTGCTGCATGAATCCTTTTCTCTGTCTGGCCATGGAGGCTGTAATAAGTACATGTTTGTGTCTGTGGGGTGTGCATACTGCAGTAAGCATACATGCAGTTTGCTCTGTGTTTCAGGGCTTCCAGGTAGTTTGAATTATCACAGGGAATTTATAGAAGCTACATTTATTTGAATTAGCATTATGTTGAATGCTGAAATTACAAACTCTGTTATCTTGGTCCTACAATAAGCCTTTTTGTCTGATTCTTGAATTTTAGCTCTTGCAACTTTGCAGATTGCTTTGGTTTCTTTTTGAGGAGAAAATAGCATAAGGAAAGCTGGTTATTCATGATTAACTGTGAGTTCACGGCACTCAGACCGGTAAATTTCTTTCATTATCAGGCATCTCTTCTGTGTCTTTCCCCGAGGAGGACAATTCCATGTTACGTTTCTTCAAGGAGTTGAGAAAATGACCGTTTTGGGGTGGGTACACAGGATGCTTTAGAGTGGGCTTTGCGAGGGCTGGAGGGATGGCTCCGTGCTTAGGAGCGCTAGCTGCTCCTCCAGAGGACGCAGGTTCCGTTCCTAGCGCCCACGTGACAGCTCACAACCATCTACAACTACAGTTCTAAAGGATCCAATGCCCTCTTCTGGTCTCCGAGGTGCAGAGATATACACACAGACAAAACACCCATACATGTAGAATAAAAAGTTTAATGGGGTACAGTAGGAGGCTGAGAGAGTTACCAGATATGGAGTGCCTCAGAGAGTAGGCAGGGAGATTATTTCTTGAGAAGCTTAAAAATAAAATCAGGGCTTGTGGGCCTCTCAGGTGATCATGGATGTGAATGTTTAAGGAAAGAGATTTATTTTGGCTCATGAGTCTAGAGCGATGGTTCTCAATCTGTGGGTCGCTCGCTACCTCTTTGGGAGTCACATATCAGATATCTTGCATATCAGATATTTACATTAGTATTTATAACAGCAGCAAAATTACAGTTATAAAGTAGCAATGGAAATAATTTTATGGTTGGGGCTCACCACAACATGAGGAACAGTATTAAAGGTTCACAGCATTAAGAAGGTTGAGAGCCACTGTTCTGGAGGCTGAAAACTGGAAGTTCAGGCGATAACTCCTGGCAAAGGGCCTCACACTGTTTCGTAACATGGCAGATAACATCAGAGGGCAGGAATATGTGTGTTTGGGGAAATGTCTGTTCAAGACCTTTGCCTAAGTTTTAGTTACATTACATTACTGTTGCTGTTGTGGTTGCTCTGTTGTAGGTGCTTTTTATTATATGTTTTGGATATTCCCCCTTAGAAGGTGTGTCTTTTCTTCAAGTACTTATTCTGTTGCCGTTTTACTCCATTGATTATTTCTTTTGTCACGTAGAAGTTTGCACGTCTGGGGCTGGGGAAGATAGCCAA
This sequence comes from Pachyuromys duprasi, assembly GCA_028658305.1. Taxonomy (NCBI): domain Eukaryota; kingdom Metazoa; phylum Chordata; class Mammalia; order Rodentia; family Muridae; genus Pachyuromys; species Pachyuromys duprasi. The sequence goes on from CM053754.1 coordinate 41,463,295, forward strand.
GTGAGTAAAGTGTTGTTTATAAGCCCTGAGTTCAGATGCAGTCAACTCTGAGTTCAGTCAACCCTGGGTTCAGATGCAGTCTGCTGTCCCTGATGCTTCTCTGGGAGTTGGGGGTGGAGCCAAGGGAAGCCCTGGAGGCTTTTGGGCCAGTGAATCAGGTATGTAAAAAGCAGAGAACAAGAAGTGAGACCCTGGATCAAACAAGGTGGAAGGTGAGGACCAGGCTTCTGAGGTTACATCTGAGGTGTGCTCTGTCTTCTACCTGTGGACAGTGGCGCATTTGTACCCAGAGACACACCACACTGTAACACACACTATAAGCTCCTTTCCACCCCCCTCGTGTGTGTGTGTGTGTGTGTGTGTGTGTGTGTGTGTTTAAGTTTGATATAGTCCCACTTGCTTATTTGTGCTTTTGTTATCATGGCCAAGAAATTCCTACCAAACAATGGAAGGAAGCTGGTTCTCTGTTTTCTTATAGAATCTTGTAATTTCAGGATTTAAGTTCAGATTGCATTCATTTAGAGTCAAGTTTTTATATGATGCGAGATAAAGGCTCTAACCTTCCTTTTTTTTTTAATATTTTTCTGTGGATATCTAGTTTTCAAAGAAACACTAGTTGCTGCATGGGACCACCCTTTCCTCGTTGCATGGTTTCAGTGCCCTTGTGAAATACCATTAAATGATTTAGAAAAGGAGGGGTTGGCCATGATCTGAGTGTTCTTTTCTTTTAATCTGTACGTTTTTTTTATAATAGTATCCCTTTCCCTTCTTCTCTCCCTCCCTTCTTCCTTTCCTCTCTCCTTCTCTCCTTCCCTCTGTCTGTCTGTCTCTCTCTCTTAGTGTGTGTATGTGAGTGTGTAAATCTAGCTGCAGCCTCCTACATGCTATGTAAGCATTCTACCCATGAGTCCTAGCTCTCCATTCCATTTCAATGCACTGTATTACATTTAGAAAACATCCGTTTTATCCACACTAAAAATGTTTAGAAAACTTGAGGTGTTGCTTTACTTATGTAACTATAGCTTTTGGCATTTTATATCCATTATCTCTATCCTGGAAGTAGAAAAGCATTTCTTCTCTCTTTGCATGTTTGGAATGATTTGAAGATGTGAAATTCTCTACGTTTGTAAAAAGATGGTGGTGAAACTTAGCCTTCCCAGGCATTCTCCACACCCTACCCGGGCAGTAGCTCATGTTACCCAAGCTGGTGTTGAACTCCCTGCGTAGGTAGGATGACCTTGAACTTCTGTTCCTGCCTCTCACCTCCCCGGTGCTAGACTCTCAAGCACATGCCACCGTGCTTGACTTTTCTTTTTGTGAGTGGACTTCTATTCAGGGCCTCATTATGATAGGCAAGTACCCAGTCACTGAGTTACATCCCGCCTCCCCTCAGGATGGCGGAGGTGATGTTGAGCATGAGCCACTCTACAAAGATAGATGGAGGTTAAAGAGCGCCTGGGTTTGAGTCAGATAGCACACACATTTAGCAGTAAAAGTAATTTGATTTCTCTGTTTTAAGCTTTTTTCTCAGTAAAATGAACTTAATGTTAAAATTTAACTTCCAATATTTTGAAAGTTAATGGATTAAAAACAATCCTTGGCATGGATTAAATTCTATATAAGGGTAGTGTTTTGTTGTTGTTGTTTTGTTTTTTGCCTCCCATGTATGAACCTAGCCCTCACGCTTGCTAGGTGAGTATTTGACCACTAAGCCTCACCCCCAGCCCCAAGGGTAGTATTGTTTTATTACTTTGAGCAGTACAAATCAAAATGAGAACTCTGGCTAAATTTTTAAGCTCTGTAATGGACAGCCTTTTAGTTCTATCATAAGTAACTGTGAGAACATGGGTGATGAAAAATTTCTGTCTGTAAAAATTCTGAGACCTGGATAGAGTGATAGGTTATAAAGTCGTTAGTCAGTGGAGGTCTCCAAATCTCTCAGTGATTAAATGAGCATTGCATTTATATTAAGGAATATTGTAAACACTGCCATGTAGTTTATCACTTGTCTTCAGGTTTGTAATTAGTTTTGTTAATGTATGTATAAAAACGAGGTGAGATGAAGATTAATGTATTTGAACAGTGTAAACTATGATGAGGTTTTGATATTACCATGCTTATAATATGCCATGGCTGTCAAATAAATTTTGCAACTCAGACTTTATTTTCACAGTGTAATAAATCACTCTGAAGGTTAAAAATTTAATGGTAGTGCTTTAAAAAAATCTATTTTCTTGGTGTTTTAATTACATTTAACTTTTATAGTTTGTATTGCTTTTTATTTAAATTATTTTAGGTATAAACATACAAAAATTCACATTGAAGACAAGGATTTGTCTAAGGTATACACATTATATACTCTGTCATGTGCCAGCATCTTTTCCCTCTTCCCTTTCATGTATAAATGAATGAAAACTCCCAGTTTTTATTAGGAAAATTATATACTGAAAATTTTAATCCCCAGTGTAGGTGAATGGTGAACACTCATATGCCCAGGGAGGCAAAAACATTCTTTAGATAACAGAGTATCTAAACTACTCTTGTTGGGCTGGAAAGATGACATCAGTAGTCACAAGCACATACTGTTCCAGAGGACACAAGTTCAGTGCCCAGCACCCTTGTCTGGTGGCTCACAATCACCTGTAACCCCAGTTCCAGGGCATCTGATGCCCTTCTCTGGCTTCCTTATCACCTGCACTCATGTGCATGTAACCACACAGACGTGCACGCACTCACTCATAATTAAATAACACGCTTTTACAAGTAAAAATAGCTGGATGGTGGTGGTGCTTGCCTTTAATCCCAGCACTAGGGAGGCAGAGGCAGGTCGATCTCTGTGAGTTTCAGACCAGCCTGGTCTACAGAGCAAATTCGAGGACAGCGAGGTCCACACAGAGAAGCCCTGTCTCAAAAAACCCAAACAAGAATAGAAAATAAACCATCTTTTCTTGTACAAATCGAATGTACATGTTTTTCCTCCAGGCTACTTTCCTGTTGCCGACTAATACTGTCACAGCCCAGTTCTTGACAATGCTAGAGTATGCTCACTTTCATGCAGTACATCTCTAAGAAAGAAGTCTTTGCCATGCTTGTGTTTGGCATTGCCCCATCCCCGTTAATTTTTTCTAGGATAATTTATTCTAGGATTTTCTTTCCTGATATAACACTTGAGGTCTTGTTCACTTTTTCCATCCTGTTTCAGAGTGTAGGTGAGCGTGTGTGAATGAGCATGTTGACGCGGCTCATGTCGGGGCCTTGAGTAACTGGCTTGTTTGAGGCTCCCAAGTGGTAGGTTCACGGGCCTGGGTGTTCTCTGTGGCTCAGATCCTCACTCTGAGTGAAGAGCCCAGGCGGCCGATCTTCCGTGTTCTCCAAAGCTGTGCCTGCCTGTACATGCAGCACTCGCATCTTCTGTGTACCACGTGCCTGTTGGCACTGCTTCTCCTTCTCCAGTTAAACAGCCACCACCTGCAGGAGCAGCCACACAAAGGAGGGAGCGGTCACATCCAGTGGCAGTCACATACCAGGGCAGGGAAGCCACAGTCTCAGTTGAATAGTTTGCAGTAAATTTACCAAAAAAAAAAAAAAAAAAAACCCACGCAGTGGATTTTATTAAAAGAAAACAGTCCTTCTACAAACACTTAACCTTCACGGGAGAGTCACCATTATTGCTGAGCAAATTTAAATTGAAGAAACCCGATTGAAGCGCTGTGTAAGCAGGAAGTGCAGCATGTCTGTTGTCTGAGTACTGCTATTCCCTGCATTCTTTTCTCCTAAACTAGTTGTGGCTCGAATCTGTACATTAGATAGAGTGAAAAAATAGCCCCAAGACTATGTAGCATCTGTGGCTACCACCTCCCATCGTTGCACCTCTAAGCATTTTAGGCCATGCTCACTCCTAAAGAAGGTAGGGGAAAGCCAAAATGCCAAAAATGCCTTCATCGTGTCTTCCCTGTGTGCATCGCCCACACCTGGGGCACCAACTCATCGCCAAGGACACCGCGAGAGCTGGAGAGCGCTGGGTTGAGAGTGCTGCTCTGGTTATGGGATGGATGTCTCGTCTGCTACTCGTTATTCTGTCCAGCTTAAAAAAAAAAAAGATGCTTGTGACAGTCCTCCTCGCATGGCTGAATTAATGACAAAGTGCAGATTTCTGGCTCTTTGATTTTTCTAATGGATTGATTGGCTCTCTGCCTGCTAGACTGCACAATGAAAAAAAAATCCCTCTAAAAATTACAGTCCAAAATTATACCTGTGATGGACTTTTAAAAGCTCTTTTATATTTAATAAGCGTAGGAGGTTCTCCTAAGTTTGAAGCGCTCTCTCTTCACCGCTCCGGCCCTTTGTTCCCTAATAGAATCAAATGGCCTCATCGGCCTCTTCATGGATTACAGGCGAAGCAACCTTGCTGGTTCTAATTTATGGCTTGTTTGAGTTTTTCTAGTAAGGCTAGGTAAATATCTTTACCCTTTCTCCTTTACGAAAATGCTTCCAGGATCTAGCGGTTCTGTGGTGGTGTCACTGAGGATGGGGAGCATCCAGGAACGGGGTGATCAGCTAGCAGGTCCCCTGCTGGACGGTTGTGGTGTTGAGCACATGTGCTCCACCGAGGGTTAGCGGCGCCTGAGGTGCTGTGGTACCAGCTTGGTCCTTGCAGGCCATTCCTGCAGATCAGAGAACGGTTTTCTTTTAGTGACTGTTTTGTCTCTCATCACTCAGATGTTCTGATTGCTTGCTTTTGGATGTGCATTTCCTTCCTCTTTGCTTCTATTAAAAGTTCACGGTGTCTGCAGAAGCCCTTCAGGGTCTGGCCTGTGGCTTCAGAGGTCACCCCATTACCCTGAGCTTTGGCACTGTTCTTGTTGCCTGTGACTGAGAAAAGCTCTTTCCGTGGGGTTCTCGGTGCTCATTCTCATGTATACAGAGCTGGATTGGCTTCTTTGGTCACTAGCCTTTGCTTTCCTTCCAGTTCTATTGTTTATACATGTTCATGGTGTAACTGAGATGGATCATCAGAAAACAATGTGTTAAAATCCAATGCACCTCTGCTCATCTAGGGAGGAAAGACGAGGCAACAGTGAAGGAAATGCCACCAAAGCCCACAGCTTGTATAATTCTGTCAGCTGGTCACTACATGTAAACATTACCCTGCTGAAATTGTACTTAGCACTTAGCACTTAGTACTTAGCAGAAGCAGAGACATAGGTTTCCGTTTAAATGGATACCTTCCCAAGGCCTTCAGGTGTAGTAGAAAACTAGTTTACAGTGAAACTGTCTTTTTAGTTTTTTTTTTAACTATTATTATTATTTTTTAGTATTTAAAACATTTTTTAGATTTATTTTAATTTCACTACTTTGTGTGTATGATTATTTTGCCTTTATGTGTGCCTGTGTGCCATGTACATGACTCTTGTCCACAGAGGTCAGAAGAGGGCATTGGGTCCCTGACTCTGGAATTACAGCCGAGTGTGAGCCACCATGTAGGTACCTGAGATTGAACCCAAGTCCTCTCCAGCCCCTACTTTTCCATTATTGCCATTGTGTTTGTTTTTGAAGGTTGGGTCTGTTCTCTTGTAACTGCAGTTTTCTAAAGACACAGCTTACAGAATGAACTTAGATATGCTCAATGCTTTCTTTGTCAGTTCTGCATTTTGTGTAGCCACTTGAATATTTTATGATATATATATATACACATATATATGTGTGTGTGTATATATATATATATATATATGACATGGATGATTTTGTATTGACACTATTCGATGTTTTGATAAATTAGCATTAAGTTCATTTATAGCATGTGTAGTATAATGGTGTGCTATGTGTGTACATCCTGAAGTGGTTATTCTCTCTCTAGGCAGCCACTCTTGTAGCCTGCCTATGCCAACACCTTCCTGTTTCAAGGTGATGGAGATTTTGTAATTTTATTTTATTTTTGTCTGTGTTGGGTTTATTTCACTGAGTGTGGTGCCTTCCAGGTTAATCCTGTTTTGCATGACACAGAGATGTTCTTTTCATGGCTGAGCAATACTCCCTCATATATAAGTACCACAGTTTGTCTCTCCATCTGCGGACAGTCACTTAGTTGCTTCCACTTCTGGCTGCTAAGAATAATGCTGCAGTGAATACAGGAGTAGAGGTGTCTTTTTCAGGTCTGGACAAGTACCAAGAAGTGAAATTTCTAGGTCTGAGGGTAACTCTTAAGGCAACTCTGCTTTTTTGTTTTGTTTTTTATTGTTTTCTTTTTGCTTTTTGAAGCAGGCTCTCTTACTATATAGCTGTGGCGGCGCTGGAACTTCCTATGGACACTAGGCTGGCCTCAAAGTCACAGACACCCACCTGCTTTTACCTCCAGAGTGCAGGATTAAAGGCATGCGCCACTATGCCTGGTCCTATTACTATTTCTTAAATTGTTTATTGATTGATTTTTTTTTTTTTTTTGAGGCAGGTTCTCACTTGCTGGCTTGGGTCTCTCTAATGTAGACCAGGCTAGCCTTGATCTTGGCCTCTAGCGCTGTGATTAAAGGCAAGTGTTGCCACAGTGCGTAATATTTTTACCTTTAAAAAAGAGATCCCGGTTTTCCCTAATGGCTTACTAATGTATATTCTGGTGGTAGATATTTAAGTATCCGTTAAGATGACATTTGTCTTAAACGTTCTAATGACAGAAGAAAGGTCATGATGTAAGTTTATGAAGTAGGTCCCAATTAAACATCACATTACCACAACTATGCTACTTTTCTAGCGTATTATGACATATTTCCTTCTATTTCATAAGAGTTGTAAGTGGGATTGGCGGGGTGCCTAAGAGGTTAAGAGCACTTGTAGAGGACCCAGGTTTTATTCCCAGCATCCACTTGGTGGCTCACAACCATCCACAATGCCAGTTCCAGGGATCCAATACCCTCTTTTGACCTCCTTGGGCACCAGGCACATACATGGTGCACAGACATACATACAAGCAAAACACTCATACAGACAAAATAAAATAAATATAAAAACAAAATAAAAAGGGTAAATACTGTTTACTGCTAGGCTTGTGAGCATTTCATGAGTATTTTCTAGGTTACCATATTGTATTTCTATTAATGGGACAAAACCACCCTTTGAAGAATTCCTGAGAATCTTTGGAAGAGCTGGTTTGAGCAGTCATGGCTATATTTTTGCAAAGGCTTTACATATAGTTGAGTATTTTATTTTTGTAACAGTATGATGACTGGGCAGGTTTAGTGTATTGCTTGAAGTCATGACATATTGGTTCCAGTACCAAATCTGTAATTGAATACAGCTGTGAACACAACTGTGAGATTAATTTAATTTGGTCAGTTTATGGGAATTTAAATAGTGCTGCCATCACTATTCTCCAAGTATGTGTTTAGTTACAATATGTAAACAATTACGTTTTTCAGCTTTCCAGAGAATCAGTAGTTTACAAAGACAGTATCAAGAACCCTTATTGGGAATTGGAAAGGAATCTTAAAACCATCTCTCAAAAAAGAATTTTAAAATTATTGATTAAGTTTAAAGACATCGCCTTACTATGTAGTACTAGGTGGCCTGTAACTCACAGACATCTGCTTGCCTCTGCCTCCCAAGTGCTGGGGACACCTAGCCTGAAATTCATCCAAAGTTACTGTTCTGCATGTTTGATACTTTGAAAATGATATAGGGAAGCAGCAGTTTGTGAATCTGGAGCGCATTCATATATTGAGTGGCATACATTCTGCCTCGTTTGAATTTAACTCTAGCGAATGTGAGGAAAAAGGTTAGGTCAAGATAAGGAAGACGCGAAAGTTGATTTTCAATGTAGGCACGTAATTATTGTGGTCTCCAGGAGGATGAAATTTGAATTTGGTGCTTGGCAAAGAACTGAAATAGAAATAGGACTGGGGATGTCGCTCTGTGGGTGGAGTGCTTGCCTAGCACACTTGAAACACTGAATTTTAATCTCCAGCTCTGCGTGTACTGAGCTCAGTGGTACATGCCTCTAAGCATGTACTTGGAAGGAGGAGGCAGGAGGATCAGGAATTCAAAATTACTCTCAGCTACATATGAGGTCCTGTCTAAAGTAAGCAAATAAACAAATTAAAAATTTAAGGAAATGTTTGTTTGTTTTAAAGAGGGAGAGAAACAAATTGGTTCATGCCCTTAACCCTTACCTGGGAAGCAGATACAAGCACAGGCACGTATCTGAGAGTTTGAGGCCAGCCTGGTCTTACACAGCAAGACCCTGTCTTAGAAACAAAAAAACCAACCCCAACTGAGCACCACTAACAAAAATCCTGTAAACTGGGTTGTTCTTGTGGATTTTGTGTGTTTGTTTGTAAGCAAGATATTTTAATATTATACATTTGTGCAATAAATTTGGGTAAAAGAGCATGACATAAGTAAAAGATATAATTCATAATTCAAAGTACGGAAAGAGGTTGCAAAAGTCTTTTGTATTGGGATTTTTGTGTTCAGTAATCATGGATAAGTTTGTTACCTAGGAACTGACATAATGCTTATATCTGTGTATATTTAAGCTCTGTAAAATAATAGGTGACTTGTCTAAGTTATTCCTGTTTTTCTCTTTTAAAATCGGATTTTTCTTGTCCTTCTGGGATTTTGAAACAGGGTCTCACTCTGTGGCCCAGGCTGGCCTTGAACTTATTCCTCTGGTTTTCTAGTTCCTTATCACATGAATAGTTTGCAAATATTTTCTCCTCTTTAAGTTGTCTCCTAACTCTTGACTTTTTTTTTTTTTAATGTGTAGAAAATTTAGTTTGTATGATCACAATAGCCAGCTTTATTTATTTATTTATTTGTTTGTTTGATTGTTTGTTTATTTATTTATTTATTTATTCCTCTATCTACTTATTCATCTACCTGCCTGCCTATTTATTTATTCGTTTGTTTTCAGAGAGGTCTCTTTGTGTAGCCCTGGCCTTCCTGGCCTTGCTTTGTAGATCAGGCTGTCCTCGAACTCACAGAGACCTGCCTGCCTCTGCCTTCTGAGTGCTGAGATTAAAGGCGTGTGCCACTATGCCCCTCATCAATTTTTATTTTTTATTGTCTGTGCTCACATCAATACTTTGAAGTATTTCCCTTATGGTTTCTTCTAGTAGTTTCTTAATGTGCAGTTGTACATCTAAGTCTCTCATCAGATTTGACTTGACTTTTAAAAAATAATTTATTTGATTTTATTTTATGTTCATTGGTGTGAGGGTGTCAGACTACGTGAAACTACTTACGGACAGATATGAGCTGCCATGTGGGTGCTGGGAGTTGAACCCAGGTCCCTTGGAAGAGCAGACAGTGCTCTTAACCACTGAGCCATCTCCCAGCCCATTGATCTTTTTTTTTTTTTAAATTTGATGAGAGAGAAGGACTTAGTTTCTCTCTCTAGTACATTACTATCCAGTGTCCCCAGTACCATTTTCTCAGCAGACTGCCTGTTTGTTTCTTTTTTTTTTCTTGTAAATGTTCTTAGCATCCTTGTTGAGAGCCAGTTGCCCATAAATGTGTGGGTCCTGCGTTCTGTTCTTCTCTGACTTTTGGTGCCAGCGCCATGTTCTTCTTTAGCTACTGAAGTGTCTGCAGCTTGTTCTTTTCCCTCAGAACTAACTGCTGTGGTTCTTCTAGTTTTTTTTTTTTTTTTTTTTTGGTGATACCTTACAAATTTTAGGATTGCCTTTTCTATTTCTATGGAGAATGTCATTGGTATTTCCCATGTGTTAATTTTTTGGTAATCAGTATAAATGGTACTATCTTGATTTCCTTCAGCTAGTTTGTTTAGAAACACTGCTGATGTTTGTGTGCTTGTATGCACCTTTGGCCACCCTACAATGTATTCCATCCTCGGTGTATTCTAAAAGCCCTATTTTGGGGTGGGGAGTCTTTGGGTTTTGCCCTACACAAGAGCATGGTGTCAGCACATGCGAATGACCAGACTTCCTCCTTTTCAGCTATTTATTTATTTATCTATTTATTTATCTATCTATCTATTTATTTATTTATTTATTTGCTTGTTTGTTTGTTTGCTTGTTTATTTATTTATTTATTTATTTATTTATTTATTTATTTATTTATTTATTTATTTATTTATTTATTTATTATACTCTCCTGCTCAGTTGCTCAGGCTATGGTTCCTTTTTAAAGGATCTCTGAAGTTCCTTTTCTATACTGGTTCTGTATTTGTCATTTCAGTGTATCCGAATATAGTACATGTCAAACCAAACATTTATAATTCTTATCAAACAACTTAAATTATTTATTTGTGTGTGTGATTATGTGCATATGTATGTGTGAGTGTGTGTGTGTATGCCTGCGTGTGCATGTTTGTGGGTGTGTGTGTGTGTGCACATGTTCAGGTGCACTCTCATGTGTATACGTTGAGGCCAGAAGAGGGTGTTATCCTCTATTACCCTTCCTGAACCTGAGCTTGAGGCTCCTCCCATCCTCTGATCCCTAGGCTGGAAGCCAACACGTGGTTCTGTTTCACCCCTGGAGCTGGGTTACAGGCAGAGGCAGGCTGCCTGGCATGTGTGCTAGGGTACCAGTTTCAGTCTTCATGAGTATCCACACACATGATCTTAACCACTGGGTTCACTCTCCAGTCCCCCACCCCCTGGCCCAACAACTGTCATAATGGAATATGCAGGTTTTGGTTTTGGTAATTATCTTGTCCATGTAAGTGATAAATAGGTGTAATGATGAAGATCCAACTTTTATGACTTTTTGGTATGATCTTTCTTCATTTGTGAAATCAGTTTCTTAAAACACATTTTGCTACCTTTGCAGTTATTCATCATACTAATTATCCAAAAAAATCAATATTTTACTGTGCAGCTAATGAGCATTAATATCTTGCCATTAGCATGTAAGTTCACTTTAAGAAATATTTAAAAAATACATATGTAGAAATGAATTGACAAAATAAATTGACAAAAGTAGAGCTCCAAAGAAGGAATAAAATTAGAGACAAAATAAAAATAACATCCTGAATTTGGGTAATTGGTCTGGGTTATGATAAAGGTTAATCATCTTTCCATGTCTTTGAGTTGATGGGGTATTTCGTATACCATAGTAAAGATAAGAAGCAAGGATAATTCTGAAATGGTTTTACTGTTCTGCGAATGCTTTCTCAAGATACTGGTTTTAAGCGAGCAAAGCTTGATAACGTTTAGAGAAATGTCAATTAGAGGAAGTAAAAAATTCTATGTGACGAAATTTATTTATGTTATTTATTTTATGTTATGCCTTAGCCAGTCCTATTAATGTATTTTGATCTGGCTAAGAAGGTTCAACAGCCTGGATTTACTTTATTTTAAAAGTGTGTGTGTGTGTGTGTGTATTTGTGTGTGTGTGTATGTGTGTGTATGTTTGTGTGTGTGTATGTGTGTGTATGTGTGTGTGTATGTTTGTGTGTGTATGTATGTGTGTGTATGTGTGTATGTATATGTGTGTGTATGTGTGTGTTATCATGATGAAGTGTGAGTGTGGAGGCCTGAAGACATCCTGCTGGAGTCAGTTTTCTCTTTCCAGCACGTAGGTTCTAAAGACTGAATTTAGGTCACTAGGCTTGCCTGCAAGCACTGTTATCCAGTGAACCATCTCACCAGGCCCTTATCAGTTATTAGGACTTGGGTTAACATTACTTTTAAATTAGATAAAGCATGTGAGTTTTAAAGAGATTCTTTTCTCATTAGTGAAAACGTGTCTGCGTTACGTCGATACGGTCCCAGGTCACATGTGTTCTCTTTGCTCCAGATCCTTTTCCTGTGTAGCTAAGCTCTCCATTTCACTGTGTGTTTTCTGCTTGTTTTGATGGTTGCACATTTAGCTTATACTGGTTATATTCCCCACCACCCCAGCTTGGACTGCATGTTAATTTAGTGATTTCAGATGGGGTCCTAGAATCTGTCTGATAAAATGTTTCCAAGGTGGGCTTAATGTTCAGCCAGAGTTAGAAATGCCATGCTATGCTCTTGCAGCAGTAAACTTGCATGGTAGATACTGTCAGTCTCTGAATTTTCTGGATCTTGAACTTCAGTGCACCCTGTGCTTTTCCTACAGTAACAATTATAATTCCATAAATTTCCCATTTCATACTTAGAGCTTCAGGTATGAACTGATGAGTAAATTGAACACCCAGGCTGTTGTCATGAACTGAACATTGGCCCGAAGGTAGATCCGCTTTCCAATCCCTGGATTGCGTAAATGTTACCTTATTTGGAAAAATGTTCTCAAGATCAGGAGGTCATCGGAGATTACATATGTATATCCAACATGTCCTACCAAGAGAAAGGAGATCTAGACGAAGTAGGCAGTGGGTAAGACAAAGGGAAGATGGTGGCAGGGGTTGAAATATTCAGGACATACATCAGGACAGGTCTGTGGTTCCTCTAAGTTGTTAAGAGGCGAGGAACAGATTTTCCTAGAATCTGTAGAGAAGTGTAACCCAGAGTGACCTTGGCTGTGGCAAAGTTGATTTTGGACTTGTGTTCTTCAGGATACTGAGAGAATAGCATATCAATTTTGGTAGTTTGTTTCAGCAGCCCCAGGAAAAAAAAATATAAATATAATTGCCTTTCAGGTAGCAGCGGGGTTTGGTAGTAGGTTATCCTTGTCTGCATAGCTCTAAATGTCTTCAATAGCACAAACTTTCCCTTGCACTGCTGCATTTTATGAGAGAGGTTAAAGTCGGAGAAAGTCTTCACAAGAAGTGTGTGAGCATGTGTGTGCACGTGCAGTGTGCACCTCCCACACAGCATGAGTGGTATAGCTAGAGGCTTAACATGGTTGAAATAAAGATGGAAATCATTAGGATGGCTTTTTAACCTAAATTAGATGCTTATTATATTTAAGCTGTGTTTAACGATCAAGCAGAAGGACGCAATTAATGAGCATGTACCACAGGCTAGAACTATTTTGTTGAAAATTGTTTCTAAAAACGTGAGAGATAATTAGGAAATTTAATAAATGTCTGGTATATTGGGAATAGCTCATCCCTTATAACGCTTCCTGTGTTCCTCAATTCTAAGGTGTACTACTTTCCTCACTTCGGAAATCAGGGTATCTTAGTCACCATGTTGACATATTTTCCTCCACCTCGAGGTGTCACAGAATTAATGGTGTCAATCTGCCATCAAGGTGGTTCAGAGTTGTACATCTGTTGCTTGATGGATTTCTAGGTGCTTCATTTGCACACTTCTGGAAAGCATTGTAGAAGATAAGCACCTGTATGGGGTATCCTCATTTAGGGTTTTATTTGTTTGTTTGTTTTGTTTTGCTTCAGTTCTGAGGAACTGTCATAGCAGAAACTAATTTTGCTGGTTGGGATGCAGAGGTTTTTGTTTTGTTTTGTTTTCCAAAAATCATAGCTTTTCAACATAGGCAGATTTCAGTTCTTTGGTCTGTTCCCTACTGATATCTGCAACATCAGGTGAGTCATTTAATTAGCTTCCTTGTTAAGTGGGGGAGAATGTCTGCTTCAAGCTCATGTGATTGCATGAAATGAAGCGCTTCCAGAGCCTATTGTCATCTTCCCTTGCTTTTCTCCAGCTTAGTTACTTGATGCCTAGTAAAGACTTGACCTTCAGTAAGGAAATATCTGCCCAGGAAGAAAGCTCAGTGAAATGTGGATTCTGTTGCTGGTTGTTCCTTATGCTCCTGCTACAATCCCTCTGTTTAGTCTTTAAATCTATCACTTTTTGATGGTCTACCTCAGTTTCCCTTATATGTAATATCCTTGTGTGTCAACAGCAACCTTAAATCGATCATTCTTTGTTCTGGACTATAAATTAATTTTACACTGTTCTTGAACTTTTCTATGTATATACATTTTATTCTTCTCCCAAACAGATTCAAAAGCTTCTGTAGACCATGTACAGAACTTTGCCAAATAAGTGCATAGAAGACAACCAGGTCCATCAAAGAAGTGAATGAATGACTCCAGCAGACCCTTCTTACCATGTCCAATATGTCCCATAAACATAGGAAAGTTACCATAACCTCATTATCCACGAGGCAAGTGAAAATTAAACTAAAGTGCAATTTCACTTCCTACTCACCAGAATGGCTAAGCTTAAGAAAGAAAAAAGTGTTGGCAGGAATACAGAACAGTTGAGGCTCTGACATTCTGCAGGTAGGAATGAATGTAATTTGGTTCAAGCATGCTGGAACGCTGTTAGTAAGTTAAACAGATACAGCCAGTTGTCTAGCTATTCTACATACACCTCAGAATGTGTTTGTGTAGATGCTTTGTATAAAGCACGCACAAGAATATTTATAGCTATACTAGTCATAAAGCTGCCCATCATTGTAAAATTTACCTATAATGGAATGACTAAAATACCAGTGGGAATGAGCTAACTGTACTTCTGTATTCAACTTTATGTTTGTGTCTCACAAACATACTGTTAGCTTAGGAAGTCAGATCCCAAAGAATCTGTATTCTTTGTCTCTGTTAATACAGAGTTCCAAAGAACCAGGATGGAATTATTGCCTTTGGGCAGGTTGAATTTGTGAAACACAGAACTGGGGCACTGAGGGCAAGCATTTGGGAAATGTTCCTTTTTTCACTGGGTAGAGGAGATCTTGCTTTGTGGCACTCTCCTTAATTGAAGTGTACTAATCTTCACTTAACCTTCCTTCAGAAATGTTCATAGTCAGCTAGCTGGGTTTGTGGTGGCTTGTGGGTAGCTAAGAAGTATATGAATTTACCTTTTTTCCTTGTAATGTTTAATAGATTTTTTTCCCATGAAACATTACAATGTTTTCTGATTTTGCACGCACAATATCCCCCACCACCTCCTCCACCTGTCAACCTCCAGACCATGACCAAAATTGCAAAAGATACTGCCATTTTGGTTTTGGTACAAATGTGCGTGCTGTGATTGTTTTTTTTTGCAAATGCCTTTAAAGAATGTCACAACATGTAAATTTTGAGGGTCAGGCTTCACACAAAACTCCTGTGGGTCTTGTGAGACCAGTTACAAGTAATAGTTTGATGAAAGGCATTGAAAGCCTGAACTGACACATTAAAAGGACTTAAAAAAAATTCTTACCACAATGAGGTTGTTCCCCAAACCTATTAAATGGAGGCGCATGTGTGCCCAGTGACCTTGGACTGACAAGCTTGCCTTTGAGAGTTGACAGGAATGGTTTACAGATGAATGAAATAAGAAGCATGTGTAGCGGGGGTACTGTTACATTTGATAGAAGAATGGAAACAGAGCTTTAAAATTCATTTAAAAACCAAAAAACCAGACGAAACCAAACTAAAACACACACACACACACACACACACACAGCCAAACTAAACAACAAGAGACCCAGGAATTTATCTTTCTGTGAGTAGAGCTTGAGAATGTTCAGGAGCTGAGAACTTTCTCTGTACCCTTTTCCCCTTAACCCCTCTTTAGTGCTTCTGTCTTGTTTACATTCTCTGTTCTTACACTTCTCACAACTCTCTCTTCCCTCTCCCACTCTCTGGTCCAAGCCAGCCAGTGGCCTTGAATGTTGAGAATGCCTTATCTTCTCTCCTGCAGTCTGAAGGGCTTCTGGTTCCTTCCTCCTGAAGAAGCTTATGAGGGACTATTATTTGCTTCTAGTTCCCTTTTTGGAAAATAAGTCTTCCTCTCTCTTTTGGGGAACATATTTAAGAAAATAAGCAGGTGTAGAGCTGTGGCAACTTAATCGATGATGGGCCTAGTCGGAGCCTTGTCTGGAGATTAGCTGTGTCAACATGAATGGAATTCAAGCAATTATGAGAAGAAACCAAAGCTAACTGTCATTGGAAAAACTTCTGATTTGTTATTTGTGTCAGTTCCTCAGTGACACAGTAAATTTCATTAATATCTTAATTTTAATCAATATTTTAATGAAAATATTTTAATTTAAAAAAGGTTACTTTTCACTAGCCAAGTCTATTCTATTGCCCTTGCTATCTTCACACAGAGTTTTAGGAGGGCGAACATTTGTACTTTAAAAATTTTTTGGGGGGCGGGGGAAAAGCATTTTTGGTCTCCCACCAAAATAATTAGTATTTTCTAGCTGGTCATAATTGCTCATGGCATCACAAAAAATAAAGACTTTGTTTTTGGTAATCCAAGAACCAATAATTAATCAAAGAATAATTATTGAAATTCTTTTTCATTTCTTCCTCAGGAACACGTTTTCTTTCTCTCACACACATCCTTTGCTGCCCATAACACCTGTATTTAAAATTCTTCCAGTTTAAAGCTTGTTTTAGGTGGTGGCAGTTTGTGAGACAAGACCTCACTTGTGGCCCAGGTAGTCCTTTAACTAAAGGTAATCTTGCTGGAAGCCTATGTGGTGATGGATTCGTAGGTCTGAGCCTCTAGCATTGCCTTAAAACTTACTGTTTTTGGCAGAGCTTCTGAAATGTGAGCTTAAATGGAGGTTCACTAGAGATTTGGGTTTGAGTTACAGTTAAGTAATTTCTTCTTCGGTTGTTTTGAGGATCTTGTACACACACTTTTTTCTCTCTTCTGAAGTTCTACTCTTCCTTTTTTCTTCCCTCACCCCCTCCCTTTTTTGGACAGGATATGGTCCAATCAAAGATTCGGTCAGTTTGTATAGACTGGGCATGGTGGCACACACTTATAGCCCGAGCACTTGGGAGATGGAGGGATAAGAAAGAAGTTGAGGGTTATGCTAGGCTACAAAGTGCGTTTAGGACAGCCTGGGATAAGTAGAACCCTGTCTCCAAAACCAAAGCCACCAATCTCTAAATACGAATGTAAACTTCTTCTGGGCAATAGTATTCCTAAATAATTTTTTAGTTTAATTAAAAACTTGATTTTTTTCTTCTTTTCCATTTTTTGTTTTTTAAATATCAGGAAAGATTTAACTCATCAATTACGGCAGTAGCTTGTTTAGTGTATCAGTCAGTTCTCCATTGCTATCAAAGTCCTCACAGTTCCACGGGTTCTTCCATGCTTGGCTGGCTTCCATGCTTGATGTAAGCCAAGGTGAGCCAGCATTTCACGATGTTCAGATGGTATGGTAGAGGAAGGCTGAAGGCCCAGAAGGAGGCAACCTGGCTGGGCACAGAATAAACTTAACCAGTGACTTCCTTCCTTCCTTCAAGCATAAACCTATTGAGCCTTGAAATTGCCCACAAGCTAATCCATTCGTGAAGGTGGAGCATTCATGATCCAGTCATGTCCTAGCAGACTATTAGGAGGTCCATACCTTTGCAGGGAACATTTTAGACTCAATTCCTAACACTCAGAAAGACCAAAATAGTATCCCCACCTTTGAAATAGAAACTAATGGGGCTGGAGAGATGGTTCAGCAGTTGAGAGCACTTGTTGCTTTTGTAGAAGACCCAGATTTGGGTCTCAGCACCTACATGGTGACTCTCAACCACCCATAATGACTCCAGTTTTAGGGGGTCCTATACCCACCTGCTTCTGACCCCGGCCAGCAGCAGATATGCACATGGTACATACACCTGCATGCAGGCAAAACACTCACACACAGGAAATAAACCAACAATGCACCCCAGCAGCATTCGCACAAAGAAAGTAAACAATTCAAAAATAGTTGGTAGTCTTTTAAGATTTGATTTAATTTAATTCGATGTGTATGAATGTTTTTTCAGCATGTATGTCTGTGTGCTGCGTTGAGAGTCAGTCCCTGAGGAGGCCAAAGGAGGACTCTGGATACCCTGGAACTGGAGTTACAAGTGGCTGTGTGCCATTTGGGGGTACTGGCAATTGAACCTGAGTCCTCTGGAAGAGCAATCAGTGTTCTTAACTTATGAGCCATTTCTCCAGCCTGGTTATCAGATTCATTTATTCATTCATTTTGAGTGGCAAAGGGACCTGCTCTACCCAGTTTTTCCTGGGCTAAGGCTTTGGGAACTCACAGGACACTCATTAAGTAGCGTTGGCCTCACCTCACTCTGCATTTATTCAGATTTGTCCAGTTCTTTGGTAGTGTCATTTTCTACCCTAGGATCCAAGTCAGGACACTGTACTTCATTTAGTGGTTTCCTTGGTTTCTCCCACTGGGTGGCAATTCCTCCATCTTTCCTGATTTTATGATATTGAGGTCTTTGAAAAGTACCTGCAGTCATCTGTACACTATCCCTTGATTGGTTTAACTAAAGTCACTCCCCTCCCTCACGTTCAGTTATGGTTCATTATTAGGAAGGACTCCATGTGGCCAGTGGGGGCTCACTGTATCAGTATGGGACACCAGTGGTAACTTCATTCATTTGACTCGGGTAGTACTTGCTAGAAGTTTCATCAAGCTGCTGCTTTTCTTTTTATGGCTTCTGTTCTATAAAGTGGTACTTGACTATGTGGGGTCTTGTTTGTACTTAAATTTTATCTATGAACTTTTGCCTCTGTCCCTGAAGTTCTCTGCCCATAGCCACCTCTGGGGTGTTATATATTGTTTTTTCTGTGTCAGGACTGTTTTGTGAGAAGGAGTTACTGTTTGTTTTGCTTACTCATGTAGTATTTTGCATGCCACCCACCTCATGTGTCTCTGTCTTTGGGTGACACTGTGCTCTCTTTTGCTGTTTGCATTGTTCTAACTCCAGCCAGAGGGAGTTCTTTCAGAGTTTCCTGTAACTTTTCAACGAATCTTCGTCTTCTCTGCCATCTTTATTTTCCTCC
Source organism: Pachyuromys duprasi (assembly GCA_028658305.1). Taxonomy (NCBI): domain Eukaryota; kingdom Metazoa; phylum Chordata; class Mammalia; order Rodentia; family Muridae; genus Pachyuromys; species Pachyuromys duprasi. Next base: position 41,481,933 of record CM053754.1, read on the forward strand.
CTGCTAGACACATCTTGTGTTTTCTCTATTCCTGTCCTAGGTTCAGCCAGTTTAGTTTAACCAATAGTTTAACCAATTTCCCCCAAAACCTGCTCTGTCCTATTGAGGAGCCACAGTTAAATAATGAAGGCCAGTGGCTGTGTGGTTGTTGCTTCTTGCCCTTCTCAGTCCGTAGAACTTCAAATCTGTATGCTTTCTTGATGCTGGTGCCCCAGCATTACATTATGCAGAACGCATTGGCATTAATGTGTGTATGTATGTATGTATACATACGGTACTTTTGTCTGCATGTACATCTGTATACCAGAAGACGGCATCAGATAGTTGTGAGCTGCCATGTGGGTGCTAGGAATTGAACTCAGGACCTTTGGAAGAGTAATAAGTGCTCTTAATATTGAGCCATCTCTCCAGCTCCAGCTTTACCATTTCTTAAGACTGCAGTATGGATTGGATTCTCATTTTCATTTTATGTTTCTTAGAAATTTTGTACACAGTGTAATAACATAATACTCATTAAATATTACGTAATATCGATCTTATAGCTCCTTAAAGTCTGGAATAATGCATCCATGCTGGCAAGTGAATAGTAAATAAATGTTTATTGAACAAAATGAAATTAGACTAACTTAAATAGATATGAAAACTACCTAAGCATAATTACTTTCCTTAGTTAATAAAAAGGAACATTTATATTTGAACTGGATTGTAGTTGCCATCATATCAACTGAAAAGTTGGAAGTAGGATTGAAAAGTTTCCATCATATTAGTTGAAAATTTATACTTAAAATGTATGAATTGAATTTATTATTAGATATCTTCAAATGCTACTTTAAACCTAACACACTCTTCTTAGAACAGATTTTGCCGTTTAGTTTACCTACTAAACATGTTGTAAAAGCATTCAGGTACAATCTGTTACCAATTCAAAAGACTCAAGATTCTTATCCAATCTTCCATATCATTGTAGCTACTTGGTTCACCATTAGAGGAAGCATTGTGTTTTGATTCAAGTGTGTCTGGAAATGATTGTGCTGGATACTCTGTAGGCAAAAGGACATTATTATAGCCTTTGATGGAAAAAAAAAAGTACATGTTTCTGCTCAGCCTAGAAATAAACTTTAGTGGTAGAATGTACCTTTTTGTTATGGCACAGAAAACGAGGACCAGCAGGGGCATTTCCCAGAAGTGGAAGCTTTGGAAGGAAGCTGAGGAACGAAGTTTCAGTAGAGAGACTACTGAAACTCCTGGCGTACAGTAATTTAAAGGACCTGAAGTGCACTGTATGCAATGCAGTTTGTACCTCTTTTTTTTTTTTTTTACTGGTACAGTTTATGTGAGGTTATGTTTTAAGGTTGTTAAACCGTGAGCTGCTTGTGACGGAAGAGCTGGGCAGCTCAAACACTGCTTCCAAGCTGGTGTAAGGTCTGTGGGGTAAGGAAGATGTTGGGTCACAGGTGCGACTGGTGTAGCCTTGTGGGAGTCCTAAGATGATGTCTGTGTCAGGGCTGCTGCTTGGAGCTGCAGTGTCCTGGAACAGGACCTGGGTTTTTGGCTGACATCTCTGAAGGCTTCTTATTGGTTTGTTTCTGGTGCTGTTTCTCCTCTGTCAGTGCAGACTGTGCTCTGAAGGTGTATAACGTAGTGTATCTAGTGATATTGCTTGCATACCGTTTCCTGTATGAAGCAAATGCACCTTGTTCTGATGCAGAATATTCATTGGTCTGTTCCTTTTTGGACATGTCTAAACCGTAGAATCTTTACATCAGAGAACCTATATGAGCCTGGAGAGAGTTCACAGGCATAGAGATGACGAGAGTGAGTTCATTTTCAACGGAGAGGTGATTGATTGCCTGTGAGCCCAGCTAACAGGAGTCAGAGGTAGAGGTGGCCTGACATAGCAGGAGCCACTTAGAACAGCTTGCCAGATAAACTATCCAAAGAAAAAAAACAAACTATTAGACAAACAAGCAAGCAAGCAGACAGACAAGACCCTCCTCTTGTTAGTCTACATTCTGCCTGTCACCTCCTCCTCCCTCCAAGCTGAAATAGGAACGTGAGTGGAGTAGGTAAAGAGACATTATATTATGGTTGTTTGCTTTCCTAAGGAAAGCCTACTGCCTAGGGAGACCAGGTCACTTTTGTTCCCCCTTTTCTTCTTATCACCAGATTCAGAAACTAAAAACTGTGGCTTTATATGGCTGCAGCCCAAGGAAGGACCAGGAGAACTGTAGTTCTGTATACCTTCCCATACCAGAGAGTATAATTTAAAAACACAGTTAGACTCTAGTTTTAGCATTGGAGCCTCTAGCAAATAATGGGTCAAATCTTCATATTTATTATAAACAATTGACCAATTGCTTAAAAATTATCTCAAGGCAAGAAATCTGTGAATCTCTTGCCTGACAGATTTTTCACTCAGTAACCAGGACATATCTTCTACTTTTTAGGATGTTCATGTTAGGGTTCCTGAAAGAGCCATTAACCTCTTTGATGTTGCCGATGAGCCCGGATGATAGCGTGGCATATATAATGATCTCAAACAACCGCTTTCATGTGTCAGCCCAGCAAACCTTCAAGATCTCCGTCTTGCCGGGGCTCCTGCTCCCATTGTCTCCCTTGCCTCCATTGTCTAGTGGCTAGCAGCCAGATCCAGACCTCCCATTCTTCCGGGACCCGTTCCTGGTAGAGTGTGCTATGGCTCAAGCAGCTGCTCATTGGATATGGGAGCTGTTTGAAGATTAACTTCACCATGAAAACAAGAATAGGAACTTTCTTCACATAGTTACACCCACTTTTCTGCGAACTCTTGGCTTTGAAGTGACTTGAATGTTTTATTGGATCATGATCCAGAATACACATTTAAATAGGTACCCGCTTGGAAAGGACACCCAAGTCCAGTCCTCTATCTCAAAGGACATGATATCTTCCCCAGAGGGGACCACTGTGCCAGAGACTATGTCACCTCTGGCATTAAAGGTTTTACTCAGCAGCACCCATGGACTATGTCTCACAAGGTGTATTTAACACAGGCCCCTTTTTCTACTCTTCTTGAGGGACTTCCGCCTACCCATCGTATTATCTAGGGATACTGCTCTGCTGGTCGTTCCACTGTGCACCCTACAATTCTATACCTAGAGGAAAATCAAGTTTAAATTCTAAAATAATGAAAACATTGCTTTCTCAAAAAGGCCCGTCACTTAGCAGTCAGGGTCTTGCCATTCTGAGGATGACCCATTCCTTAACGTCTTCCCCACTAGTTTCTTCGAGCTTGCTACCGTAGTCCTTTGCCCTGTATGTAGGAACATGGTTTTGAAAGCCCCCCCGAGACCAGTGTCTCCATCACTCAGACTCCACCTTCATCTTACATTTAAAAAGTGATACCCAGGAACTCTTGAGTGAGCACTAATGGGTACTTTTAAAATATTTTTATTTTTTAAATTGTGTGTGTGTGTGTCTGTATCTGTGTCTATCTATGTCACAGAAGCCAACAGCATCAGAGCCCCTGGAGGTGGAAGTTACCTGAGATTGCTAAGTGCGTCCTGGGCATTGATCTCAGGTTCTCTGCAAGAGCAGGGTGTGCTGTTAACTGCTGAGCCATCTCTTCAGCCCTTCTACTGAGCTCCTGGTTTTATGTTGCTTTGGAACCTGCCCTGAATCTAGGTTTAACTTTTCTCACACCAGATTGAGGGCTTTGTCAAGTCAACCTTAGCATAGTTTCCCATCACCATGTTTTCCTGGTTCATCATCCAGATACCTGCTTTATACAGCCACCTTCTGCTGACTACCTGTGTCTGGGATATATAGCTAGAATTTGCTTAACTGACTCCTACACGCTGCATTTACTGTGTGCGCATACACTACAGCAACCAGTCTCAGCTGGTTGCAGTTTGGGTTCGGGGAACTTGCACTTGTTTGCTCTGTATCTGCCACAGCAAACTTGCTTGGGTGATGTCCTAGACTTCAGGAAAGGCCTCAGCCCTGTCTTTCCCTGGCTTTCCACCTGCTGGTTGAGCTTATTGGCCTCTGACCTTCCCATCAGCAGTCATGACTACCCTTGTTCTCTTGTGGATCTGTGAGGAGTAACCTACTCCTATTTCATGTGTTTCTGTTGTGCTGTCCCTTTACTGTTTCATTTGATCAATGTGCTCACACCTGACTTTTCTCCCAGTTAAATCCTCCTCAGAGAGTTTCTGTCATGGCATGAATAAGTTGGCTACTGGACAGACAAGAGCCATAAGGTGTCTGCCAGTGAATCTTTTTTTTTCCCCTTTTGTTATTGTTGTTCTCTTTTACATAATAGGGATGCCTAAACAAAGGTCAGACACTTATCCTGGTCAGCCTACTGTCTGCCAGGACAAAAAGGTATCCCATGAAAAAGGCGCTGTAGAAATATATTTACCTGTACCTTCCAGAGCCCCATAAGGATGGGGCTAGGATGTGTTCAGAAAAAGACCTGAAGGCCAAACGATAGAGAAATACAGGAGTCCAGCTTGCTCTTATGTCAGAAGCAAGTGTAGGGCATAAGTCTGACCTTTCCTCCTGGAAGAAAGCCCCATCCACTTTGTGATGCTTGTTGACTGCCCTCTCCTTCGCTATTCTACATAGCAGAGCAGCTCTGCGGGTACTTATGTACAAAGTCTATACACAGCAGGAACTCTAGCCAGAAAATGGGCTCTGCAAACTGAATATTTAATGTGGAGAGGAGTTTGGTTCTGTGTTGAACTTTGTTGGTAGTGGTGGAGTTAGGAGCTGTTATGGTGATGGTTATATCTATTTTGGTAAACCCACTCATTGGCCTCTGGGAACAGTTTGTTGAAAACACAGTCAGCTGCATTGAAAAACAAACCCACACATGAACCTTGCTTAATGATATTATTACACGCTATGTTATGGAAACAGCATTGTTGCTGTTAAACTTTACATGCATGCAGGATAAAAACAGCCTTACGCATAAATAGTGTTTATAGACGGCTAGCTGGAAGCAGTGGTTCTGGAACTTCAGTTGGTATCAGAATGAGAGCAAGCTGGAAAGATTGTTTTTACTGGAACCCCCACCCCCACCCCAAGCTGGACTCCTCCCCCTAACATCTTGGTTTGCTTATTTCTTGGTGGGTGTGAGAAGGTAGAGTTCTAAGTTACAGCTGTTGCTGATGTTGAAGGTCCTGGTGCCATGGTTTGAGTACCACAGGTTTAAGGTGAGTGTACATACAAATAGGCAAGTGTCTGATATGACCAATCCACAGTGGTATGTTGTTGCTATTTAAACTTCTAAGAAAAGCCCACTATGGAATGAAAACATGTTGGCTAATGGAATTTCAGACTGGGAGCCAGAATGAGAGACATCTATTGCTCCATAGCCCCTTAAAATAACATCCTTACAGCCCTTTTTGGAAGCAGGCTAAGTATGAGTGTTTTCTCCTGAGAGAAATGGAATAAATTGGGAGATGGAAGGAAGGAAAAGGAGGAGAGGGGAGAGAATAAGAGACGTGGGTAGCAGTTGGAAGAATAGGTAGGAAGGAATAGGCAAGGGCCGCCTGTCTCCTTTTCAGCTTGGACTTGAGGTTTGTCCCTGTGGCATATTCAGCTACCCTTTCTGACTGTCTAAGTCAGGGATGGCCGGGTCGGGGTGGGGGTTCCTTGGCTTTCCCACTCTGAGGTGGTGGTGTTCAGAGGCTGCTCAAGGAGGAGAGTGCAGTGATTGGTAGGTGCTCTTCGCTGTGGAGGGCGCTGCTGTCCTCTGCCTTCCAGTGGCGGTTAGGTGGATGTGGGTAATGATGATGTCCAAGTATCTGAATGGGGTATATTTAATGATGATGGTTTAGCCCTTGCTGTGTGATCCTACAGTGTGATACACTCCTGCTTCTGTAATTGGTAATAGCTTGAGACATGGAATTGGGAGATGGTGAAGTGTAACTCACCCTCATGGACCTTATTGTATTAAAACAAAATTTCTAATTTTTTGAGCTCCTCACTCATTTGGAAAAAGGATAGCTGTGATTGACTCAATATTTTTATTGTATATTTATGAATATTCTTTCCAGTAATGGGTTTTATCAATTTAATTTTGTCATAATTACTTATTTTACCTTAAGTTTTTAAGATTATAAAAGTAGCACACTTTAATTTTATATGTGAATCACCTCAGAAAAAAATAAACACTACCCCACTCTCTAGTAAGAACCTAGTTGTAGCGAACGTTGTTATTCTGTTTATGTTGTATCTTTTTTATGATCCATTTTAATATATTTAAATGGACTTTAAAAGTTGGGTATGTGGTTCATATACTCCAAGTTTAATTTTGTTTTCAGCATAGCTTAGATCTAGTTTGAAGCTAACAGAAGCAAAGATATAAAGATATGATTCATTTTTAATGTTTTTTAAAGACAGTTTTTTAATGTAGCTGTGTTGGTCTGGAGCTTAAACTCAGAGTACTAAGTGCACGTGTGTCTTTGTGTATGCATGCTGTGTGTAGTGTGCGTGCCGGAAGAGGCCAGAAGAGGGCATTGGACCCGCTGGGGCTGGAGTTCCGGATAGTTGTGAACCACCTGACGGGGGTCCTGGGAACGAAATGAGGTCTTCTGGAGACCAGCTAGTGCTCTATACTGCTGAGCTCTCTCTCCAGCCCTGTAATTCCCCTCCCCCCAAGTCTGTATAATACTCTCTAGACACTCAGCTATGATTTAGTCACATCAAATATCTGTTCATGTTTTTGTTTACATTTCTTGAATCAATTTTCTTATCAAATTATTGGAGATTTTTAAAGATAATAATCCTTTGTCTTGTGTTTTAGCCCCCCTTCCAGGCTTGCATAGGATTTGAAGGTTGTTTACCCTCATAGCTACTTGATATAAATAAGGAACAGTGCTAATAGTCTTAGCCTTTGAAGCAAATCCAGAAATTAAAGGAAGCCAAGCAGTAGAGAGCAAATTTAAACCAAATTAAAAAGAAATTGGCAACCTGCTCATAGATCTATACAATAAAAATTATTATACAAGTCATTTATTGGAATTAAAAACAAAAATATGTGTTACTAATAAAACATGTTTTGAAAGATATATATGGTGCACAGTGCACATTTTATTAGGAGAAGATGAATTGTATGTAGTATAGTGCCAGGCTGTTGTAAGCGTAGGATCACACAATGTGATCCTATTAAGTATTTATACCTAAAAAACAACCCTGCAAATGCAGAGATTAGAGCAGACCTGTCTCAGGGGAAAGTGAGGCAAAGGAGTAAGGCATAAGTCCAATAAGTTCAAAGGTCATTTTCAGTGATCCAGAGCCACAGGCAAGGCTAGAACTCGGTCAGTACATTTACCTGTGATAAAGGAGACATATAAATAAAATACTTTCTCTGATTACATTTCACCTGATAGTCAAAGAGGATAAACAGACCTTTCATTTCAGCATGTCTTTTAATGTGTGTACTGTCTGCGTAGAAATGCTAAAACAAACAAACAAACAGAAAAGAACAACTCCAAACAAGTCCAAAACAAAAAGGAAGACAGTAATATTGGCAGGTGGACAGGCAGGCAGGCAGACAGGTAGACACTCATAGTGAGTAATGAGGTGTTATGGGTCCCTTTGTACTCTGAGTATTGGTTTGAAGAGTCGAGTCTGAGATAATGCTCACCGGGGTCTTCAAGGGACACAGGTGATGTGTCAATCATCATAAATGTATAAATGTGAAGCATGGTACACCCAGTCTCCCTCTTGCACGAAGAGAAGAGCCCCCTTTCCCCGTGTTCCCATTGGTTTTGACTTCTAAATCCTCGAGTTCTCACTACCTTTCTCCAAGAAGTTTCCAGAATTTTAAGAAGCGTTAGTCTTTTTTTTTTAATTGAATGAAATTATATTCTTTTGTCATGAGTTCCTTGAGCATATAGAGCTGGCAAGCCATTTGAATCATGGTGATATAAAATAGAAACTTATAGTACAAGAGAATCAGGGTCCTTTCCGACTGAGTTTTCCTGTATCTGCAGGACCTTTCTATAGTTTTTCCTGCTTACCTTAGTGAACTTATCAAAAACAGTTTGCCAACTGATTTTTAGAATTATACACACAGACACACAGACACACAGACACACACACACACACACACACACACACACACACACACACACACACACACACACACACACACAGACACAGCCTTTAGTTTTCATATCATTTTTCTTTCCTGGTTTTAGAAGGGCTGCTCTGTATAAGCTTCAGTTGTATAAAGTCTGACTTTTTGAAGCAGCCTGAGTGCTTGTCTGTGTCTAGTCCTATCTCATAGCCCGAATCTTTTACCAGTCCTTTGTCTTCTTGATTTTGCACCTCCAAGATTCACTTTCCGCTCCTCCTGAAAGCTATGACTGGGGTTTTGTTGACTAGAATTTCCTCTCTTTGGGTCTGTAGATCCTGGGACGATAGTGTTGGCACTAGGGTAGTGTCCTCACCTACCTTTCTCTGCCATCTGTAAACACGTTCACTCTGCCCTTAGCGGATTGGCCTCCTGAGGGTATGCGATGCAGAGTGTTTGTGAAAGGCAGCTGATAAGACTGAAGCCATTTTGCTTCATGGAGAGGAAGGGTAGACTGTGGAGAGACGCAAGGGGAGAGATTCCTTGTCACCGTTGCCAGCACTCCCAGTGTTCTGTGGAGTTTTCATTTACATTTCATTACGTACAGTTTTGTGAGGCCAATAAATGAATTTTATGACAGGGAAGTTGCAAATATTTTGAATTTAGGGCTGTCTCAAGAGAATGGTACTGTGGTTACGGCTGGTGATAAAAACTGAACTGTATTACCGTGATACATTGACATACAACTTATCATTTGTGGTCAGAGACAGAGAATGTAAATGGGAATATCTTTTTTCTTTACTTTTTATTTTTGGCATATGGTATAGTCATCACCTGTACCTAAATATGACTATCTCAGGGTAACCTAGTTTTCTAGTGTAGCATGCCTCTTCTTATTTAAGCTGTTTTCTTTTTTATATCTCTATTCCTCACCCGTACTCATACAGTCCAGCTTGGCATAAACTTGTGTCCCTCAGTCTTCCAAATGTTAGAAATATAGGTGTTAGCCACCATGCCTGATTTTTCATTCTTTTTTATTTTATGCATTATATTTAAGGCCTAGTCTCAGTCTTTGATATAAAGATAACTTTTTTTTTTTTTACTGTAGAATGTACTTTTCCTTTAAATTGTAATGTTAACATTCAAAATGTTAGACCAATTGACTTATCTATTTTTGTTTGGCCTTGGGAGTTGTGATTCTTTTGGTTTTGTTGTTGTTTTGTGTTTTACATTTGGTAAGAGCTGCATGGTGTTATATGATTAGTTCACTTTGTTAACATTGCCTCTCTGTCTTAAGGAAGTTGATTTCATCAGTAGAAAATATCCTGTGTGTCCAGGGAGGAGGAAATAATGCAGTCCTGAGAATTTGTCTGATAGCTTTGGTTAACTTTGTTTATGGTGATTGTGTTATCAGGCTTGGGATATAGCACATGGGAAGTGGGATACTGAAGAGAAGTGTATAAAATTTGATCTTTAGCTTCTAAAATACTATACTAATATACTAATATAATGCTAATGAACAATTATAAAGTACATTTATATGTTTGTGTATGTGCGTGCATGTGTGTGTGCTGTGGTATGCAGGTGGAGAGGGAGGACAATTGCGGAAGCTGGTTCTCTACTTCGAGGACATGGGTTCTGGGGATTGGATTCATCACCAGGCTTGATGGCAAGTGCCTTTACCTGCTGAGCTGCCTTCCTGACCCTGTAAATATTTTGAAGGGATATCATCGTTACTCTTTTTAAAAAAGTGTTAGAAGTTTCAAGAGTAGGTACAGGGTCCTTTAGCTTTAAGAAATATTTGCTTAACTCTTCAATGGCCATTGATATTCTTTCAGTGCCTCTAAGGCAAAAAAATAGGTTCTTCCTGGAATCACAGCACTCCAAAGCTGAGGCAGCAGGCAGGACATGATTTTGAGGCCAGCCTGGCTGTACAGTAGGACCTTGTCATAGAGAACTTTAAAAGGGGGAGAAAAAATAGGTTGCTGAAGATGCCAACTAATAGAATATACATATGATCTTGTAGATCTGGACTCTGTCTCCTTTCTCCTTCTCAAAGATTGATTTAGTGCTGAAGTTATGTTTTAAGGGTAAAAAAATCTGCAAAAAATAATAACATAAATATACTAAAAATTGATCCTCACTTAAGCATTAAACTGAGCCCCATCTCTTCAGTGAAGATCCAGGGGTACTTTGTACTCTCGTTAATGCCAGCCAAAGGCATGATAAGTATGGGTTTGGGACAAAGAGAATTAATTTTAGATGTTTGAGACAGATTCACTTTCATGTAGTATTCTTCTCTCTCCCTACAAAGCAAGTGATTAACCACTGCTTTAATTTTCAATTAATCAAATTAGGTTTCTACTGGTAGATTTTGATTACATGCAGTTCTAACAGCTTCCAGACACACTTCTCTTTCCCATATGCTTACCATATGCTGAGTAAAACCAATGTAGAATAAGTTAGTGCAAAAGTAAGAACACTCAGTTCTTTTGTGGAGTTCATCTTGAGTGACAGAAGACAGCTCAGAATCATTTCAGCCGGGAGGCACCTTTTGAAAAGTGATATGGAAAAAGAACCCATTTATGAGTGCCAAGGTCTGTTTTCATAAATGTAAATTTGAAAGTTCATTAAAATTTTGGCATGTGATTTGGAATGCATAATAACTGGAAATGAGTCAAAGCCAGAAATCTGTATCCTTATACCAACAACATGTTTCACTGAAGACTGGCTTTGTGTGGTTGTTTAATATTTAAAAGGTTAAAAAAATAGTATTTAGTTGATGGTAATGACTGTGGAAACGCCTCAGGATGGAGAGGCTGCGAAGGGAAGGGGCTGCTTGCCGTCTCAGAAGGCTCACCAGACACTCTGAATAATGATGCTGGTGACTTCTTCTCAGTGACGAATGGCCCTCTGTTTGGGGGGACAAAACTGAAATGCATATTTACTGTTGACTTTGAGACTGGAAATTTTACCATGAAGGGCATTTCAGCTCCTGTAAGAACAGCATAAAGATAGCCCCTGTGGACTGAGACTAAGTCGTGCCTAGGACTAGTGGTTAGTGCAAAGAGCGAATGCATATGGCATATATGCCTGGCCTGCTGGTAAGCTGCAGCATAAGTAAGCCTTTCAGGGTAAGGCTGCAAAGACGAAGGCAGGGGAGAAACACACTAATGGTGTGCTCAAATGCCCCCATTTCTTCTGTGGCAACAGAAAAGCATGTTGTCACTGTGCTTTCAAAAATCTGCATGTGAGGCCCGCAGCGGGCAAGGGAAGACTGAACGGGGAGATGTTAGCCACCACAGGAACGCTTGCATTTTAACACTTATATAACCTCAAAAATTTACATTGTTGTATATGCACATTTTGTACAGATTCCATTTTTAATTATTATTCCTTTTAATGTCTTAATTTATGCATTTAGGTGTTTTGTCTGTATATGTGTTCGTGCACTGTGCGCTTGATTGGTGCCCACCGAGGCCAGAAGAGGGTATTTGATGTTTTGAAACTATAGTCACAGATGGTTGTGAGCTGCTGTGTGGGTACTGGGAGTGGAACTGGGATCCTCTAGGAAAGGAGGCAGTGCTTTTAATGAGCCTGTCTCCCCAGTTGCCTTGTTTGTAAAGGTTATTTATCTCTGACATTGTGGGCTCTTTGGTTTCTACATTCCAGTTCTGTCAGACTGGAGAAAATGTCAGTAGAGCCCCATAGTAGGGCGAAGAAGCGGGTCACAATGGTGTTCAGCCTGCTCTTCCACAGAGTGTGCCGTTTGCGGATAGTGTTTATAATTAGCCGAGATCCTGCACAAAGTAACTTTACAATCACTGTAGTCTTGGCTTATTTCCTCTCTTAGCCTTTGATCTTTTTGACTTTGACACATGCTTCTCACTAACTTCTGTAGAGTCTCATTCTGGCAGGATGCTTTGATTATCCTCCCCCTTCCCCAGCTGAGTTCAAGCTTAGAGTCACTAAACTGGATGCTCTGACATTTGATTTTCACTTCTCCACTGCACTGTTTGGCACTTTTCTCTTCTGGACTGGAATTTGTAATTTTTCCTACTTCCGCATGCCCTTCTCTCAAATAATTATCTACAGCACAGCCAGTTATTATTCTGACAATGGGTGTTCCATCAGAGCTTTCTACCCCCTTAAAATCCTGTCTGTCTGTCTGTCTGTCTGTCTTTCTCTGTCTGTCTCTCTGTCTATCTATTCATTTATTTATTTTTAGGCAGGGTTTCGTATAACCTGGGTTGGCCTCAAGACTTGCTGTAATCTGAGAATTATCTTGAATTTCTGATCCTATTGTCTGTGTCTCTCCAGTACTCACAGGCACGTGTACTATGCCTGGCTCTGAAAACTTTTATTTGATATAAAAATTGTGTGTATTTATGGTATACAACATATTTTAAAATATGTGTCACATATTGTGAAATGATTAAACATATGTATCACTTCACATATCGTTTTTTTTGTGACAAGCACCCTTTACATTTATTGTCAGTGACTTTTTTTTTAAAATACAGTATATTGCCATTAACTATAACCACCCTTCTGTACATCGTTTCTCTTGGTCTAATTCTTTAACTGAAATTCAATATGCTCTGGATAGGGTTTTCCCCCCGCCTCCTTCCTTCTTCCAGCATCTAGTAACCACCATTGTATTCTTTTTTCTATAAGTTCATCTTACTGAGATCCCACGTGTAAGTGAGATCATGTGGTGTGTCCTATTGTGTTGACATATTCCACTTAATGTCCTACAAGTTCACCTAAGTTGTCACGAGTGGTAGAAATTTCTTCTTTTAAAGGTTGGGTGGTATCCTTTCAAGTTTGTATAACACAGTTTTTGTTTTATTTTGTTTGTTTTTTTTTAATCCATTTCTCTACCCATGGACATTAGATCACTCTGTATTCTGTAATAGGAATCCACAGTTTTGTTTTGTTTTTTTAATAAAAATAATCTTTTGGATATATATCTACAGTGGGTTTTTCTGGATCAGTGATTTTATTTTTCAGGAACCAGCATACTGTTTTCCATAGGGCTGCTCTAATTTATTTACAGGTCTTTAGCAGTTCACCCTGACAATGCTTATTCCATCTTTCGCTAATAGCCATTCTGAATGGAGTGCAGTGAGCTATCATCGTGGTATTACTTCGTCTCTCCTTCATGTTTACTCACGCTGAACTTTTACATTTATATGCTTTTTTTTTTTAAGAGATATTTATTTAGGTCCTTGGCACATTTTAAATGAAGGTGTTTTTTAGTTTTTATTCTGTTGAATTGTTGGAGTTCCATGCAGATTTTGGAGATTAGCCCCTTGCTTGTCAGTGTTTTCTCCTATACCATCAGCTGCCTCTTCCCTCTATTCAGCATAATCCCCTTTGTCTGTTTCCACTGTCGTGGCCTGAGCTTTTGAGCTCATATCCAGTGAATCATTGCTCAGGCTAATGTCATGGGCCCTTTCCCTTTGCTTCCTCCTGGAATCATCCTTCATGTCAGAGTCTCCTGTGGTTTCTCATAGGTCAGGCCATGCATTCTGTGTACTCTGGAGAATTTAAACCTTACTGTACTTGGAAAAGAAATTTGGTTGCTTGAATTTGCTGTATAACCAAGAGTTACCTTGAACTTCTGCCTCCATCTGTTGAATGCTGGGCCACTGCATTACTATGCATGGTTTTATGTGGTGCTAAGAGCAAATCCTGGGCCTTATGCAAGCCAGGCAATCACTGTCAATGGAGTCACATCCTCAGCTCCTGTTTTTGAAAATTTTAATTGATAATATGACACTATATTAATATATGTTAATATATATTTTAAATATATTTCTGTATAATATATAGGGTATTTATAGTATGATACTTTGGTATATGTATACCGCATATAATGACCAGATTAGGATAATTGGCATTTTCCTTTGCTTTCAAAATGTTAACTTTTAAAAAATTTTTCATTTCATTTTTTTTATAAATGCTAACTTTTTCATAACTATGATTTTTTTTTTTTTTTGGTACGTAGTTTAACTGAGTCTCCTAGGCCTTAATGAGGGGTTGTTGGTCTGTAACAAGTCCAGGTTATGGCTGTTGACAAATTTGCTCTCATGGCTTGATGCTTAGTGATGTGAGGAGAAAAGTGACTGTGTCTTACCTGGCTTCGTGAATCAGTGGAGAGCAGACGGCTGGTGTGTGTTCAGTATACCATCCATATTTTATGTGGAACTTGATTTTTTTTTTCATTGCAACTTGTAGTAAATGAAGTTAATAAAGCATGTTTTTAAGTAAAGATTTGTGATATATTGTGATTTTGTGGATATGGAGAGGCATATATCATAATTTCTTGGTATTTAAACTTGTGAACAGATTCCCTGAACACAGTTTTTGAGTAGTCAAAAGAAAAATTCACATTTGGTTAGGAAGAGAGGAGTAACAGTATGTATGTGATTTATGGTGAGAAGTTATTTCAAACTAAAGAGTCCTTTGAAACTCAGTTTAAACTGTTGTTAAAAATGTCTGGGAGAGGCACTAGGAGAGACTGCTCAGTGGGTAAGAGTGCCTGCTGAGCAAGCAGGAACACCTGGGTTTGAATGCCCAGCACCACATAGAAAGTGATGTGATTGTGTTTGCCTGTAATTCCAGCATTAGGCAGCTATCCAAAATGACAAACCCTAGGTTCAGCGAGAGACCCTGACCCAAGGGAAAAAGCTGGAGAGCAGTAGAGGAGGGTGTCTTTACTGTAGCTCCACATTGCACATATTAGCATTCATACTCACACACACATGCTTATACCACACACATACAATTTATACACACACACACACACACACACACACGCAAACCAAGATGAAACAAAGCAAAGCAAAACAAAACAAAAAACCAAACAAACTCAAAAAAGGGAGGACCAAAGTGAAACCCACGATTGGGGCCTTAATCACTGGGAGAATGTCGGGGCAGAATAGCAGATAATGCATGTGAGTCGGGAAAGCGTTATTAACTTTTCTGTACTTTTCAAGTAATGTTTCTGAGCCCACTTCTGTAACACACTTGCCTAAGCTAAGTCTGTATTTTATATTAGGCTGGAGGAGACAGGTAGAAAAACTACTGGCAGACACAACAGGAGGTAAAACACCTCAGTCGGTAGCATCTCCTTAGCCTTTAATTTAACCAAGCAAGCAACTGAAGGGGTTGAATAGCTGCAGGGAGCCCTGTCTGAGGTAAAATGCCTTTTCCAAATATTGCTGCGCCATTCTGCCTCATCCGTGCCCAATTGTGACAGTGTGTCACCAGGGGATGTGGGATGGTGGCGCTTACTCTTTTTAAGCTGTGTGACTGAGCTGGAGAGTGATGCTCTGAGATTTCTGGAAGCTGAATCAGAGTGAGCAGTGAAGCTTGTTCCTTGTTGGAATGCAGCACTCCGTCACACAGCCCGTAGCTGTCCAGAGGTCCTTCTGTTGTGGGAGAGACCGTGTGGAAAAGAGCCTGAGATGGTCAGCATCAGAGAGACGCCCACGAGCCCCAACCTCTCCTTCATCCCCTCTGCTGCAGCTACCCGGCTAGAGCTACAATGAGAACCACTGATCCAGAATGACCCACTTGTGCCTGAGTCAGTTCCTGACTCAGAAACCAAGATGTACAGTAAAAGGGCTGCTGCTGTTTTAAGCTGAGTGTGTGGAGCTGTGAGATGGCCCAGTGGGTGAAGGCGCAGCCTCATGACACAGAAGTCACGGAAAGGTGCAAGGGGGAGACCATCTCCATAGAGTTACATGTGCGTGCGTGTGCACACCCTTCCGCACAGTCCTCCCACACTTTAAAATAGTTTTAAATGTAAGGTTTTTGTTCTTGTTTTTTGAGACAAGGTTTCTCTATGTAGCCCTGACTGTCCAGGGCTTTGTAGACCTGCCTGCCTGTGCCTCCCAGTGCCTGTCCCCACTACTGGGATTACAGGTATGCGCCATGTGCCCAGCTCTAAATGTAGGCCTTAAAAAAATTTTTTTTTTTGTAATTTATTAACTTTACATTCCCATTGTAGCCCCCTCCCTTGTCTCCCCCTCCCAGTCCCATCCTCTTTCCCTCCTCCTCCCCCTCCCCTAGTTCTCAGAAAGGGGGAGCCCTCCTCCCCTACCATCTGACCCTAGCCTATCACATCTTATTAGGACTGCCTGCATCCTCTTCCTCTGTGGCCTGGCAAGCCCCCTCCCCTCCAACAGGGGAGGTGATCAAAGAGCAGGCAACAGAGTCCATGTCAGAGACTACCCTGGTCCCCGTACTAGAGGACCCACCATGGAGACTGAGCTGCCTGTTGGCTACATCTGTAAATGTAGGTTTTTAAAAAAGACCTTCAGGAGCAATATTTTATGTTCACTACAAAATTGAGAGGACGATGAAAAACATCTCTCATCTCCCATTCTGCCATGCTTGGCTAACTTTGGCACTTAACAACAAGGTGCTCTTAAAGAAAACGCTGAAATCTGTCTATTGTTAGTTGGGCCCTTTAAAGTATATTTTGAATTTCTAACTCCTGACACAGTTGAGTGTGTATGACTTTAACTGGAAATAGAGCCTCTTGCAAATGTAATCAAGTCCTGATGAAGCTGCCGTGGACCGTAGTGTCTTATACTTGGTGTCTGCTGCAGAGACTCAGAGACAGGGGAGAGAGCCATGAAAACATGGAGGTAGAAACTAGGGTGTATTGCCAAAGATCATGAATTTAGAAAATGTAAACAAAGTGATATGGCAGTTCATGTTAACAGTAGGTCTAAGGCTGGGTATGGTGGCCCTTGCCATTAGTTCCAGCACTTGGGAGGCAGAGGCAGGTGGATCTCTGTGAGGACAGTCTGGTCTACATAGGAAGTTCCAGGCCAGCTAGACTCTGTTTAAAAAGCAAATTGTAAACAATTTAAGCAAAGACTTCATCAAAGAATCAGAATGGTGTTCACTGTTATTAGCAAATCGAAAGTTAAAACAATGAGATAGCATTACATGCCCATGGGGGGTGGGAAGAAAATGGCTAAAGTCTGTGTGTGTGTGTGTGTATGTGTGTGTGTGTGTGATGCCAGTATAGGTGAGATCTTACCTAGGTTGCTGATAGAGATGTAAGATGCTATGCTGTCTGTAGAAAAGCTTTTCAGTTTCTTGATATGCTAATTGTGCTTGGTATCTTTTCTTTTTTCTTTTTCCTTCCTCCCTCCCACCC